>WAAD01027699.1:206838-262925 GCA_013389945.1 Fregata magnificens | reverse complement strand
GTTAATCAGGTGAGTTTTCCTGTTCCTTTCAATATCCTTCCGTGCCACTGACGGGATTGAGGAAAACACTACCTGTGCTCCTGATCCTTTGACCAATTGCCCCAGTGCCCTGAAGTCCCTTTTGATTGCTTTTGGACTTCTCTCTGCAACCTCATCACTGCCAACCTGCATCACCGATAGGGGGTAATAACCAGAGGGCCGTACCAAAGTAGAGAATTTCCTAGTAATGTCTCTAACCCGGGCCCCAAATACGAAGGTTAGGTAAAGGCTTTCTTCCATTTCGGTGTACTAGTTTGCTTGAATGAGAACTACAAGATGAAAGTTTTATTTCTTGAGCAGACATAATCTGAGCTCTGGTTGCTTTCACATTGGACAGTTATCTAAGCATGAAAGGGGATGTGCTGCCTGGTGAGGAAAGCCAGTGTAAAGTCCTCTGTGTCACTTGGATCCTGTGAGACCCACACCAGGACTGGGCGCACAGGTGAAGCAGCAGCAGAGAAAAGAAGTTTGGAGACAACACTGCTGCATGGCCGTATTCACAGAACAGTCAAAGGGGCTTAGCCTGCAGAAGGCCATTGGAGTCTGTCCATGGATGTACCACTGGGATCAAGATTGCCAAACCCTTGCCTACAGCCCCTGATGTTATAGTGTCTGTTCCGGCCTGTGAAAACCCGCAAGTCCTTCTCAGCAAGCTTTTGGCTTACAGAAAAAATGATACAACTCATGGTAAGCTTTGCAAAAATAGTTGTAACAGTGCAATGGCACAGGTTGACTCCTGTCTTTGCCAAGGCAGTTTGATTAACTTAGGTTGCATTTTGCATGTGACATAATATGCAGAAACAGTACATCCCAACACTGACAGGTTTCTGCCTTGTACCTCACAGCTCAAAATTTCAGCTCAGTCCTAATTTGCAGAAAAATTAGAAGTGATCAGAATGTAATCTAAATCTATCAGTAGCTGAAACACTGTAGTGACTCTTTGGTTTGCTTTCGTGCTTTGTGCATTTTGCAACATCTGTGGCAAGACTGTAATTTTTCCATTGTGCTGTTGCTTTTTGAAATATCTCACACAGTGGTAAAAGAAGTATTTTAAAACACAGTAATTGTTACCATTATAATTGCATACTAGTTAGGGTTCAGGAGCAAGACTTGAACTTGATAATATATTATAGTCAAACATTAAGTGACTGTATTTCAAGTTGAGACCATCCTTTTAAAGTCATAAAGGCCTTTCCAGTTTCTCATGTACTGCATTGTACAGTCTAGCATCTAAGGACATGGAAACAAAAATGGTACTTTTGTGTCTATTCCCACTCCTGTGTCATTCATGTACAGCTGAGCTATGACACTGAGGCATTTATTTCAATATATTGAAACTTATTTTTATCCTCATAGGATAATTTTAAGTGAGAAATATTTGGAGAATATATTTAATTTGCCAGCACAGTTAATGCATTCAGCAGGGCAATTCAATTGCATTAAGATGCCTCCAAGAGAACACCACACTTGGCTCACACATAACATACAAAAACAGTGAAAGCAACTGCTAGAAATTCTTGTCAAGCATTGAAAGATGCTATGTCAAAATAAAATGAGATATTCAAGAACAAATTTCAGCTCATATATGATTTTTCTCACCTTTCTTTCTTTTATAGTACTTTGTAATCCACAAGAATTTTCCTCTCCCCTTGGATCTATATAAGTTGGACTTCGAAATATGTATTAAATGCCAGTAAATTAGGGGTAAGTTGTATAAATGCATGTTTGGTAGAGGGGAGAGCAAGTTCCAAAGCTCTGTATTATGCAGCTTGCAGCAAGCTCTTACGGTAAGGTCATCTGCTGACAGCAGGACAACACCACAAAATCCTACTTAGTCACCACCGATCACCTGATACAATATTTGGGGGTTTTGAGGAGGAGATCAGCTTGATGTTCCTTAGAAATGGAATTCAGGGTGCACAATCCAATGTGCTAAGCACTGATTTACCCAGATTTGAGGAAACTGCTGTGTGTGACATTAAATCTTCCTGGAAGATAACAGGGGTGGAGGGGAAGGAAGGCAGGGAGAGGGTGGAGGAAGTGTAGAATATTGGGAATAGTGTGAATATTTAGCACTTCCCTCCTGGGCCCCTGACCTGCAGAGGTTTTTGAGACAGATTCCCCAAATCCTGCTTCTTCTGGAAGGCCATTAAGTCAGCTGTGAAGCTCCATGCTCTTCCTTGGGGGTAGGTGGGCTTTCCGGGGGCATCAACAGCTCCCACCCGTGGATTACTGAGCCATGAAGAGCTGATAGGATCTGACTTACTACATTTATTTCTGCTCTACAATACAAAAATGCATACCAGCAAGGTCAATTCCTTGTTTAGCTACAAACATTTGAGATTCAAAGCAAACCCTGATCTTTCATGTGGGTGAATAGATAGAATTTGATCCGCATTATTTAAATCAGCCCAAAAGAGAAGGTACTTACTGGATTCCATGTTTTGGTCCAATTATTTTTTCTTCCACAAGGCTTATGGGGAATATAGAACAAGGAAAATAGAAACAAATGTAGATTAGACAGGTCCTTGGAGTTTTATTTGCTTTCATTTTAGGATTTGCAGAGGCCAACTTCTATTGTTGGTAATCCCTTAATATGGTTGCCTTTGCTGGTCTTAAATTGATGACTCAATACTGACAGCACTCTAAGGCAGTGAAAGATCAATACACGTGGGCCTTTTTCAGTGCCCTTCATTACTTTTTGTGATTTATTTCTCTCTTAGCTGGCCTATGACTAAGCCTCTCGTATTGAGTTTATTGCATGTCTACTTTGGCAGCTAAATAATTGAGAACTTTGCTAAAGGAAGAGAAATAAAACTTGAAAATATGTTATCTACAAGGCTTCTCTTGGTTTGAAACTCCTCTGAGCTGCTGCAAACTTCTTTGGAACAAATCATTTTGCCTCAGTTAAAATATTATGGAAGTTAAAACTTTCAGCCTGCCTGAAGAAAATTTTGCTCAGGGACATTTCCAGGTCTTTTTGTGACACACTAGCAAGAATGACATGGCAAGAGCTGGTGGCTGACTGGTAATGATGATCAATGAATCACAGCTATGAAGAGCAAGATGTTTCAGAGTGGAATATGGTGCTTGTGGTCTACTAACAGTGTCTAAAATGAAATATACCTGTGGAGGGTTGCGTACCCAGGACTCATTCCTTCTGGGCAAATAAATTATACCACTATACTTGTTAGAACTAGGTATTCCAGAGTGGAAAGGGTCAGAGTAGTATAAACATTAGTGACAATTGTAACATCTAATTAGCATTTATTATGATTGCACGCTGTAATGATAATAACATTTGCAATGAGAGCTGGCTCTCATCTTACTAGGCACTATGCAGAGCAATGCCAGCCCACTGTTCAAAAAAAGTTTTTATAGTTAAACAAGCTATTTACATTAGTGTTTGCTGCTTTAAACAGTTTAAAGTCTAACAGCATGTTTCTTTGGACAAAGATAATGACAACAGATTTATACCCATGAAGAAAAGTGACTGTTAAGATACAACTTTTTTTGCTGAAGTGTTGTGGGAGGGGGAAAGCTGGCATACAACTCCCGCTTAAAAATGTATGAGTCTTGTACAGACCTCAGTGGGCACAGAATCAGGGCAATGATGAGCTACCTGGTAGATGAGGACGGGTTTAGGCACTTATCAGCTTCCCAGGATTAAAGGCACTGGAGCCCCAGTTCCAGAGACAAAGAAAACTGATCTCCTGATCCAAACTGGTGGCTGCTGAGTTTCTCTTCCTTTGTCCCAGTAACTGATCCCGCTATGATGTCAGTTAAATTTCTCTCCAGTATTAATAATTTGTTTAAAAAAAATAAAAAAGCTATAAAGAGCTGTTGACACATCAGGAATATCACTGGAAAACTTTGTGTTTTGCAACAATTTTGCAGATGCAATATTAGAAATTCTTTGGCCTTCTCCACATGATTTCTGCATTTTATTTACAAGACATGCCTGCATAGAAACAAGATTGCGTTTCAGAATGTCATTTTTTTCTTCTGCTTATTTCTTATTTGAAATCCTCACTTTCCAGCTGACTCCACAGCCATTATGCGAGTGACTCTGCTGTGTCACCAACTGCAGTCATCTCTAATGTGTTTATAACACCTTCACTGAATACATTTGTTAGAAGGAGGGCTATAATTTTTATTTATCATGGTATGTATATTAGTATAATGCTAGTATGGCTACAGTTGTATCAGTATGAAGTATGCCTCTGTGTATAGAGCAATGAAATATAATGTTATATAATAACAGCTATAGCACCACCAAATTGTACTCTTTTAACGATATTGATGTGGTTGATAAGACAGCACTGCAAAAGAGGTTCAATTTGCTGGGAGGATGGAGATTGCACAGGCTTTTTCTTCCCATGATCAAGAGAAACTTGTTCAGAGAATTTTGTTTTTCTTTTCCATAACTATAAGAAAATAGCAGTTTTTCAATAGGGAGAACATTTCCCATGTGGTACAAGCATGACCACAAGAAGAGGGATTGCAGGATGGACCACAGGAGAGGAGGCAGTAGTGCAGTGCACACGTGAGCCAGCACCGCCCAGGGGAGAAAGGACTCATCCCTTCGCCAGCACCAGGTCCTGCCCTTACCTTGTGCCTCATGTCATGCCAGCACGAGCCTTTGTGGCTGAGCGGTGAAGAGGATCAGGACATTCACCAGGCTGGGCAACAATTGCCCCTTCTGCCTCCAGCATTAATTTTCAGCCACTTTGGTTCCCTAATGCAGAGCAGGAGGAGCTGGTGGGTACAGGAGGTGAGGACTGCTCTGGGGAGCACTACTAGCTCTAGCTGCCCCTCTAGCCATGGCCCACAGCATCAGCTGGCATGTCGCTGGTGAAGGAAGAAACCCCTATTCTGTCACTGAAATTTCTGAAATTTAAGAAAATGTAGTGTGTTTGCTTCTGTAGTCCAGTATGTCTTTGCAGTGTTAGTGATCTGGTCACTGAGGCTCATAACTCACAATTGTCATTAGTAAAGGAAGAAAAGAAAATGTATGAGCAGAGTTTGTTTTTAGGAAAATTAAAAGATCAAAGACAAACAAGAGGAAATATGAAATTTTCACATGAAAGTAACTTGCATGGCTTTCTAGTGGCTTGGGTGGTCAGCACACGTGCAAGTTCTCTGTATAGGCTTCAGTACAGCAGAATGCAGCACATGAGGCATCATGTGCTTGGAGCTGTCAAAGCTTTAACAGTAATGTATTTTACCAATACTTAGAACAATGAATCCTACCCCTACTACATACACCAGGAACAAATGAAATAATAAATGAGAATTTTATAAGCAGCTTTTTCTTTTTTTTAAAGGAGGATGATGCCATACCTCAAATTCTGATCTGTACCCAGGTTTTCTGCAGCTGAGGGTGAGAAAACAAGTTTCATTCTGTGAGGTTGAGTTGGTTGTTCTCTTGCAATCTTGCAGCAAGTTTTTTTCCAGGAGCTATTAATCCTCAAACCTGGGTGAAGAGCGGAAAGGAAGGTTTTGCTGTAGGCCCCTTTCTACTTTTAAATGAATAATTGTAAAAAAACCCCATTTTCAAGGTCTAAATCATCTTCTCTGTAGGCTTTTTACCAGATTTTGTGAGTGGCAAATTGTTCACTGAAAAGGACTGCAATTTTTCCTAACATTTGGGACTGTAACCCAATACAAATAATGGGGTGAGGGATAGTAGTTTGCAAGCATTTTTCCTGAAATAAAAATAAACAGTTTGGACAATCCTCTAGGATGTTGCTTATATCACTGTTGGTTAGTCATATTTCTGTAATAAATGCCTTGAAAATACTACACTTGCTTATTAGTGCCAGGGAAAATATTCTCTGGTCTTCCATTTCTCTTTGGCATACTATATACAAAAGACCTATTCTCCTAATTTAAATAAATAAACAGCAGTTTGCTCTTTGCAAAGCCATTCATTAAAAAAAAGTACTAACGTACTGGTGTTTACAGTTATAATGTTTTGTAGTAAATTAGATGTTTGTCTAGTGCAGTTGTGAAGAAAACTTATAATTACTTCTTTTATTTGTTAATTTGCATATTTAATTAAGTCAGTCACACTGTTGTATTTTAATTCCTGAATTCAACAAGGTTTTCATGCCATAGACATATTGCAGTCACAAACGCAGAAGAATTAATCCTTTTAAGACTTCAAATGATATAAGCATGTCAAAAGAAGCTCTTTTTTTTTTAAGAAGACTGATTATTTATTTTCTTAAAAGAAGTCAATTATTCATTCATCTAAAATTATTATAATGTTATTGAAAGAACAAAATGCAGATTATTCTTGCACTGGGTGGATAAATATTTTAAATCCTTTTTTCTGCATAGAGTAAGGTTTCTAGGCATATATATGAAGACATACAGAAAAGAAGTCACAACAGAAAAATAAAACTCAGATTCAGTTGCTATATGTATCTTTGTTTTGAATTCTTCTACCTATTATCCTTTTATCTGATACTATACTCCCTCTTCTTCTTCTTCCTACATCAGTAAATCAGGGTCCACAGACTATGAGAGCTTGTCCCAACCTCCAGTCATGATCTGGTGGTGGTGGTGTTATTAGTAGAAGTGCTATTCAAAGGTATACTGATGCCAGCCTTATTACCAGAAATCCGTGGTGCAAGCTCTCTTCCACACATTAGTATCAAGCTGAGAAAGCTTTCTTTATGAACAAGCTCATGAAAAGTGTACAGTCCCTTACTCATTTGCCCACTCAAGGTGAATTAAATGCCTTTTGTACAATTTTTGATCTGTCTGTGAAATAGGAGACGTTCTCCCTAGCTACCTCCACAGGCATATTCACCTTCTGTCATCTAGAGGCTAGCCTTTGGCACCCAGCTTGCTAGCTGCTCTCTTCTTAAGCCTTGTCCCTGGCTTAAAAAACCTTCTTCAGGCTTAAGATCCAGGACAAGAAGTAACTTTTATGCCATCAGTTGCAAGGTCGCTCTCCTACTAGTCAAACATAGTCTTCTAAAAGACCCAGCCTCCCAAATACAGATTCCGCAGCCCTCTCAACAAAGCAACTACTAAGCCATGGGCAAAATTCCCCCTGGAAGGAAGGCTCAGCAGAATTGCACGGTCAGCCCTCGGTACTCCCTCATGCTGCAGGTTTCTGACTTACGAATCCACCCTCCCTCCCATGGGCACACGTGGGGACCTTGGCCCAGCCGCAGAATGTGTTGCAGATCATGCTCCGTTTCACCCACAGGAGGCCTTTGTGAGGGCAGTGATGGCTGTCAACCACCTCATCATCTCACAACACATGCGTTTTCATGGAAAAAATATGGTAAATTTATTTCTCTTAATAGCCACTCTTCTCGATGTGGAAATTGGGATTTAATGTCACTGATGAGCAGGGTTGCATCAAGGAAAATCCTGCTTCCTGCCTCTCAGTGGAAACAATCCACGAGATCCCATATACTGTCGAGTTGCCGGAGAGCATGTAATGACATGAGTAAGTGTGCTAAACCACTGTGCTGCCAGCAGTCGCTATGTCTGGGCTCCCAAGTGAGCTCTCAAGTATACACTTTGGCTGTCTCCTAACTCCATGCTGGCGTGAGACTTCAGTACACACCAGTCCCAAGTGCCCTGGTTTCCTCAGAAATTAAAACCATGCGACAGACAGGAGCCTTATTAAGCACCCAGCTTGGCCTGTCTGGACAATTGGAGGCGACCTGGTCCATGGGATCTGCTATGATGCACAGCTGGAGCTTAGTTTGGGTCTTTTTTTTCCTAAAAAAAAGATGTTGAGGAAAGCTCAATTCTCGTCTGACACAAATCACTATGTCTTCACTGATTCTGATGGGGCTCATCTGATTTAATTTAGCTAAGGATCTGGAGTACTGTTTAGTTGCTGTAAAAATAATCTGCAGGATCCATGTATCAAGACAGATACTGCATCTCTGTATGTGGTGGCAATGTATCATATAAACAAGTGATAACACCTAACCACCAAACAGAAAAAGCATTGCATGGATGCTTATTGATACAGGCAGTAAATACCACGGCCTTTGACTTGGATTTCACAAAGAGTTTATTTTACTTCCCTAGTATGCTTCTGATGTAACTGGAAATGACACAGAAATACAGTGTCCTTTAAGAAGCAAATAGCATCAACTTTAAATTCAAGAGTTTGTATTCATATAACATGATGGGGAAAGGCACCAGGTTTATGATACTGTTTCAGCAGTAAAATCATAAAATCACAGAATCATTGAGATTGGAAAAGACCTCTAAGATCATCAAGTCCAACCATCAACCCAACACCACCATGACTCCTAAACCAGGTCCTGAAGTGCCATGTCTACACGTGAACCCCCACTTTCCCTCCAGTGTGTGTGGTGTAATCTTCATGTGTCTTCTGTATCAGGATGAGCACAGGGCATTCCAACAGCACCCAAGCATTTTCGTCTAGGAAAAGTAATGGTGTTGTAGGCGGTACCTTTAGTTTCAGCTTACAAATCTATAGGAAAGCTAAAGCAATAATGAATGATTTTCTGGATTTTATTTTTAAATAAAGCATTTTGGTGTCATCTTAAGAACATTGATAAATACCAACTTCATGATCCCAGGTCCCTCTAAACTGGTCTGTCAATAACAAGCAATATTACATGAATACTTTGCAAGTTGTTGCCATATGCTCGTAAGTGCTTTCAGTAATATTTTTGCAAGGTATTTTGTGTATAGAGGATCCCATGACCATGATATGTGAAAATATCAGTGGCTTTGAGAAATTAAGAAAGTCTTTTTTCTTTTTTCTTTTTTTTTTTTTTCCACTCTGAGCAGCAGAGCACTGAAGAGAGATTTCAATGATTTTGTAAGAAATGGTTAAATTTTGAGTTCAGCATCCTGATTTTTCAAGCCACTCTCCCTGTCCATAGAATGGTTCCTTTAAACAATTCACTGTGTTCATATCACAGTTCTAAATATGTCTAATTCACTTTTGAGACTTATTAGAGAAAATGTGAAATTAATTGCCAGTAAAAAAAGAGAAGGGCCATAGCTAGAATTTACTGAAAATAATGCAAAGCAGGAAGACAAAAATTAACTATAATTATTACAAGATTTCACTAAGTTTTTTTAGTGTGTACTAATGGGGGAAAGATATTGCTCCTGTATAACTTACAAAGAAATCAACACTGTTTGCCAGTTAAGTAACAGTAAACAATATAATATTTAATCCTACCAAAAGAACACATCTATTACCACCACTCATGGGTCCCTCTGAACTATGCACCCCTCAGCCCAGGCAAGAAAAATAAATTATTTTAACCAACCTACATGTGGAGAATGTGGCAGGATATGGCCATTTGTCTCTGTATAATCACTCTATCAAATTTGTAATGATCTGTGAAATGAAAAAGCTGTGGTTGGTGCTCAAAAAATGCTGAGAATGCTGTGCATAGTCCCTGCTGTGCATTTTATATGAAGACCTGTGCATAGTACTAAAAAAACCACTCTCAAAGCAAACTACAACAACAACGACGACAAAAAGAAAGAATGCAAGGAGACTGATCTGTTTATTTCTTGCATTTATTATAAGCTTCAGTCTGAGCTTCTGAGCCTGCTGCTATTTTAGTTTAGTTCATGTTCCAAAAGTTCTGCTCATTTTTCTTTTTTTTTTCTCCCACTACCTGGATGAAATTTGAACATAAAAGTTAAAATACCAAGAAAAAAGCAGCTGTGTAAATTTCCCAGAATTTGCTTTGCAAAGCTGCTATTGTGGAAATATAGGCTTCCTGCTTTTTTTTTTTTTTTTAAATAGTGCACTAATTTTGTGCCATTTCACTATGGCAAAAGGACAGCGTTTTGTACTTATGATCTAAACCTTCCATATCTGTTGTGGAAAAGACCATTTACATGAAGCCAGAGAAAGAGGCTGAAGAGGAAAATAATGAAACCGCTCCACCTGGTTACCAACGTTGTTAAGTTTTGTGGAAAAGAACTGGAGGCAAGGTCTCAGGCAAGCAAACTCCCAGTGAATGCAGGGGAGCTGGCTGTTGCTCCAGTAGGTCAGTGAGACCCCAAGGGTTCCTTACACGGCTGCGGATGAGACAGTATCAAATTTTAGCACTTTGTAGAGGTATTGAGCTACTGCAGTTATCTCACTTGGGCTGCCAGGGTGGAAGCTCTTGAGCTTTAACTCATGGATACAAAATACCTACTACTTTTTGGAAAACAGGAAGGTGAACAAAAGAGACTAAGTCTGGTCTTTTATGATTGAAAACTGTCTTTTGCTACTTCTGAAAATGGTAAAGAGCAAGGACAGGAAGAGGGTGAGGTTTTGGGGCAACACCCCAAAGTAAGTGACCATGGGAAGTGACATGGGACCCTGCCTGTGCCAGGGCACGATTGCACCCATTGGTGCTAACAGACATCAGTGTCAAGCTCTCCGCAAGTCTAGACACTGTTTTTTTTTTTTTTTTTTTTTTTGAAAGAAGTTACTCTTTCAAAAGGCTTTTAGTAGGAATAAAACATTCAGATGGAAACATCCCAAATTTCAGTCTTTGTGACTGGCTATAAGCAGTAAGGAAAGTGACACCATTTTTTAACCTGCTGTAAATACACCTTTAGAGCGCTTTCCCTTTTTCTCATATAATTATGGACTCTTAACTCTTATTCAGCAACACCAAATCTTTTCCTTTAAAGAGCAGGCTGTATTGATTGCTTGTAAACCAGTCCTTTTCTTGCCTTTCCTGCTCAGGTGAATCATGTACTTTCAGCTCTTTCATTTCTCAGTGACTCAGTGTACAACTGTCAAATGATATGCTTTTATAAAGAAGCTTATCCTCTGTGACTTACAAGTTCAAAACACGAATTTTCAAAGTTTTGGTTTTAAGGATGGCCCCACACTTAATTCCCCTGATAATTTTCACCTCCCCCAAATTTTGTATGTGCCCTCCCAAAGAAGAGAGTTTTGTTCTGGGCATCACCTGGATTAGCTCCGGAGCCCAGAGCTGGCTGCAGGATAGGATCTATTTTGAAACACAGTGATTGCCATGCTGCTGCAGCCTGACAGCCGATCACCTGGGCAGCCAGTTCCGGTGCGGTACAAAAACTTTCAGGTCTTCGAGGCACAGGCTGAAGAAATCACAAGACAACATATATTGTGAATAAACAATTATTTACTACTTCCTTAATAAATCCTTTATTATGATAGTAGTTTTGTCCAAGGACCAAAAAGTAGGGAAAAATGGACAGCATACTGAAGAACTTGAAAGTGCAATTCAAATCTAGATATTGTACCATTTTTATAATAGTAATTAGCAGTCAGATGCTAGAATACCATAGTGGCAAGGTATTGCTCATACCCAGCACTTTCTGTAGTGTGTACACTAGTTAGCATCTCAAATTTCTGTGCAAAAAAGAGAGTGATAATTGGAGCAATAAAAAACTATGAACCACAGTCAGGATGTTTAAACGCTTTGAAGAACGTAAAGGACATGGATGTGGTTTATGCATATCAGGCCTGAGATATCTGCAGCCGATGCTGGAAAGGCTCTCTTAGTTTTCTGCTTGGGAATTGGGAGTAGAAACCAATATGAGGTCAGAGAGGTGGTGTTATAGACAAGCTAAATTGCTAAATGAAAAGAAAGCCCACAAAGTGAATGATGCAGAAACACTTTCCCAAGCAAGCGATTAACCTGCCTCTGAATGCTGAGCTGGCTGGAGCCTCCTGCCTCCCCTCCGAGGGGCCAAATGATAGCACCTAGCAATCAGCCTAAGAGTCAATTGGTGAAGTGATAAATCGGCAACATTAACGAGAGTCAGCAGGGAGGAAAACCCATTTTACTCTGGCGCTCTTTCTCAAACGGTAAAGAAATATAAAAGGGTTTTAAGCACCCCATTCAGCGCTGAATTAAAAGTTTCATTGAGCATTAAAATGACCGACTTCTTCGGTAGCAAAGCAGCGCTCACCATTTGAGTGGAAAGGTGGGAGGAGCGGTGGAGAAGCTGTCCCGTTTGCCAAAGGAGGGGCTCCAATTTTTATGGGAGTGGAACTGAACATTAAGCAACTTTGAGACATCCAGCTTTGGATGCCATAAATATTGAAGTAACAGTGAGATGGAGACACATAATGCCTTGGGTCTGAAACCAGTGGAAACTTAAAGACTAGACATAATGTGGGCCAATGCTGAGCCTGAAGAATATTTTATCTTAGGCCGAGTGAGGACACATTAAGATTGGTTCGGGAGGAAGATTTAAATGGAGCAAGGAGCAAAAGAAGCTGAAGGGTGGCACGTTAATATTTTCATATATACATTGTACTGTGTCCGCATAAGATTTGAGTTTGATGCTGGCTAGGCTTTTATAAGGCTATAAATTTCTTAATTGGCACTTTCAGTAAGTTTCATTTGCTCATAAAGGAGTGCATTTAGATCTGGACTTCCCAGTACAAATCACTTCCCTGCAGCCCCACAGCAGTGCTAGTGGCAATCTCAGAGTATGTCGGCAGGCACATTTTAATCGTATCACCTGAGTCAAGGATTTTCAGACAAAACAGCCCCTTCTCCCTCCTCTCTCCTGAGTTTATGGAAAATGCATTAAAGACTTTTGTCTTGAGATGTGCTGCTGTGTCTGCTGACTCCTGAAAGCGGTTGAATTTGACTAGATCTTGCTGAGCCCTACGGGGCTGCAAAGTGCTAAGGGTAATTTGACTCCATATATCCATATTGCTTATTGGAGGCATATTGATGTCTAGGAGCTACAGTTCCCATTTGCCTCATAGCAGGCAACATCAGGACCCTTCTCAGTTGGACCCAGAGCTGTTTTTCTGCCTGGTAACAGTGATGTGACTTTGCTTCCAGGGCAGAGGGAGGACCTGGGTGCAGCCAGTATCAGCCCAGTGTTCCAGGTCTCTTCATAGAGGGTGAGAGAGGGTCCTGCAACAAGCACCATGGCTTTCCCCGCATCCCAACACAGCTCTCTTCAATCTCATACATAAGCAGACAGTGGCCAACCGGTGAGTTTGGATCTGAGCTTGCTCTGTCACAGCACACACACAGCCGGATAGCTGAACGCCCATGTCACGTCAGTGCAATACGGACCAGGGAAGAACTGCGATACTTTTAATTAAAAATCACACGTACTGAAGTCTTCCCTTCCTGTGGGATCCTTCAAGGGCTGGCGGTAGGACCACAGCTCTGCCTCCTGTGCAGGCTTGCAGAGCAGAGCAATGCTGCAACGGATTTTCGGTGTTGCAGGGAAGGGGCCTCCCCAGTTAGGACCCCAGTGGCACGCAGATCTCTTTCAGTCCTTGCTACCAGCTAAGCCTCCAACTGGCCCAAATTTTCTCCTTCAATGGAAAGATCCCTATAAGTTAAGTTTTGTTTGAAATGTATGTTTTAACACAACACATATGCTTTCAATTTTTATAAAAATGTATTGGCATATTTATTCTATTTTACTTGCTTCATGGCTCTCTTCAAGTCAAAGCTTTCTTTTTCCAGAAGGAGGAAAGCTGCTCATATCATCATCTGCTTTGTGCTAGAGCCGTTGACTTTTTTTTTAATATCTTGTCTCACTGACTCTTTGTGGGCGTGTGCAAATTTCATTTTCTAACGCAGTAGTCCTGATGTGCCCTCATCTCTCTGCTCTGACATTCAGCTGCTCTGCTTCTCTGAGCTGTTTGCTGCTTTCTTATTCATCACTTTTAAATATACTGTTCTTCCTTTCCCTTTCTTTTGGCTGTCTTTTCAGAGCGATTGATTGTCCCAGTTTTGATTACTGGTATTTTTGACTGGTCATCTTCTGGAAGAAGAAGGAAAGAAATGTCATCAGACCTCTGAACTCCGTGTGTTTGCCCCACACACTCTGTTGATCTCTCAAAATCTGCATTAATCCTCACAAAAAAGCCTGAGTCCAGAGCCATCTGGAGCCCCACATCTTTTGCTTCTGTTCACAGCTTCCTCCATATCATGCCCTGTGTCTCACTTTCATATGCCCTTTGCTCTGACATGTCTTTCCCTACACACCCCTTTGAGATAGGAAGGGTATTGATATTGCAAGAGATGGGTAGAATAGAAGGATTAATAAATCAATGAAAACAAGTTTATTTCATTTTTTCAGACTGTGCCTGTACGTGAAATTAATCGGGCTACTGAGGGCAGGTACAGGGGTTGTGCATCATTGTAACTTCTTTTTTTTAAAAAAAAAGGAAAAAAAAAAGGAAATGAGGACATTGCAGAGGGTACATTTATTTCAGTATTTGCAGGCTGCCTCGTATGATAAGATATGACATTTTAAAGCTTTTGTTTGAGAAAACTCAGCACAGCTCTGCATGTATTTTTAGGTTGGTTACAATACGCACTCCTATGAAAGCATGAACGTGCGTCTGTTAAAGTCACTATGTACTAAGGTCTTGCTAAAAATTCGGCACCCTCGCAAAAATACGAGGGCTGGGGAGTGAGCCCAGGGAAATGATACGGAGTTGCTCTCTTCAGTGATCTTGGCACAGGTCACCTGGCCAAATAGTTTCCTGATTAAGATAAGCAGATGAAGAGGCTTCTTACTTTTGCAGACCATCCGTCTCTTCCAAGAGGGCTGCAAGACACTAGGGTTAAAATATTTTTGGATATTTTCACATCAGAGCTTTAATTATTCTTTATTGTCGTGGGCACAATGACAGAAAATCTCAACAATTTTATAAAGGTCACTGTGAACATAACTTTGCTGTCAATAGATAACCATGCTAGCTTGAACAGGGACAGAAACTAGCCTTTTAAATTACACCTTGGCACAATTAATCCATAAATGAATGAGATTATGCTGTATTGCAATTACTCCCTGGCAGTTTTCTTAGTTTCTTCTGGCCAATGACATTGCTTCTCCTGCAAAAATCAAGCAAGTTCAGTGCTTGCAATGATAAATAGTCCGATGGCAGTCAGCTGGGACTAGTCAATGCAATCACACAGCGCATGTTAAGAAGTGTTAATAAAATTGAAGTCTAGGGCATTTACCACTTGTTCCACTTTTTCCAGGGTGGTTGGAGACTTTTTTAGCTTATTACTGGGGGGCTTGTACTGGCCATTGGGCATTTTCTGGCCTTGTATTTCAAAATGGGAGGCCACTCAGTGAGGACAATGTTCGAGAAATTAGATCTAATTAGCAACATAGGATTATTGAAATGATGATGTCCTCTATACTGTGCAGTGGATCATGGTGCAGAGATGCTCCGACACCACACTAAGAGCAGCTGCTGCATCCACAAGCTGCAGCATGCAGCACGCAAAACCGGCGGCCTGTGTCTCACAGCTGCAAGGCTCGGTACTTCAGCAGTGCACAACCTCACGCCTCTAGTCACTCATCCCGGCAGCTCAGCAGCGAGTGCCCTGCTGACACTGGCCAGGCAGCTGCTCTGTGTTCCTGCACTGCCAGTGCTGCTGGGGCAGGTATCACACCGTGAGTGACACACACGGGGAGTCTGGGCCCACAGCTCCAGAGATGCAATAGCGAGAAAATCAGTGAATGTCTAAACCTGGCCATTGCTACACTCCCAAGGAGTCTAAGTTTGGTGACTAAGAAATACTGAGATGTTAGAAAGCTCATTCTGTGCAGAAGTACCTTGCTTTTCACAGAGTTGGACAGCTGGGCTCCAAGATAATGCTTAATATTAGACAATAGAAGCAGGCTCTGCAGCATAGCAGTGGGCATGCTTCCTTTTAAGGTGCAGAGGAGCAGATGACCCACCTTATATACAAACCTAGGTTTCCGTTACTTTCCCCTTCAGGAGGAAGTTCATGTTCCCATCTCCCAAAAAAAAGAATTTCAGCTGCTGGGGAGCTGGACTATAGGCTAGCCTAGATAAAAACTACTGTCTGCCCCTCCCGTTGAAAAAGTGCATGAAAGAATATAAAATCTGTTTGGTCCCCAAGTGAGCAAAAGCAAGGGCATACCTCTGAGTGGCTGGCTCACCAGGAGAGCGGCAGAGTTGACCCATGTTCGTGCTGTCAGGTCTCTGCACATAACACGTACTGTTGCTATGTTATGTGAACTGTGTGAGGAGTCCTGGGCGCAGGCTTGCAATAACACCCTGTCAATGCAGATTCAGCCCTGTGGCTCCGAGTTTCTTGACAACTCATGAGGAGCTGGTCAAAATGTTGTAGCCACAAGGCTCTTCAAAGTGGTGCTGGAGGAAAGAAAGAACACCCCTGCCTCGCATACGTAATGCATGGGGCTGCATTTCTGCAGCTCTGAGGAAGGTATTTTGGAAGGGAATTAAGTTATGCTGCAGCCCGACGAGTCCCAGACATGACCGGTTTAGCTACATTCCCTATGGCACAAGATCCTTTCCAAGCCCCTTTCTGAGCTGCCTGACTTTGCCTGTGTAGTATGCAGGGGGTTTAGGGGCTTTTCCAGAGCAATTGATTTTCCTCTGTTGATCTATTTAGGTGTCCAGGTCCTGTGCTGTCTCTGACCTTTGCCATCAACAAATCACTGGCAAGGGATATAAAAAGGAAATCAGTAAATTTCAAAATAAAGCCTATTTAGAACTAATTTTAAAAAGCAGTGAATTTAGGAATAAAACAAACCTTAAAAGAATTAAAATCTTTGCATATTGCAAACTGAGGCAGACAGTGGCTTCTCATTCAGAAATGTCTCTTAGTAAAACCCTATTCATATCTCACTTCCCATGAAGACTTTAGCAAATTAGAGTGTTACTCTGTGGAGAATCATGCATTAGTTTGCATCTTCTTTCTATTTTTTTTCTTCTCTGCGGTCTACCTCACACCAGTAAAAGCTCTGTCCCCTGAGCTTAGGAAATACAGGAGGGTTTCTAAAACGGGAATATTCTAGATGCTGGGCTGGAGTCAAGGGACAGAGACAGTCTTCACCTATTGAACACTTTTTTCCAACAGTAAAAAAGTAAGCAATTCATGAATCATACAAATGCTGGCAAAAATAAATACACTTGATCCAATAGTGATGAGCTCATTCACTGCCATACCGACATAGGATCTTTTCAGCAGCTGCCTTCCTGCAAGCCTGAATCTGGTCATCTGAGGGGATACAAGGCTGTCTGCAAGGCATGGCGACCTCCTTGGTGTGAGGTGTTGTGCAGGCAGATGTTGCTGGGAAATGCAGAGTCCCCTCAGCATCTCAGGAGGAGCTACTGTGCTGGGGGCGCTGGAGATGGGGATACGGCACAGGACCCTGCCCCAGCCTTGTCAGCAGGCCCCCAGAACTGCTCCTCCCAACCCCACCAAAGTGTGATTGTGGGTGTTGCCATCACAGTGCTGTATAAAAGGCAGTCCCAGGGATCTGAAGGAGGCTTTGACAACATTTCACTTAGGGACTCAGAGGGTATTTTCTATTAAAATTTGAAGGGTGGAGGGAAAATGTTCAGGCTGGTAATATTTTGATGTTCCTGGTGAAGTGTGTCACAGCTGCTTTTATTTGTTAGCATTTTTATGTTGTTTATTAACATGATATTTATTTGGACTTAAATAATAGAAAGACATCAGTTGCCCTATCATGCAACAGCAATTCCTGTAATCCAGCAGGATTACAATAATCATTCAAAAAGTGACTCAGTCAAACAAATAAAAAGAAAACCCTTCCCAAATCTTTATTGTTCCAGGAATTAATATAATCTTAATCCTCTTTTGGATGAACACAACTTGTTGCAGTTTTTTGATTAAATATTGTGTTTGTTTAAAACTTCAGATTTGGAATGTCAGAGGCTGTACACCAAATGGGAAGGAGACATACACTGACAGCTGAATTTCAGCATACAAAAAAATATTTTAGCTTTTATTTTCAAAATAGCATTTCCCATTTTATCCAAACACATCTTTACAGAAGGTAAAAGTTGAAAGCAAAAAAAAATCCAGATCAAAATATTTCATTTAACTGAAGACATTTTATTTTGGCTCATCTGGTGAACCAAAAGTCAACCCATTCAACTGTTCTGATGAAGTTGTTATTTTGCTAGAGCCCAAAAAAGGACTGCCTGGGATATTTGGAACCTGAGGCTATTGATTCCCTATTTGCTAGAAATATTCTTACAACGTTTTCATTAAAGTAAGCCTGATTATTACATGAGGATTGCATTAAAAGCCTTAATTATCCAAATCCTCACTGAGACAAAATACGTTATCCTCAGCTGACATATGGGAAAATGAAGGCAGAAAAGTAATCTTAAGAGAGGGTTGCTCAGGACAAGTGAGTCAGTATTTCAGTCCACATCAGGAAACAATGGCACTCCTGTTTTCTCTCTCATACTTTTATTCTTCAAGACTATGACATATCTCACACTGTTATACTGTCCCCCTCTTGAGGCCGAAAAGAATGGAGTAAATCAACAGAGTAGAGAGAAACAACAATAACAGGTAGAATGATGTTTCATTAGTTTAGTCTGTGCAGTGAGAGTAAAAGCATTGCCATAGAGCATCAGTGCTGTGCAAGAGGAGCTGACAGCAAAATTCTGAGACATAGAGAAACATTCTGTTAAGAGAAAGCTTAAAAGTCACAAATGTTACTTTAAACAGCATAAGAAAAAAGATCAGGGTTTTTTGTTTTCTTTCAGTAAAGACCTTGTTGAAAGAGGGAACAAAATCTGTTTTAAGAGAGGAAATTGATTAACTTTATTATAGGCAAGAAGTTTAAACTATCAATTAGAGAGCAAAAATAAGGGTCAGGTGAATTTATGAAAGCTTGAATAAGATGGTGTAATTCAGTAGCATTTCAGTAAACTTATTGATTGAAATTTTCACTAAGAAACAGAGAGAAAAAAGGGAGCAGCTCTCCATTTTGATCTCTCTGCAGAAGTAGTTATGTGCTTTCTGAATACTAATAAAGCACACATTGTAGTTAGTTTGATGTTGCATACTTTTTTAATGATTTTGGCCTCATACTTCTCCAAAAAACTATATGCAATATGTTTAATATGTAAACTAGCATGAAAAAAATACACGTGGATGAAATTAATTAAATCAAAAAAGGAAAAATAAATTAACTTGCGTTTGGGTGGACAAAAGTTTCTACTCTTCCTGACAAATCAATATTTTAAAACCTATACAAGAAGGTTAAAAAATGCAGGCTCCTCTTTTTCAGCAGAGTATCTGTAAAGTAGATGTTAATGGTGAATGTATCAGTAAAAAGCATTTGACCGGCTACTTTTTGCCCAGTGTGGCATCCTTCTTGGTAGCTACCTCGAAGTAAGGTGTCTTGTCTCAGGTAGCCACCCAGCTTCCTCCTGGAGCCAACACAGAGAAACAGCCAACTTCGTGGGGTTGCTTATCCCATCCAAAGAAACCCATGTTTGAACTGTGGGGAAGGAGTTGCTCTCTCTAGAGTCCCTCTTCATCCTGTTAGGTGGAGCCTGGAAGCTCAGCTTTTAAGTTTCAGATGTCAGGAGTGCTGGTCTTGAATAATGAAGACAAACAGCTTAATGTTAGCATTTTGTATTTCCTCCTATAATCCCCGATTATGGAGTGACACTCTTTTTTTGTAATGATGATGAAAAAAGGTTTTTTTTTTTTAGTAAGGGCAATGAATACAAATTTGAAGGTACATATGAATGTACATCAGTACATCAGGCAAAAATATTGCCCCACATAGTGTCTGGGGTAGTATTTTTAAAGTAGTGATGTACAGAATTCCATTAGGAAGTACTTGGTCTTACAGATAACTGTGCCAGTAATTTTTTTCTCCCAAGTAACCTCATCAACTCCTTGTTTGGCAATAGACTATTTGCATTATGTTACAGATGTACTATGTCAATTTTCATTCTTAAGCCTTATTCTGAAGATAGTAGGTGCCTTCAGCCAACTCTTGGGAACTGCAGTGTTGACTCAACTTTAAGAGGTCTGGATTCCGGCATGGGAATTTGGACTTCATTTCCTTTCTTCTGATCGTCTTACATGACAACCAGAGAAAGGATTTGGATCCCTCCTGAGTGGTCAGGACTGATTGTGGTACAACCTGTGAGTATTGGGAAGATAGCTTCAGAGAAAAGGTTGAGTTTAGGTTTAGCAGCAGTGGCTAGATGGCCAATGATGAGGCATGTAGCTGGTTCTCACTTGGGCAGGCTGCGGCCTGGAAAGGAAGTGAATCCTGGATTTGTGAGTAAAAGCACAGTGTTAAATGTGACAAATTGTGGAGAGTTCAACTGGAGCATTTTGTCTTCCCTTTTCCAAATACTGTGTATTTTGTCAGACTTCAGAGTAGGCGAGAGCTGCATGTAGGGGTTTCTATTCTATCTCAAAGCCCCAGTGGACTCACAAATTGACTATTTAGCAGTTTTCTTGTCTTCGGCAAGCTAAACAGTCACAGAAGAGAGAGAGAGACATGAAAGTGGCAGAGAGGAGCTTTTTCTCTCTTTTTTGTTATCCTTCCCACCCCATTGCCTCATTTAAGGCTTTGATGACTGTTTATGACAAGAACAGGTTTGCTCCATGTGGTCCCTTGTAGCCTCTTTATCTCTATTTCCAATCTACCTTTAATCCTGCATTCAGAGGAAAAAGTAGGATTTAGGCAAGACCGTTAGCTGGCCTCTTGGTTCTAGCAACAGTTCGAGTCTTCGAAAGTCCCCTTGTCTTGTGCAGTTGGTCCAGTGCCACATGCTGGATTTGCCTCAGCAGGAACAACCCTCACAGTGGGTGTTTCATGTCATTCACAGCATAAGGAAGACAGAGGCATGAAGAAGCTCTTGGAGTTTTTGCTTGACAGAACCACTAACACTTTCTTATTCCCCCATCCATCTGCTTTACTGGATTACAGGTTCCCATCACCTCTTAAGATTATTTGCTGATCTTCAGCCAGAGACTTTTTCAGAGGCCTTGCATCCCACCAAACACCTCCCTGCCCTTGATCACTAACTTCTCCTCCCCAGTTTTCCTCCTTTTCTCCTCAGATTGAGGCCACCCAGGGCTAGCTCCCAGGTTTGAGCCATACCATCTGTCTTATTCCAAAGAAAACCAGTTGTGATTTTCTGATGTATCCTTGTGGTGACTTCCTCATCTTCACATCAGCTGACCATGTCAGCTAGAGCCTCACACCATGGGATTCAAATCGTGACTCAAAATGTTTAAGCAAAACTGTCTGTAACTTCAGACATTTTCTTACACATGTTTTCTTACAGATAGAGACTTTTTTTTCTCATCTGCTTCTTGAAATTCTTCAATATTATCATTACATAAATTTGATTGGAAAAGAGGCAAAAAACCAAAACATAGAAATCCTGACTAGCTTTAAAAAACCTAACCAAACCAAACCAATCAAATGAGAAACAGATAGGGAATGACAAGGCAGAAATCTGGTTTGGTGTTACACTCAGAGCAACAACTCTGCCACTGTACTCAACAAAAGAAATGGGCCCTGTATGTTTGTTATTAATTTCAGAATGTTTCCGTATACACTTAAGATTTAAAACTGACATTACACAAAATGGGGTTTGGTTTTAAAATAAATATAGATACACAGATACAAAATAAATATAAGCTTTAGCCTGGTAAATTAAACAGCGTCTGGGAATATACCTGGCCACTGGAACCTGACTGTTCCCTTCTGCTTGGCTGCGAGGTCTGCCCCTGACTCCTGGTGCACTACTAGCCTCTTCCCAAGCAGTTGTGGGAGCCAACCTTATAGGTCTTTTCCATTTATCCTGCTTTTGCAGAGGAAGGGAATTTAATAGCTTTGATGTGGACTGTTCTGTGCCCATTGATTAGAAAATGGGTTCGGACCTATTTGATTTACTAATACAGCTATATATTCCTTTATATACATGTGTTAAAATTTTCCATGCACGGATGGGTCTTGGTGTAGGACCTGTATTTGAGTTACCACTGATTCAGCTTTGTAGTAAATACAAGATCTTAGTTGTGCTGGTGCTGAAGAGGTAATCAGAATCTAGTATGTCAATCTGCAGTTTTCCACTGATGGTCTAGAACCTCAGAGAAACCCATGAGTGAATTTAAAGATGTCCATGGTAGGTAATACTGTAAGAAAAACAAGGCCATTGTTAGTTTTGTTTTATTTCACTCCACAGGGGTTTGCACTGCTACTGGAAAAAGAGTAAGGTTTTCCTATGAGTAAGATCTGCATGCCTTAATTACAGAGCTGTATTCTATATGCCCTGGAAAGCTCAAAAACCCAAGCTTGTCTGCTGTGAAGACTATCAGACCACGAGGGTAGCTGCAGGCATTGCCAGAACCTGTGTTTCAAAGCACAAGCAATCTGATGTGCTTGAGTTCAGCGCATTGCTAGTGCCCTTCCCAGCAGGCTGGGGAGGCACCTGGGACCCACTCTGCAAATGGGATGAAAGACAAGCTGGTAGAGACAGAGCATGCCAGGCTTTCTGCTTCCCTTGAACCCCCTTCCAGGGTGCTGTCAACCTTCTTCATGCACAGGCATGAATCAGTCTTTCTTCAAGCTGTTGCAGCCAGGTGACTTTTAGTAGACAAGCTTACTCATTTGAAGTAGGCTGAGCTGCCATTCTGTGTGCAGTATGGACTTACCTATGCCCTTGGAGCACCATGTCCACCTTTTCTGACATGTAAAGCTCTGGAAAAAATCCATCCCAGGGGAGGTCTGAAGGGCTCACAGTGAACTTCAGCCTGCTGACAAAAAGCCTTTCCTAGTCACTTTTCATGCATCCCTCCGAAATATTTTCTAGGTACCGAAAATGAAAAGTAATGTTTTGGCATGTTTCCATTTGCTTCCCCATATTTCCAACCAATTCTAAGTCTTCCAAGAAGGTTAATAATTTTTGCCCAGTTCTTTTAATTGGCCATTGTTTTCTAAAAGATTGCATATTACTGAACAGAAAAAGACCTGTGGTCTCCAGTGTAAATGAAAGGGTGTTTTTAAGTATGAATCTCTCACTCTGGGCAGCTTGGAGAAGTCATTGTCTGCATGCTGAATTTCAACCTTCACAGGGCATTTCTCAATTTTTAGTGAACTCAGTGGGAGCACAGGGACTTCAGGTCTTTATAGGATCCTATCTTTTGTTTTAAAAAAGCATCCATGTTGTAGGAAAAATTTCTTTACCGAAAGAGTGGTTAGGCATTGGAACAGGCTGCCCAGAGAGGTGGTGGAGTTGTCAACCCTGGAGGCATTCAAAAAAGGTGTAGACATGGCACTCCAGGGCCTAGTTTAGGAGTCATGGTGGTGTTAGTGGATGGTTGGACTTGATGATCTTAGAGGTCTTTTCCAACCTTAATGGTTCTATGATTCTATGATTCTATGACATGGATCAGTTTTGCTGGACAAAAAGGTTGGTTATGAACGTGATTGATGTCCCTAATTTGGCCAATGCTTGGCTTGTTCCGGGATAATATTTACACAAATTATAACAACCTTCCAAACATCTTGCATCTGTTGCTTACTGCCTTTGAGGGTCTTCCTCTTCCCCTCTGTTACAATGCATAATTGGGAATAAATCAGCAGGAAGGAAATATACTCTCTAGTTTAGCTAAAGCTATAGTGTTTGTTTAAGTTAGAAACGTGTGAGTGGTTTGCTAAAGATTATTTTTAATGGTTACTTCCTACTTGGAAAGGAGCCTGTAATAAGCTTCTCTTCAACTGAAGAGATCTTTTTCTTTAAAATTCTGATTCTGGGTGGTCTGGTTTATTCCCAGCTCCCACAGAAGTCGATGGGAAGGGATGCTCCATTGTCACCTGCGGACACTTCTGGCTCTTTGTGAAAACAAACTGCATTTCAAGGAGAGAAGGTAGAAACAGAAATATTGTACAGTTAGTACATATATAATAAGGGGTGCCTTTTCCAGTCTTGTTAGAAAAAGAAGAATCTGGATCCTTTAATTATGTACAGTCAGAAGGAATTAAAGAAATCATTGAGAAAATGGATGAACTGGGAGTGGATTAGCTAACTCCGAGCATTTTTCATATTTTATGTGGAGTATTACATCAGGAGGTCTCTGGCAGGTGTTTGCATCTCACGCTCATCGTGGAAAATGTTACTTCCTCCAGCTAACTTTTGTGTGTGTTTGGTAATGAAGGGGCCTCATGGGAATGTATAGCACATATTCAGTGCAAAAAGGAAGGAAAGACTTTCTAACGTGTTAGATTTGGGGAAAAAAAATCTTCTCAAGGGCATGGCCAGAAATTTTTGAGTTAGTTTTTGAAACATTCATTCAGAGCTGTTGAACAACTTCTAATCTAATGTAAATTCTAAGCTTCAGATCTAGTATTTAGAAGAAATGTTGATACAGTTAAGTCACAAGGCAGGGCACGTAGATCACAGTGATCCTGAAACTGTTGCACCATATGTCTGTAGAGCAGAAAGGGATCATAAAAGATCACACAAGCTGTGGTTTGGGGCCAAAGGTGGCATACCAGCCAGTATTAAGCACATGGCAGTTGGGGAGGCATTTGTGGGAGGCAAAAAAATTGCAAGTTGAGAGCAATCTGGGGTCTCCTACTCCCATCCAGAGAGCTAATGTCAGCAGCATCATGGTCCTATGGGAGGCAGCATCTCCTGGCTTCTGCAGAGTCTGGGCAGCAACTGCTTATCTGAAAAGGGGACGTGGGATGTTGCTTGGGCAGCTCTGCTGGCTTGTGATCCAGCCCTCCCTTCTGCACTGAGAGGCAACTTGGGATACCCAGACCATCTCTGACTGACTGTCACCTAATCAATTCTCAAGTCAGGAGATTTCACACTTCTAGGCAGCCTGTGGCATTTCAGAAAACTTGCTCTTCCTTGCCCTTCTCTTTCCCCAGGATAAAGAAGGCCAGTCCCCTCAATCCTTCATTTAAGGCACTGTTTCCTAACTATTTGGACTTTCTTTTCCTTGACTTTTTGCCTTAATTACCTTGTACCTTTATGTTCCCGGGGGTTGTCTCCATATTAATCAGAACTAAATCTCAGCCACAAGCTTGTATACTCCTTCACTTTTTGAGGCAAAAACTCTCCCACGAGAAACACAGAAAAAGTTCTTGGGAACGGCATTTTACATAGGAAAATTAATGTTTAGCTAAAAAAAAAAAAAAGCAAAGCAAGAGAAACAAACAAACAAACAAGTAAATGTGCCTTTTCTCCAAACAATCTGAGAGTCTTGCTTTGCTAATAAGATCCAATGGATTTAGGATGCAGATATTTTTGAAAAAACCCACACAGATTTTCAACACTCTTCTTCAGAACAAAGTTACATTCCTAAAGTATTATGACAATTTCTGCAAAAGCTGAATTGTCCATGGGTGTTTCCAAAGACAGTGTTGATACTGGCCTCTTTGAACATTAAATTAAAAATTGAATCTACATTTTTCTGCATCCAAAAATGTGTGTCAGAATATTTTCTAGAATACCTTGCCCTATTTATTGAACAGTTGCAGATTCATATCTTTATGGGAAGTCAAAATTAGCATTCTTGTTGCCAGAATTGGAAAGATCTGAGAAATATTTCCCCCCCAAAATGGAAATTTTGTTAAATATGAACACAGAATACATTTTTGTGGCCTTAGACATGTTTTCTAATGTCTTTGATGGACTGGAATGTAACAAAACATAGAAGTAGATTATGTACATTCCAATCTAATTTTAAAAGTCTGACTCCTAATCTGTTCTGGATAATTATACAGTGTATATGAAGGTCTCTCTTGGATTGAAAAATATAACGGGGGGCAGACATATGAATGATTATAACAATAACGAAATTCACAGGATTATCATATTCATCAAAAAGAAAAGTAAGTCAAAAGAGGAAAGTGTCTGTTTTGATGGTGCATGAAAAGTTGCCCATATCTTAAGCAACACAGGAATAGATTTGTTTATGCTGGCTGAATAAATTCCAAAAAACACCTACGTACTTGTCTAGGCTATTTTTCTAACTTCCCCAAGTTAGTCTTATTGGAGGGTATCACAAACAAAAAGGCAATCGTGTATATCTCCAAGGAGCATAATGAGCATGAGTGTGCAGTCAAGTTTAGATTTAGAGGTGCCCTTACAAGTTGTTACTATCCCTGAATTGTTGAAAAATGCCACAAAAATAGTAAAGCATCAACCAGAAAGAATGCAGATTCAGACTGATCTGTATTTAGCACAGGGTAAATGAAATACTACTTGATGAAATCTAGTTCAATGGAAAACAGAAAAAAGAGTCTGTTCTATTTAAAAGCTCATTTCAATGTCTGTGGGTCTTCATAAATAAGGATATGTATAAAGCAAAGCAAAAAATTTGACTTGTGCAAAAGAAAAAACATGTGACTTGGTATACATAGAACTGCCATAATGTGAAGCAGTGCTTTCAAAGTGACAGGCCACAAAAGTCACATGGTGGCTTGATGGGTGTGATGGCCCCCAGCAAAGGAAACCGAAAAAGAGCGTATGGTACCTTCTACAAAGTCTACATGGTAGGGGAGAAAGGGAGGGTGATGGGGAGGAAAAAGCAGAAAGAAGTGTTGAATTGGTAATTTTGTCTAAATGTTCTTTGGGAGGCCACAAAAAGACAAGGCTGAGCTGGCTGATGCCTGAGCATGACACGACCAAAGCTACTAGCTTTGTTTGCCCAAGGTATTCATACCTTGGGAGGAACTGCTCTTGAGATTGTCTGAACATTATTAACTAGTTTTAACTGATTGATTTTAAGTGTTTGAATTTCCATTTCATGTTTCTATGGACTTTCCCTGTTCATGTCTAACTGGGAAAAGAGATGACATTCCTGTAAAAGCCCCCATTGTGACCCCTAGAAACTGTTGGTAAGGCAGAAGAGGACCAGTGTTTGGTGCTGATGAGCTCATGCCAGGTCTCTGTTGAGCTATGTGTGACAGTAATCAATAAATTCTTTGGTCCTGTCAACTTGACTGAAGAAGGCATTCATTAGTCTTTCCCCCCAAATCTCAGAATGGAAATAGTGGTGTTTCTTCCATCCCAAATGCTCTTGCCCAAGTACGGAAGATCAGTAAGACACTTAAGGGCAGCCCTACGATTTGAAAGCTACTTGCCTGAAATCAGACACATAGTTAACCATTTAGGTAAACCAACCATTTGTCTCATGGTAGATCTACATTTTACATGCAGTTTGAACTCAAATAATTTTCCGAAAGCTCTGCTTTTTGGATCCCATTGTTTTATGTGGGTGATCCCTTCGCTTTCCAAGATCCCTTTCTCTCTCTACCATGTGTATTCACATTAATGCCAAGATACATTTTGCCCATATATCATCTTCATAATATTTGCTGCAAATAATGCAATGTTTGTGGAATTTAATTCTTACAAGAAGATTACAGAACTTAAACCACCCAGTGTATATCTGTACATTGTGCTCAAAATACTGGGTACTGTGACTGGGTTTTCATCAAGAAAATGTGTCAAAGGGCTCCTGGTTTTCCACAAACAAAAAACCCCCCAATCCACTAAAAGAGAAGTCATGGGGAATCTGCATTTCAGTACTCCCTTCTCTTCAATGGTAGTTTCTGTATTTCTCCTTCCAATGAGTTGGATATTCTGCATTTCTTTCATAGGTGTTAGGTATTTAACTCTCTTCAATCACTGTCCAGGGAATTTTCATGCCTCTTTCAGAACAGGTAATTGCTGGCAATTAGCTAACTTTTTGCGGTTGTGAACCTAAACATTTCAACACCTAAGCACATTTCAGACCTGGCTCTGAATAATTTTTGAAAATAGGATTCAAATTACTTGTCTGCTTCTGAAAGTATTATCTTTACTCTAAGATTTTTTAATACCTAGAAAGGCTTGATTTTAACCTGAGTTTTGAACTAAGGCATTTGTTCTTGCACAACTTTGTGCTTGCAATAGTAGTTAAGGACATAGTGGCAGAGCTGTTGCAATAGAGAAGCCTGAGCCTGAAACGTGTCCATTTACCGAAACTACTGAGGTTTTGTGCTGTGGTTTAATTCATAGATAAGACACTGGATCAGGCCCTTCTGATTTATGAAAGACAAATGAACCCATGAGCCAGATTTGCAACATCCATTATGAGACGTGTTCTCAAAAACAATGTACTGAATGTGTGAAAGATGGGATTTATCACACCATGTTTTTCAGTCCTCAGAAGCTCTCGTCAGTTCAGCCAGTGCATTTGATTACTGCTAAGTGTACACTTTGTGTTGCTGGAAGAGCAAATCCAAAATGGTGATCATGCTTAGCATGTGAATATTACATGTTTGTCTGACCTAAACACTAGCTATGCTTCAGTATGTAACAAATGGTTTTGAAATTTTTGCAATAATAAAGGTATTCATAACTTTTGGACAACAAGCAAAACATTTGGATAATGTGAACTATGCAATATGCATTATAAAATCAATGGCAAAACTTATGGTGTAACTTTAACGGTTTTGCTGATTTATTTTTGTATTGTTGATTTGTGGATTGCATAGTAAAAGTGTTCATGTATCTTTCATTGACATGGGGTAGACTTTTCAAGTTCCCACATCTCTTTTACACCTCTCCTCGACCAATATAACTATAGACATTGTATTCTCAATTGAAATTCACAAACTCTTTAATATAAGAACGACTGACAATTTTAATGAGGGTCATAACACTGTAAAATGGAATGAAACACATATAAAATCCCTCTTCAAGTAAACTTTAGTCTGAGATATAGAGTATAGTGCTAACAAAAATATATCTCCAGAATGTTTAATTAACTCCAAACCTATTGCCTTAAGAATATGTGGGTCTATATGCCGGAGATGCAAGACCACTTCACTTGCAAAGACCCAGTGAAATGAGAAGCATATACAAAGCATCCAGTGCTTTGAAAACACCTGGGAATCTACTGTTTTATTAAGCAATAGGAGAAGTTTTATATAAAATTCCTCTATTTCCCACAGTGTGTTTGAATTCTGGCAGGGAGGTGTTTCACCCAGGGGTGTAGCTGAGACCCTGAAGGAGGTAACCTGCACAGCAAGCTCAAATACAGCTATGGGCAGAAGGGCTTGCTGAAAAACAGGGAACTGCGTTGTAATCCCAAACCTGCACAGCACTTGGCACCAGCCCAAACCTCTGCATATGCCAGTAATTCACTATTTCCTCTTGTCCTTCCTGCCCCAGAACCCTTAATCCAGACCATTCGCATTCATCAGGCAGGAGATTATTCCTAGTCTGCGCAGTGAGAAAACCATAAATAAAGCTGACAAATGACTAAAGCTGACTGTGAAAGTAGTTGTCTAAGCCTTTTCACCATTTATTACACAATAAGATGATTTTACATCAGTGGTTCACTGCATTTTGTAAGCTGTTATTATTCCTCCCCTACAAATCCTGTATGTAAGAAACTCTTTTCCCCAGGTAGATATGCTCAAACATGACAAGGCGCAATTATTAGCAAGTGAAATTTACAGTCTCCAAGTTAAACAGTTGAAAGTTATGGAAAAATATGAAAATCAAATGCTGTGTTAGCCAAGGTTGTTGTTTCCTTTTTTTTAAGAGTGTAATAATCAAAGACTACATTTGAAAACATTGTATATAGCATGTGTATTACTGTCCTCTCAGATTGTAAATATCTGCCTTAAAATTTGTCATGAAGAGATTTTTTTTATATCTAACTCAAACTTAGCAAATAGTTTAGATCAGTAAATTTAATATTTTTTTAACATGAACACGCCATTCTACGAGAAAAAGACAACAACCTACTGTACTAGTTCATTCACACCTAATTTTTAGAAATCGATATAAGAGAGGTGAATGCTAACGCTGCCAGGGGAACATGATAGGGACCCTGCCAAGGACCTGTCATTTACTGTCAACTAAATCACCCCATTAAATATTAGATTTTCAGTTGGAGGAAATACTGAGCCATAAAAAAAAAGCAAACAACCCAAGTGGGTAAGACGTAGACTATTTCATGTCTTAATCTGACAGCTCAAACTTTGGACCCATGAAAAACATAATTACTGATAAAAACCAACACTTTTTTTCCTGCATCCTCAAGTCTTCCTTGCTCTAAGTGACAGGTTCCCTATTAGAGGTAAAAACTTCTGTGACAAAATCTGGATTTAATGAATAATGATGAGGTACCAGTTCTTATTGTTGCCCAGGCTGCCTGCTTTTCAGGGTAATAATTTTTTATATCCTGACCTGCAAATATCTTAGTGTCGTTGCATAAAAGGCAAACTTCAGCAAAGAGACAAAACTCTTCCCCTCACTTATAGGGGTCCAACAGCACCAAGAAGCGATCCATATCTGACAAAGACTTGAGCGAAAGATCACGGTGAGAGGTATTTGTGTTAAACATTGTTGGCTACTAGATCCATTTTTTTATTTGTATTAATTTATTCATTCTTCTAATCAACACTTCTCTGCCTGCAGCCCCCCCTTAGTCTGTCATTGTCAGGGAACATAAATATCTACCCATCGTACTATCGGCGGTATTGACACAGTGCGTCTGTGCGGTGCTCCTCTGTTTTCATCTGATATGAGTCAGATGTGATTAGCACAACCAGAAAGGAGCTTGACAGCCTGCTGCTTCCCCGAGGGGGCTTTGCACCGTGATGGGAGAAGCCCACAGCCAGACTGTGAGGGGGAAAGCAGAGCATTACAAGTGATGTTATTCATCTCATGCACTTGTGGGCAAGCCAGGGATTGTCTTGGACTGCCCTTAAGATTAGATTTTTCCACCAGATGTAGGGTATTATGGCAATTTAATTTCCTTATATGAAGTTGTGAGGATTATATAAATCTGTTTTTCTGCATTCAATTTTTAATAAAAGAAAGGGTTCTGGAGTTTGTGGAGATTATTAGCAGCATAATAATAAAAAGACACTGACAGCCCCTCAGCTCCACCAGAGCCTAAGTGAAGACAATCATTAGACCATTTTTAATACCAGAGTTCAAAATACAGTACGTATGAGCTCTGCAGGGTTTGTTCAGCTGACAGCAAACAGAGCCTGAACGTGTTTGTTAGGGGGAGAGGCAGTCTGCCACGGGGGATTAGCTTGTCAGCAGTGAGCAGGCTATAGCCAAACATACAACATTTCCTTTCACAATGACCAGAAGAAAAGGATCTACAGCGAGGGTAGCTGCGGCCACGATCCGGTGGAGGTTAGTGTGTTGTGGGTGAGACTTCTCCCTGCTATATGACACTGACTGAAGCAGGCTGCAGTAATGGGGGATTACATCTTGCTCCTCTGGTAAATCTGTCCGCTGAAAGTATGTTTTTCAAAGACATGCTAGAAACACCCACTTTTCAGTGTCTGCTTGTCAGTATTATAGTCCCACTTTAGAGAAAAAGAAGGAATACATGCTTCACGTATTTCACTTCCACACCAGATCTCTTCAACGCTCTAATCAAAGCCATGTTACTGAAGACAGTGAAGTGATCCTTTTTTTTTTTTTTTTTGTACTATTTGCTTAAATTCTGGTCATTTTTTCTTTAAGCAAAATTTGGAATGTTTTTTATTTTGCATTTTGCATTGCCATTGCAGCACAACACTTTTTGCCCACCAAGATCCAGGACTTTAGTTACTTTTTCTCGTATCTCATGAAACCTGACCCTACAGAAAGGTTTTAAGGAGCATTCCAGAGAGGAACCGAAACATGGAGGAGCAGGACTCTGAGCAACATGCACCCTACAGCCTTTTCCTAAAGCTAACATACAAAAGAGTGCAGGGTTAGTCATGGACATTTCTCAGGTTGGCCAAGTAATGTTTTTCCATTTTGAAAGCACACGGTGTTAGAAGAAATAAATCTAGATTGCAAATAAAAGTGGCCTCCACCTTGAGTCTTTAAGCTAAGTGTTTCTCTAAGAGATCTGAGCTGGAGCTGGCTCTACAGAGTCCCAGAGATTTACAGCTTGATTAAACTGAATGAGTCAAACCATACTGCGTTCAACCCTACACTTTTATTTTCATAGTACACAAGCTATATTGCAAATTATACAATTAATGTCATAAATAATGGATTTTGCGATGATTCATAAGCACTGGAAACAGGATTAAAGTCTTCTTGATAAGTGAATTAATTCTGTAGGTTGCTAGGAATTTGTGGTATAAGCTGTTTGAACCTGTCATTTTGTTGACTGTGAACTGGTATTTAAAAATCAATGTGTGTATGCAGACAGGACATCTCAAGTGAGGTTTTCATGATTATAATGGTGCCCCTGGCTATGCTATAGTTAGGGTTGAGTCAGTGTTTCCATCATGAAGTGTATTTTTCACGTGTATGTACTTTGCCACATAAATTCACTCGAGTAGATCAGAGTGTTTCTAAATAATGATAGCAAATTAGAATCTTTCTAAACCTTAGAACTAGAAAAGTTTTTTTAGGAAAAATTTTCTGGTGCTGGAACAGCCTTTACGCACAAGGTACAGAATTCAAAGTTTATCATTTAAGATGCTTTCTCACTCTTGAATAACTAAAAATGAGTCCAATCTGAAATCATATTTATTAAGTCCATATGGTCTAATCCATTTGGTGTTTTCAAAACAAAATACAAACACAATGAAATAATTAGACTTAACCATGTACTTTTTTCCTCCATTCTGTTAAGGACCGCAATCTGCCCAAAATCTTATGGACAAATCTGATCTGTATTTTAGTGTTACTGATACATTCCTGTTGACTTTTGTGCATCCATATGGTGAGAACTTGCCCCTAAGGATATGTTTACACTGCAGCCAAATGTTTAACCACAGAGTTTATAGATTTTAAACTCTCTAGCCTGGGGAATAATCACTGTATAGTTGTGGCAGTGCAGACCTCAGCTCATGTTAATCTTAAAAACATGTACGTAGAGATATCTTTGTTATAGCCTATGAAGAACTCTGTGCAACTGCCAGATATCCTGTTCCTCACACTTGCTCTGGTTAATATAGACTGGATGGGTCTACCAGTGCTGTACCCAACACTTTGATGGAAATGACCCTCTAATTCTATTAACAAACACCTCAAGATACACTTTAAGGAATATTTTTATGCAAGATATTGGTCAACTATTTCTGGACATGACTAAATTGTGCAAAGTATATGATATGTGGCATGACTGTTAAGCTGTAGAAATCTAGGGGATGGGGGGGTACTACCTAGTCATAAATATGTTTCTTCAAATATGCATTTAGCTTTGGTATGAACAATTAGACATATTAAGGCATTCTTTTTTTTTTAATTATAANGACATGACTAAATTGTGCAAAGTATATGATATGTGGCATGACTGTTAAGCTGTAGAAATCTAGGGGATGGGGGGGTACTACCTAGTCATAAATATGTTTCTTCAAATATGCATTTAGCTTTGGTATGAACAATTAGACATATTAAGGCATTCTTTTTTTTTTAATTATAATTATAATATACTTTTGAAAATGGCTTGGAAATACTTGGGAAAAACTGTTATGAGCCAACTATAATTGTGATACATTTAATAATAGCTATAATTTTTATGCCTGGAAATGACAATGAAAACTGTCCTTATTTTGCTAGTAACTGTCTAAATATACAGAAAATGACATCCTCTACTTCAAAAATGTTATAATTCAAATAATGTCAACCTTATTCTCCATTGTCATGCATTCTGTATACTCAAGCAATGGTTTAAAAAAGTGTTGTTGTTCTATGAGTGCACCTCGTGCTCTCTTTCTGTATCCATAACGTACACAAACATGTGTAGACAGTGGAACCAGGGGTTTTATATAAATACATATAGTCCTTTCAAAGAGTGTATCAATTGAAAGATGCTTGCACCACTATCTTTCTTCATTTTTCATTGTTAGGACCAGGACTGCTTTCTAGGCTTGTGAAGGGTCATGAGGCATCTTTTTGTCTGAAACAGAGATAACCTTAGGTTCTCTGCATTTCTGTGAGCCTCCTCTGATCATGCCTGGTTAAAGGCAGTTGTTCTGCTTAAGGGAGCTTGACAAGTGACTGTGAAGCGGCTCGCTGGGAATTTAGGCCAGATTGGCCTCCACTGACACAGCTCAATGTTGAGAGTTGTTTCACGATACCAGCACACAGTTGAATTTAACACATTAACCACTTCATATTTCAGCATCCATATTTTTAATTTCATCAGCATTTATTTAACTTTTCCTGGTCACTGCTTGACGGTTGTAAGAGTTTGTCCTGTAACCTGCTACTGTTTTTATTTCCATATGGACTTAAGACATGACAGAGAAAGAAGACAAGCTCTACACTCAAAGTTTGCAATCTGAGATTCAGGGAGTCCCCTCTAGAAATTCATAAACTGTACAAAGGTATTCTACACTTTACAGATGATGAAGAGCTGCTTGACTCAGGGAGAGTCATGGCAGGGCAAACACATGGAGTTTGTAAGAAAGAGCAGGGTTTTTTTTTTCCTGACAATGTTATTTTCTTATCTGATGGGAGCTGATTTCCAAATACCTGCCAAAATTTGGGTACAACCCAAACTGAATTCTAGCTTTGGTGGGGTCTAAATGCAGATCTAGATATTGTAACTTTTGCCTATTACTAAAAATGTTACGTATTTGTCGAATATGTCTGTGTGTCTTGGAGAGAGTTTCTTACTTCTGAAAATCAGGCCACTGATATTTGGCACACACACTTGAGAACCTGGGCCAAATTATATCATTACCAATCATTATCTAACGCATTCAGTGAGGGGAATAAGTAATGGGTTGGGAAAACTTAAGCTTTCTAATTTCTTGTTCTTTTTATAGCCAATTTTCTCATCCCATGTCCTACACTAATGTTGAGAATCAGCGCTGGACACAGCCCGCATACATTTGTCTGTGAGACTAAGCAACAATTATGGAGCAGATGGATTTATTTAGAAAACTTATCTGTGTCCTAAGGAACAAAATGAAATAAACAAATAAAAACTCCTAAGACCAGAGAAAGTCTGGGGTGGGGGAAGAGGGGGAGGGAGGAGAAGGAAAGAATATAAGTATTTCTTGGCTGATAGGACCATGTTGACACTTTTTTTCCATAAAATGTGCCTAGCTACTTCTCTATTCCCTGTATATTCAAATCGGCTCAGTATAATACTTCAGCTTGCTAGAAATGTTAATGTACCTGCCTTTTCCAATGTAAACTATGATAGGGGTGACTTTTCCCTCAACATCTTGATGTTAATTCCACAGTAACTCATTATTCACATGGAAATTGAATTGAATGGTATTGTTAACTGAGCAATCTAGCCTTTTAATGGATATTTGTCTTGGTTTCACTGAACTAGAAAAAAAGAAACAATTCCGATCCAAGAAGCATGTAAAGTGCACCAAGGGTGCTAAGTTAAAGAAAACGAAAATACTGCAGAAAGTGCTTTCCTTATGAGAAAAATGTTATAGTACTTCAAAACATATTCTCATATTAAAACAACTTGCAATTCCAAAATGCTTGTTACGTTTCTCTGACCTTCTGTTATTTTATGTAATGTCTCAAAGTGATTTTTTGTGTGTGTGAAACTTCCTTCATTTAAGAATGCAGGATAACTGACACAAGCTAAAATAGGAAAAAAAAAAGCAAAACCAAACCTTTCTCCTGATGTTTTTGTGACTAGGATTTTGCTGAAGATTTCTTTTCCAACATGGTACACCGAAATGAACAAGCAAAGCTTTGCAGACACTGTCACCACCTGCATATTCAAGCTAAAAACTCTTGATATTTACTGTATATGTGCTTTATAGGATACTTGATTTACACAGAGAATGATGCTTCTCTGCTATAGAGCTGAGATTACAACAACCACTTATGCAGAATGCAAAATATTTTTTCCTCAGTAGGATCAGGGATACTGTATAAAAATCTGGGTTCTAATATTTAACGAAAGCAGGGAAGAATAGCTTCTGTCCATAACAGGAAAAAATTTTGATGTCCAGATATATAAATAATTGGAAATGGAATTTAGTTAAGGCTCCGTATTGCCCTTTTTCTTTAAGTATTGAAAATCCATTTGTCCTACCTGAGATCACTGATAGCACATACTCAGATTCACACTTGGCCATACAATTTATCCTTTTCACATGCTTAATTTCTGAACTGAACATCAAATGGACTTGCTCTGAAAAAACAAAACTTGACTATTAAGGTCAGCAGCAGTTTATCACAGGCTGTGGGTTCAGATCTATCATAAACTAGAAAACTTTGGAAATCTTATGTTATAGTCTTACTATTACTTTTTACAGCTTTGCCTGAACATGCTTGCTGTTTCTCAGATTGAATAAAGACTAGTTAATTCTGAAAACTTTCAATGTCAGAATAGTCCGCAATTTATCACACAATGACAAGGATACACAAATTGAGGAAAAAGCTACTTTTTCCAGGCGGGGCTCAGAAGGCTGCCAGTTGTTGACAGATGTTGCAGTGTCATGTACCAAAACAGGCTATTGAGACCCCCTGCCTGACCCACAGCTGTGTGTGTTTGGTTGAAGATCAGAAAGGGGCTACCTGTGCATTAGCCAGTGTTACCACCTTGTATGACAGAACAAGAACTTGTTATACAGACCGAAACAGAAGCACTAGGAAAGAATGTGGATTTACAGCACTGTTCCCTGTTCGATTTGGTTTTGGTTTTGTTGTTTTTTTTTTTTTTCTGGGGGAAGTTAAATCCACTACCACTTCTAATAGTGACTTCGGGACAAAATCTGCCTCAGGTAATTATCTGACAGCAACTGTCATTGGAAACGCTCTGGGTTAGCAGCCCACTTTCTGTAATTTTGTTGTCAAATTTGTGACTTTATTGGTTCGCTTTGTGGTAATTGTTGCTCCTATTCATTTAAATGGTTTTCTTTGCAGCATTTCCTTTGGGGGCTACAGCCTGCATTGAGAGTGTGGAAACTATTTCCCCAGATGGAGCCAATGAATGTTCTGAGGCCTAATAATATACGTATCCTCTTGCAATTCACAGCAGATTCCCGTAAACACTGGCCTTCATCTGAATGCTTGAGTACACCACTTTCCAGAGCTCTTGGCAAGAATGATGTGGGTGTGAGGGGAGCATATCCATATCTTGTCATTTTTCTGTGCAGGAGGAATCTGTGCTGATTTTCTGAACCTTACTTGACCACTGACCACAACAAGCGCTTTTGTATTTAACTCTGCCAGAGAGCTATAGAGATGAAATACTCATTTTTTCATCTCCTTTTTTTTTTCTTTTTTTCACAAGCAGGATCCAAACTCTTCTTTAGCTGCTGGCTCCTAGTCTCACACTTTACGCTTTATATTTGGGCCCACTGGCAGCAGTAGCAGTCATAGAAGAGTGACATGGTTTAGATAGTATTGCATTGCAATTCTAGCTCTGACTTGCAGACCTCCAGGTGACCCAGCACGTCCTTTGGTTATGGTATGCTGGGAGCAAACAACTCACGGTGACCTACGCATCAGGAACTGGGTGTATTACACTAGGTTCTTCACCGATGGAAGTGTAGAACAACGCCTATTCTGTCCTGGACTCAGACATTCAAACGAAGCCCCTCAAAGGCAGCTAAAACAAAAAATATTCATTGCAGTAAGCAGCAGCCCCTCAAGGAGGCTTTACTCAGGTGCAATACTATGCATATGGAGGGAAGAATGATGTATAATCACCTCCAGATAAACAGTGCTCTGTGTCCATGGGCGACTGCTGTGCAGCTCTCTTCAGAGAGGTCCAAAGGGAGAAACGGATGAGAGAGGATGATCTGAATGGTCACCACGGCCCTGCCCTCAGTGGGGCTTCTGGATATAGTGTGTCGCCTCACTGAGCATGGGCTATGCACTGTTTCTGGATGTGAACAGGGTGACAGAATCCCATAGGCAGTGAAAATTTTCTCACCATGCAGGCAACGCTGCCTGTGCATTTGCTTGATCATTTCCTCTGAGTCCCCTTCAACCAATAAGTCACTGTCCTAGACCCCCTGCTGCAAAAAAACCCAATATGGTTGGGTTGTGGCCCTGAAGATGGTCCAAGTAACTCACTGCTGATACTCTTTAGAAGTATGTAATTCTGCTGTTCATAGTCTCCTCAAAATTTTATGTTTCTCATGCTCAGCTTCAGCTACTCTCTCCCACCTATACATTTCTGTTCTTCTTTCTCCCCTTCTTAAATCTCTTTGCACATAAATCTATTGGAGAATGTCTATGCATTCCCATATGTAGACTGTGGTCACTTACAGCACAGGAATTATCTCCTGGCTCTTTTTCCTAGGCTCTGAGTCCCATCACTAAATACAGACAGAGGTTTGCACTGACTTGGCATTCTCACTTTTCACTTGCATCTTTCCTAAGGTGGGAGAAGCATCTGGAATCTTGTGCCATGATCCACATTTGTCCTTCTGGGGTATGAGAAGCCCAATACCCTTTCCTCAAATAAATCATATCCTTAACTGTTGTGAAGGCTATATTCTGACTCCTATTTACTTTTATTTTCTGCATAAGGACAATTTCTGGCATGTTCTTATTCCGAAGGAAAATCTTTTGTCCCAATCCCAGACATAGTTTTTTGACTTCACTAACAGAAATTTACTAAATTTAGGAGTTAGTGTTTTACCAGCATTTTTTCACCGGAGTCATTCCCTGAAGATTTTTCTACAATTCATAAACATTTTTTATCATTCATAAAAAAATAGAGTGCCAGAATATTGCATTATCAAGCTTTTAAAATCTCAGAGAATTTTCTCTGAAACAAATTAAATGGCATTTTAAGTACTGATAAAGTATGTGTCCAAAAGGGTTTACCCTTAGATTCAAATTTTGGATTGGTCAGGTGGCCAGTTCACCTTTTGTAAATCATTCTCTGTTGGTTCATAACAGAGCTATAGACTGACTTTGTCAAAACAAGATTTGTTTATCAAAGTAGTACATGGGTGGAACTGCTAAAATAAATTTACTATACCTTGTAAGTGAGGTATGCTATTCTATGCAAATATTCTATTCTATTGAGAACCTGAGACTGTTTTGCTGCTGGAAAAGTAAATAATTTCTGCTTTCAGCAAGTGCCCTCGGACCCAGTAGCTTCACTGAACTTGGCAGGATCCCTATTTTCTATGTAGCTTGCCTTTGGCAGAAAGCCAGACATGCACATCTTCTTCCTACATGTAGCCTTCCACATATCTTTGTGACAACTCTCTCACTTTCTGTTTTACTCTCATGTGCAGTAATATTGAATGTAAGTGATGGTAAGGTATATGCTGCAGGTTAGTCAGCTTGCAGTGTAACATTGTAAAGTGTCTGATGGTTCAAGGATTAAGGATGCTATACATTAGTAAAGCAACCGAATAGTAATTAATTGACCCTACTTGAATGCATGGTCCATTTCTTTGTTGCAGAGAGGAGAGTAAAAATACCAGATGAAAGCTTTACATAAGAAGAGTTTATTTTGTTATGTCATGTTAATTTTCATAATGTGGTGCCATTTCTGTCATAAGTCCTTTCATTATCCTAAAATGAAATACTTGAGTGTAATATAAAATGATGTGTAACAATATAGCTGCACGAAAATAAATGTCTCTTCCCATTCAGTTTAGGTATGACTCAGTTGCCTTTAACTGTATTATCACGAGTGTAGTGCTAGCTCTTTATTTGTCTTCCTGCTCTGGGCTTCAGTGGAATGAGTTCCTGTACTTAATGGCTTTGCAGGTTTGTGATATTTGTTCAGCATGTTTGCTAAGCAATGAGCACTTAGCATTTGTCATCTGGTATCTTTCATTTTCTTTCCCTAGAGCACTTTAAAAAGGCCGCATTTTGTTTGGGGGAAAAAAAGTACCTTGGCATATTTTGTGTACTTTCAGAGATACTGTGCATTTAGCCACACGCATGTGTGAGAAGCTCTTGTAGATTTAGTCTGTTGCAAAAAAAGAATAGATCTTCTCTCTTGTCTTCAGCCACCATAGTAAGTAGCAATATTATAGAATAAAATCAGAATAAAAGGTGAAAGAATCAACATCGCCACTCCTGTTGTCTGACAGCCTTCAGAGGAATGTATAAAGTTTGTTTTAAAGTAATTCCTGCTACCTGCACACTAAAAAAATGAAGTCAGTTCTGGAGGGACATCTGTTTCTGTGTATAAAATAGCCATGTCGATTAGCCATGGTTAATGGTCCAAAGTCCAAGCTTCCATGAGACATTTCATTTAGGCTGGCACACCTGGCTCTTAGCAACACTGCTCATTAATTTTATTGTGCAGAAGCTGACTTACACTTTAGAGGACTATGGATGCAGTATAATTTACTGCTTAGGAAGATATTGGTGGAAGAGGGAGCAGTTAAGTGAATGTATTTATGATCATCTTATGTAGGAAACAGGTAAACAGACAAATGTACCTTTTGCAGTCCATAAGAGAGTGTACTTTTGCTACAGCCAGTGTTTTGTAGCTGAGTCCCTTTGTACAAATATGGGAAAAGTGTTTTTCGCTTTTTGGTTACATTGATTAAAAGTCAGTCTACCTTCATTCATTTCAGAGTGCTATGTTCCTTGCTCACATTTGGAATGGGATGATGAGGTCACAGAGGAAAGATTTTTGTAATTCTGAATTTCTATTGGCTGCAGAGTGGGAGGTACAATTCCCTTTACAAGTCCCTGTTTTCTGGAGTCCAGATGTTCTCTGTTCTTTAACCATGCACAAAGCACAGGGTCAAAGTCTTAGTCCTGATCACTGTTAAAACCACCATGGGTTTTGGCTTGTAGATCAGATTCCTGGATGAAGAAAGTGTGCTCCTGATTTTGCTTCTAACTCATTGCTCTTAGTGTCGTGATATTATCGACAAAAATGTTCAATGTATCTTTATGAATTAAGACAGTCCCTTGCAGAAGAAGGCTCCATGTTCTATACAGGACCTTCAGTTTTATAAAATAATTTACAATTTGGAAATTCAAAGAATTAGGTCTTGTTCTGTTGATCATGGGCCAAATGAACTGTCTTTTTATTTTCCTTCACTTTTCTTCCTTCATGAGCTACCAAAACTGTTCATGCCCAATACTGCTTCCTAGCCTTTCCAAGTCATTTCTTGCACCTCTATCTCTTTCTTATTATATGAATTATATTAATTATATGAATTATATGAGCATTGCTCTTGTGGTTCAGATACTTGAAATGGATGGAAAGCAAAGAAGTGTGACCCCAAACTGCTAGATGTGTTTCACCAATCTCTAGACTGCATGCTTATAGTATAAGAATGGTAAAAAATATTATTTCCCTAATTCATAAAAGGTTAAAAATAAATATATTAGTGTCTGGTGAACTTTACTTTGATCTATCCTTATCATTAAATATTTGTACTGCTTCTATCTCCAACTTGCCCTCTGCTTTGGATAAACCATGCTGTAAATTTTGGAGTTTGTAGGGAATTCATAGGGATATTCATTCATATGGAGACTCTCTTCTCACAATGAGTTTTCTAACTTCCACCTGAAGAGAAATATAGATCAGGGTTTCCCATGTTTCTTATGTTTCCTGTGTTTCCCATCTCCAAACCCTGCTTTGAGCTCTGTTTCATTCTTCTGAAGCTGCCCAAGACAGGCTTAGAGTTTTGGCCTATTGGTAAATCTTTCTGTAATTCCTAGTAATTACAGTTATGAGTACCACTTGTTGACACTGACCCTAGGAATGGCATGCAAGTATGCTATATAATACATATCTTAATTTTTTTAAAAAATAATAATTAAAATCTGCAGGATGCTTGAATATACTGTTTAATGTATGAAGCAATGAAGGTATATTTTAATGCGAAAAAAATGAATGCTTCTGAAAACATCCTATTGTACAGTTTAATGTCTAATCATACTTGATTATCATCAGCTTTGAAATATAGACCACTTAAAATGAGACAGCATTATGTTGAGTATTAAGTATTTTACTTTTGCCATCAACATTGTGTTTTTTCCATCTGCCTCTTCTTCTATATGTCTCCTGTAAAGGAACAATAGTTGATTAAGAAATTATGCAAAAGTTAAAAGGATTTTAATGAGAAGAAATCGGTGGAATTTAATCAGGTCCTTGGTTTTAAAAGAGAAATATTACTTGGAAAAAATGTCTGATGAGACTAATGGTTTTACAGAATGGAGCTGAACAATGTAAAGTGAGTTTGGTCCTGAACTGCTTTTCACCTCTCTCTGAAAGCTGTTCTGTGGTCAAACAACATTTTATCTGCATATTTCATAAGTAGTCTGTCTGTACTTTTCACCACTTTTTTACACTTTGATCTGATAACTCCAGGAGCAGTCTGGTTTTCTGGGGTTACTGTGTTCCAGCTGCACTTTGGCAGTGGGGAGTCAGCACTGTTTCTTGACTTATCAGCCATTTATTTTAGTTAAACCCGGCTGAAATGAGTACCAGTGAAAAGGTGTTCAGATGATGATGCAAGTTTAGAACAAAAGTAAATAAAGTTGTTCTTAAGCAGGTGGCTGCAGGTCAGCCCCAGTGCTGCTCTCAGGTACAGAGTCAGGTGCAGAGCAGGCTGGCTGTACCCCCATCACCTTTACATCAGCCTTCTCTGGCCCAAAGGGTGCGCTTCACTGATCTACTGACTGGCCTCCGAAATCCCAGGGAAATTTGGGCTAAGGGGAGTAAGACTTTAAAGCAGCTACAGTAAAATCCTGACTGCCCCGAAGTCAGCAAGTCCTTTGACTCTTTGACTCCACAGAGGCAGGGATTTTCCTGCACTTTTCAAACTGCTAACCAAAAACCTGACTGAACACTGGATCTTCACCTCCACCTTTCTTCTCAAGTACGTGCTTAGAGTAAGCTTTACTAACAAATTGTAATATATGAAAATATTACTGTACATATAACTGGATAGGCTGTACCTGGGGATCGTCTCACTTTAAAAAGAAAAGAAATATTTTAAATATCTTTCAGGGAATTCAACTAATTCTGGAATTAACAGATATATTAGTACATTTTGAAAAGGTGTTGTTTTACAAGGGCTTTGCCAGATATTAAGAGTACAACACTTGCTGTAAACATAAACAATGACAAACAGAAAGGGACTTATTTGACTTTAGTTTTACAGATTGAGATAACCTATATCCCCCAATATCCCATAAACTGCAACACAAACCATCTCTACTAGCTTGAGTTTGTACAAATGCTGACTAGTTTTCATGGATACACACAAAACTTTGTGGACCTAACTATAATATCCTATTCTATACCAATTCATTTTGATTTGGTTTAGATGATTAAAATCCCACACATAAAATATAAATCCTTCATGAACTCTCACATAAAAATCTCACTTTCTTCAGTTTGTTTTAAATTATTCACAGGGGTAATACCACTGAACAATTGCAGTTTTCTGTGTTGCTGATAATGTTCTACTTTGGCTGAGAAAAGTGGAGTCCTTCCAGTTTTCAATTTCTTTTATTAAGTATTTCCATGAGACCATCTCATTTGAAAAACACAAAGGTAGCACAAAATCTTGCCCACATACAACCTGCTGAAACACTCAGAATAGTCAGTATTTTTTTTATGATTTGCAGCATGGAAAATGAATCGAATACTCTGTTTTGTGTATTCCGTCATCCCTGAGCATCACAGTACCTAGTATCTGTTGAAAGTATTGAATCAAGAGAAAGTCTGAAACACCATTAGCAGTGAAATTCTGCTAGTGCTAATATGAAGTGCCTATGAAGTGCTTTAGGGACTTCAGATGTTTTTCAGTGGTATTTTGGCCACCTTGGGTACACCCCATGTTAGCTAGTTTGCCCAAAACTGAATTTCCTGCAATCACTCTTTGAGTGCTCCATAGTACCTATGAGCTATTTAGCTGTTTGTGATGACTTCTGCTACACAAACTCTATACATAATGAAATACAGACTTAACATCTGGGAATCTCTATACTTGATACCATTAGAACAATATGAATGTTCAAGGTAAATGAGGATAGGGTCACTGAAACATAAGCTATGTTTCTTTAAAAAGTTGTAAATTCTGTTAACATATATCTTTTTTCCCCAAATCGTGGCATTTAAAGTTATAAATATTAGGAGTACAATAAGAACAAAGTTATAAATATTCATAGTACAATAAGAACATGCAAGAACTAAGGTAAAATCTAAATTTTTGGCTTCCTTGTGAATATGCTCATTTTCGTTATGTGAACCCATACTATATTTCTTTAGTGTGTAAGAACTGTGGAAAAAATCAGTAGCATTTTTGTTACCTGCAGTCTGCAGATTTTCTCATTTTTATTTATTTCTCCATCAGCTAAAAGCACATTCTCAGATGTTTGTCTCATTTTGACAAATGTTCAGTGTATACCACTTTTTCAACTTAGAGAGCCAAATGGTCTAAAGAGCAACACCTTCTCCATATTGGCAAGGCACACATTCAGATTCTACAGTTGAAGTTAAGTTATTTTTTGGACTCTCTTCAAATGAAGAAGAAAAGTTCAAATTTTTGCAGAAACTGATGTGTTTGTCAGTATTCATCAGATAGCAAATAGCACAATTTTCAAGAATTCAGTTTGTTACCTATCACTTTTCAAAGAAAAGGTCAAGAAAGAGTAGTGGATAGGTTTAATGATAAAGATTTTCCACTCCATTTTTATACGTGCACCATAAAAAATGTTTGCCATGTCAAAACTCTTCAGTACAGAATTAAAAAAAACCAAACACATCACAGGACCATTGCAATTGCTAATACCTTTTCCAAAATAATACGGAATGATTGCATACCCTCCTGATCAAATAACTTTTATCAGTGTTCCACTTTTCAGAAACAAGCAACAAAATTTCTCTTTTCAGGACACTTTTAATATATCCCTGAAGTTTAATTACTGAGATCAGGGAATCACCCTTCTACCTTTTGACTTCTGCTGCAGCATTTATTGCTTGACTTTGGAACTTTTTCAGGGAAGTTTTAAGGATACTATTTAAAGCACCACTTGATATCTCCAACTCATTGCTAATAGTGAGAGTCTACAAAAATGTATCTTGTTCATCTTTGACTTTCTAACATTAATTACTAATGCAATACTTGATTTTTTTTCCCAGCCTTCCATAATAGCTCCTGCAACTTCCTCTGCCTTCTGATTTTGATTTTGTTTTTGAGTGTCAGAGCTAATGTTTAAGCCCATATGTATGTTATATAAATTAAATGGCATTAACACAAATGACAGGGGTTTTATGTTGTAAAGGAATGTGATAGAAGTATAATTTTGGGGAGGGGGAAGAAAAAGAAAATACACTGGAGCTTTTCTGAAGCTGTAATAACAGTAGCAGAGCCATTTTTTTCATTCCTTTTCCTTTGCTCAACTCAAAGACATGTTCTTTATCCTACACTAAACCTGGGGCTCAATATCCTCCTTCTCTAATGAGGTACACGTTAATTTCTCATACTCAGCCACAGGCAAGGCAAGAACAACCCTCAGGACATAGGGACATATGGAATTTACCTCCTTCCCCTTTGCTAGAGGTACTTCTATGGGAGGAATTGCATTTCAGGGTCTGTGGATGCTGTATCTGTTCGATTACCCCATAACAACACAAGCACCCATCGTGGTGTGGCCATAAATTCTGCAAAAGAGTATGGAAGCCATTGGCAAACAAACAATAAATTATTCCTACGTAGAGCACGAACAATAGAATTAGACAAATGTTCTGATGGATTGGTTTTCCCTGGAAAATTCTGATTCAGTGAAATTAAATCATTTTGCAGAAATGCATTAATTTTGCTGAAATCCCTGACAGACTCCAGTCCGCCAGCTGGGCAAACTGGGCCTCCCTGCTGGTTTATGGGGCTCCCCACTCCTAGCAGCAGCTGAATCCATGGTCTGGTGTGATTTCTGTCTAAGATATTCAGCCAGCTGGCTCTGTGGCTTGGAATTTTTAAAATATTCTATTTCATTCTCCCAAAACAAAATATTTTGAAAATTTCCGTTCCATGGAAAAGCTCAAATTGATGAATTTTGTTCCAATTTGGGGTAAACACCTTTTTATTGGAAGGGAAACTTATTACTGAAAGGGTATCTCTGTTCTCCCAGGGTCCCAAAAAGCAAGGCAAGGGTGCTTGGCTGCAAGTGCCATCAGTTGGCAGATTTTACAAATCCCTTATCAGCAAGGTGCATACTTGTCACCACTGTGTAATCCTATGTTGAATTTACACCTATAGCTTGAAATAAAATCTGCTCAAAGGAAATGAGGATCTAAACCTGGGAATTAGTTTTCACCTTTTAAGGAGTGTTCTCTTTAAATGTTCATGTTACGAACTGTACTGAGACCATTAATATTGTCTTTTGTTTTCAATATTGAGTTTAATTCTCCAGCTCTGTTTTATTAATTCAATGTGGAGTGAACAGTGACATTCAGGAAGTAGCAAAGCTTTTGCAGAAAATCCCCCATTGAAAGTCATAAAAAATATTAGTGGTAGATACTACTTTAATTGCTAAATTTGACAGCTGAGTAAAATCCACAACGTCACTGTAGTCTATCCTACCTCAGTTGCAACGTAATAAGCTCCGCAGTTTTTTCACTGCAGTCCTTCATAGGCTGCAAGACTGGCAGGCTTCCTAATGCCTGGAATTCCTGTTTTATCTTTTCTGTCAAAAAAAAAAAATAGTCAGAGACAGACCTACAATAAAACCAATAAGACTCTGAAGTTATATCTCACATATCTACATTTTTATCTCTGTCCCTTTAGAAGACACAGACAGGAACTGAAGACTCCAGACTAAAGAATACAGACTAGACGTCAAAAAAAAAAAAGCACCACATCTTCCTAAAGTCATAGAGAAAAATAGTTAAGGAAGAAACTGAAGAACAAACTTAGGACAACCCTTGCTATATTTTTCAATCCTAACAGAACTCAACTTTGAAGTTTTTCTGGTGGTTTTGTACATGGGAAGAAATATCATATTTATCTGATGTAGACATAAAGATTCTAGCATTTTGTGAGAAACAAAATGAGCATTTTTACTTTGACATTAAAAAAAATCACTCGTGAGAATATTCTACGAACACAGAATTATAGTTTGATTAAAACAAGAGGAGAACGTTACTCGGAAAGCAATAACAGAAAAGTTTTAATATTTGCCAAATTCTATTTCCTCCCTCCCCAGTTTATCATAAAAATATCAAGATGCCAAGCCAGATGTTTTGGATGGCTTGTAAACTTCCTGGTATTGTTCTCCATAACCATAAGGCAGGCGGGAGTTCAATCCCTGAACAAGATGTTGTGATGCTCTGGCTGGCAATCAGAATGTCTCCACCCGGTTGATTCCTGTGGCTGGTTAAAAACTGTTACTGCTCAATTCCTACAAGAGCTCCAGCCAGATGCAACCCGTCCCATCCTTGCTGCTGGGTTTGAACTCAAATAGCTCTGAAAAATTACGCTAGGTGCCCATCCCCATTTTTAAGCATCTGTTACGAAGTTCCCAGGTATATAAGGTCTTGTACTGCTTTGGCATTTGTGTAGACACCTAGAAAGGAAAAGTTTGGACTCAATTTAGACTAAATAACACTGGACTCACATATTATGAATGCAAAGATTATAAGAGAAAACTGTAGTGGTGTCTTTTCCATGAATTGTGGAGGGAATTGATAAGGTATATAGTTAATGAAATCAGTCCTCTGGTAGTAATAGAACAACCGTTCAAAACAGGACTTAATATATGCACACTATTGCCACTATGCCTCCATCTGTGTCAGATATGGTAAGAACAATAGTTATTTTAATAAAAAGAGAAAAACAAAAAACTATTTAGAGGTGGAGAGTCTGATTCCTCTGTCATCAGTACGTACAATCCTGCAATGCAATGCTGCTGACTGAATGGTTTTCCTTTTGCACTAAAGTAGAAGCATGAGAAGAATACGGACCAGTTAATCCATCATTCTTCCTTGTTGGTTCTCCCCTTTGACCAGTGATAAACAAATTCTTACATACCTGCCATACTCTTTATAACCTTCATATTGGAATGGAAATATACAAAGCAGAAATGTAGCAAAGCATCAAGTCTAGGAAAAGAAAGGTAAGGGAAAGTTTGGTTATTTTTTTAGTAGCCTTGGATCAGTTATTTTCTCTGATCATTGAAATACTTTCTATGTCATTGGTGCAATAGGTTTTGAGCTGTTTCTTTTCAAAATGGCTTTAAATTTAATATGCTGGAAAAATGATATGGTGTCAATTCAAGCAGGACTGGATGGGTTTAAGATTCTGGGAACGTGTCTGTTGTTTGGGGCACATTAGGGCTTACCTTGTTAGTGCTTGTTAAAACTGGAGCTGATGTCAATTCTGGAAATAATTAGAAACCTGACAAAACAAGTTAGTAGTCCCTGAAATGATTCCAAAATGAGGTATCAAGGGAAGGATCCTGTTTATAAAGACAGTAGAGAGAAGCTTCTTTGTCATAAATAGCAAGTGTGTAGATAGCCTTTCTGATCTCATTCAGTGTTGTCAGTAAATTTGTTGCTCTTTGTGTCTTTTTTCTTTATTCACACATTCCTATCTGTAGATCTATCTGTAGGGGGGGGTGGGAGGTGCCTATTGGTTTCTTGCTATTTCCTTCAAACCTGTCAAGCCTATTCCCCTGAGGAGTTACACGGAGGGCTTAATCCTTTTAGTTCATATCTCATTACTTGATTTGTGAGTTTTGTGCCACTTGTCCAAGACAAATTTTCCTATGTTTCAGACAATTGGACTGCTTAACTCTCTTGATGTGTAATGCATTGTGACAAAGGTGCAACTTCTGTTGATACTAGTTGACACCCAGGACTACTAGGATGTCCCAGATATCCTTGTGGATGCACCCAGATGTCGCATACTGGTTTTGCCTAGTCCAAGATTCTTTGTTATCTTTGGCAATTTCTCTCTTCACAGCCCACTGTCTCTGAAGTCAGGTGTTAGGGTAGAGTACACTATTTATGTGTATTGATGATGTAAAGTGTTAATTAACCACATGTCCCATGTTGATAAACACTGTACCTGCCTGACACAGATCGGAGGCATGTAGAAAGGCAGTGTCGCAGAATCACAGAATGGTTGAGGTTGGCAGGAACCTCCAGAGGTCATCTTGTCCAACCTCCCCTGCTCAAGCAGGGTCACCTAGAGCCAGTTGCCCAGGACCACATCCGGACGGCTTTTGAATATCTCCAAGGATGGAAACACCACAATCTCCCTGAGCAACATGTGCCAGTTCTCAGTCACCCTCACAGTAAAAAAGTGTTTCCTGGTGTTCAGACAGAACCTTCTGCATTTCAGTTTGTGCCCATTGTGTCCCTCAAATTAGTTCAATGTGGAGGCTCAGAGCTTCTCTGGGACATTTCTAAGGTTTCTTTTTAGCAGATCATTCTTATCTCCTAGCCCAGAGTAAAGCCAGTGAAAAGTCTCAGGAAGGGGCATTCTGGGAAAAAAATATCAAGGGTAGCTTTAACACTTCTAGGTAGAAGACTTCCATAGCTCTTTTCAACCTGACACTGATGAAAATCACAAATATATTTATTTGTGCAGGGTTGTACCACATGTGCAGTATCTCCTATGAAACACTATCGCCAGGTAGGTTGCCTGATACTTAAACAATTAAACAAGGGGCCACTGGATGTGTGCTATAAAGTCGATTTGTGTAACATGTCTATTGTGTTTAGAAGATACTGGATGCACTGCTCACTATCTTTGTATCTCACATACTTATAACTTTTATCACGATTTCCCAGAAAATAATCCAGGAGTCTTAAGTAGGAGCCATATTTCCCACAGGTGGCAGGCATGCATCCAGAAATGGGATGGCAGCTATGAATCACGAGCTGCTGTGCAGCAACTCTCTGCTCCAGCAAACGAGGATGCTGATGCTATGCTAAATGTACCTCATCCTTCAGACAGCTGAAGCTCTAAAAATGGCAAGGACAGCCAGAAACGCCAAGGACAAAAAAATATTTGGCTGCTGCAATCTGGGTTGTTTTACAGAACAGAGCAGCAAACTGCATTGTTACGGCTGGTCTTTCATGGGCCACCTCCGAGAATCAGTGCTGCTTACTTTAGACAGTCATCCATGACTTCTAGTGCCAACCAAAATATTCCTTATAGTACAGAACAGAGCTGGACAAGTTAATTTGGAGGCTGCATGCTACCAGCATAAAAACAATGTGTCAGTCAATAAAGAAAGAATGGCAGTTTCACAAGAAGTGTAATAAATTTGTGTAAATTACTTACTATGCTGTTGTTAATTGATCCTCTCACGTTTGCACATTGCAAATAAAATTAACAAAATGGACCATGGCAAACAATACAAACCCAAACTGTCAGTCAGCTTTATCCATAAGTAAAAAGAATTACATTTTGCATGTAATATAGTACCTGACATAGTCAAAATAGAAGTAATTCCTCTTGCATCCAATCATTCATTTCCTACTGATGGGATTTGCTGGAATTATTTAGTTTACGTTCCTTTCTCACATGCATCACAATAATTTTCTGCATTCAGAAAAAGAAGTCAGCCCTGTAAACTACATAACGATACATGTTTATGCAGATATGTGTGTGTTTTGAGATTGTATCCCATGTGTGCAATTTTCAGATATGGCTGTAACCTTTAAGGAAATCTGGGTATCTCTTTTCATTTTCAGATCACTTCCATTAACATTCTTCTGCACAGCAGATGCTCAAAGGCAATTATTCAAGAAGAGCAAGTTAAAAAATGTCTTGCTTGTTGTAAGTCATGCTACAATGCTCTGACCCTGGAATGCACTGCAGCACAACGTGATGTGTCTGCATCCTGAAGGTATAAAAGAAAAAAGCTCAAACAGAAAATGGTAAGCCAAGTGTAATGATGAATTTTGATGATAGAAATCCCTCTGATTCATGTCTTCAGGCCCACATAAAGCCTCAGGAAAAGTCATTCAAAGTCCATTTTCTCTCTACAGTTTTGTGGACACATTTTTGTTAACAAAATTTACATTGAGAGAAATACTAGAAGGGTCTTGGAGCCAACTAAAAGATCAGAAAAGGAACAGCTCACACTCTTACGTGTTGCAAATGTTAGCAAAAAACATTTATAATTCTGGGCAAGAAGTCTCTTAAAGCTACTGGTTTATAGTAGGTTATCCAAAACATAGGCACTGAATGTCAGAACAGGCTGCTGTCATTGAAGTATGCCTTCTTTGAAAGGGAATGGGTAAACATTTGCTTCATCAGTATGTTCAGCAAGCATCATAACAACTGTGGCAATTCTTGTCTGCCCTTGTAGTCGACTGCCAAGGATTTTGAACACAGATGATGAAAGCGATAGCTGGAATTAGATTGCTCCATGGGTGGAAAATATCGCTTGGTGAAGGATGGGCCGGTGAGAGACCTGCTATTCTGTTTTGCTAGGTTCTCCAGCACAAAACCAGGCTCATTTCTGCTGCAGCTGAAAGAATTTGCCTTCCTAACTTGTTCTACACTGCCTAAGAGTGAGACATTGGATATGGGCAGGCAGCTTCTGCCAAAACAAATCTCAAACCCATCCTTTGTCCGTCTCTGAAATCTGAAAAATGTGACTGTTCAACAGTCAGTTTACATCCCTTGCTCCCTCTGCTTGTAGGATCACAGGCAGCTTTGCCTGCTATAGTGGCTTTTATGTTTTGTGCTACCCCAGATGAAGGAATCACTACTGAAATACGCTCCACTTACAGAAATTCTCGAATTTGAAGCACCATGTTAGGTCTGTGGCTGGGAAAATTGAGAATATATTTTTTCCAGGACCTTTGCAGGAAGTCTGTGGAGTTTCATGAAGAATCAAACAGAAAGCAGAAGCTTGTTGGTCCCGTAAATCAGTCACTCCTCCCTGTTTTATAGAGATAGGAGGTACATTGTCCATGCACCCTAATGTGTATACATAGATATCATGTAAAAGAGAAGAGAAAGATTTCACGTAACTTCAGAAGTTGAGTACATTTCAGCACTGCATATCAGGACTGAGTAGGAGAGGGTACTTTTGGTAAACTTTATACTGATATTAGGAGCAGGGAATGGAGAGGTGAAAGCTTTCCCTTCTCCTTCACATGTGCTCTGCACATTGAATCAACAGGTGCAAGATATTTCTAATCTATTGCTAACTTATACGGCCAGGCCGACCATCTCAGTTTCTTTGTTAGCAGGAGGCATTGGTGCCCTTCTATGATGGAGCTCCCTACCAACTTAACCTTGTTGGCATTGGCTCTGTGCAGTCGCTAGAAGGTCAGATGGGGACTATTATGTGCATTCACGTTGGCTAACATGAGGATCTCCTGCAACCATGCAGATCATGGCATGCATTGGACAATGTTAAATTGTGGCATAGACTCAAGGTTTCAGATCCTCATGTTTTTCCAAATTTGCCATAAATTATGCCTGAACACAACCCCCCATCCCACGAGAGTCAAGCATTTGAAAAACAGGGGAGATACTCACAATCCTTCTACAGCTTTCCTCACTGTAACCAGTAGTACATTGTTATGAACGTGACTTCTTGTCGGTGAAGTTCTCTACTGCCAGCTCCAAGCTCCAGTTTCTAGGGGAAGAATTAGCAAAAAAACATCAGCACTGTAATAGCTAATTAACAATGAATGAGGTCTAATATAATGAATGTCTTATTTTAATCTGTGCTGTAAAAATGTTCTATTGCTTTAACAATGGGAAAAATGTATGACATTTTTCTTCAACATTGTACAATTTAAGCAAAAAATATGGCCTTTTGAAGGTATCATAAAGCTTTACATTGCCCCAGGATTATACCGCGTTCCATGATTAGGGTATTTTAAGTCTTCTTTTTAGTTCCTTTCCTGTTTTTGTCAATATTTATTTTTCAATCAGCAGATTAGCTTTGCTCTGAAATCACCCTAATTTGGATCAAGTTGACTTTGTTTCCTTTTGCCTTCTGTCTCTTTATGAATAGATGAAGAGCCATTGATTGTGTTTTTACTGACTATGTCTAAACCTCCTGTTAAGAAGAAACATCTGGAAAAGCTGAAACTTTTGGTAGAAACTAATGTTGACTATTGTTGGCAACCAAATCTGTTTACAGATAAAAAGCATGGGTGTAACTTTCCATATAAAATTATTTTCTTAACTTATGAAATTGAAGATGGAACTATCTCACTATAAGAGCATAATGATCCAGGGATCTGATCCAGAATTGCACTTAAGATACAATATGTGGCACTTGTTCTGCTAAGCCTGAAGCTAATCCATTGTCACAACTTCAACAGCACTGATATATTTCACCATGGAACCTGGTGAATTACTCCTGTAGATTGAACAGATGCTTGCCCACCATAATTACATCATATACTCACATTAAGCATGACCACAGTGGACACCTGAAAGGAAAGAGAAGTAAGTAGAAGAGTCGAAAATGGTTACCCGTCTTTCATTACAAAAACTCACAACTTCTCCTCAGTCCTTGCATGAGCAAAAGTGCAATGGGTATCTGGGCTGGTTCCTGTTCTTGTGCATTGTCAGTACTCATTATTTATTATGTTCTTAATCCTAGTGTTATATAGGATTTGGGAGGATCTTATTTTCTGTACTACATTTATTCAGAATCAACCTCAAATATCTTTACAAGAAGTTTGAATTTTTCATCCCAAAATATTATGTCTTTCTCATAAGATATGACTGAAATTGCCCTACAATTTTCCTGCACTATAAAACTGAAACTTTCATCAGGGCAACTTATAAATTGACTATTTGCAGACTGACCAGGTAGTTACTTTGTCATTTATCTCTCTGAAGTTAGGCCTTTCCTGAACGTAAATTAGGTAATTATTTTTTGTTGCTTTTAACTAAGTTTTGCACCCTGGTGAAACAGCCGCACTGTGCTGGTAACCTGATGGCCAGTTATTTGATTAACATGAATATAGTTTAAAAAAAAAAACTTTTAGATGTGTTTAAGAAAAAAACTTGGGTTGTAATAATCTGCTTATGTTGCCTCAGAGAACACACCAGCGTGTTGAGAAAGGCTAAAACTGAATGGTATGAATGAATTCCTCAAATCTTACAAGGCTAACATTCAGCTTTGGAAATACATCATAGTTCCCTCTCACACTAGAGGAAATTAGCATAGTTGTTCTCCCAGCTGATACTGCTAAATAACTGGGGTTTTTAAAATAATAGTTCTGCTTTGAAACTAATTTTTTCCCTGTTAATAAGTGATTTCATTCAGGTGAATGTTCATTTTACAAAGCCATGTAATAGATACTTTATATAAACCCCAAATCTAATCCAAACAGTGGTTCAGACACCTTCATGGCTCAGATTTTAATGCTGGTTTAATTGTTTTTTAGTTAAACAGTAGTTCTCAGAGGACTCTCTACTTTCACACTGCAGTAGTTTGTATTGCTTTTTGTAGTTTCAGCCTCCACTTTAGGTGCATACAGTCCTTTAATCCAGTCAGATTTCAATAAGCAGAAATGTGAGAAAGAGAAACTCCAACATATTCAGTTTGATTAGACAGTTTGTCACTTATGTCTAAATATCTTTCACTGGCTTTATGATAGAAGTGGAAGTATCACCTCGAGGGTTAGTTGAACCTGTAAATCAAGTGAAGTTTTGAAGGACCAGAGTATGTTGGGGAAAACAAGAAATGACTATCAACATTCAGATATTTTCTTTTTCTATTTGCAGTAGTTGTTTCTGTGTAGATTAGGGAGCCGGAGAATGTAAGGAAGGGGAGACCAGCATGAAAAGAAATTTTATTTTTTAAAAGTAGGCTGTGAATTTGGAGTCTCTCTCGTGTTTATTGCATTAAAAGCATTTATAACTTAGGAATCTATACACAAGTATGCATTTAATTTGCAGGAAGAAGTCAGCTTATGAGAAACTAATAATTTCTGCAGATTGCAATATTTTGAATCAATATTGCTTGATTTTCCAAGGAATTACATACTTCATAAAGGGAAAAATATATGGTCTTAAGAGACTATCTGGGGGAGGAGGGTGGTTGAAGTTATTTTTCACTGAATGCAGATGAGATACATAGAAAGAGAAAAAACCTAAATTTTGTGTCAAATGGGAATTTCTTTACTTAGCCATGTTGATTAATATTTCTCTTCGTAACCTTTGTAGTCTCAATAGGGTTTGCCCGTGAATGTATGTACTACAAAACAGTATTATTCTTGTATCACTAAAAAAGTCTAAATACTTCAAACAGAGCTCAATTAGGGAAAAACAAACTGAATATTTGGTAATATTTCTCACAGGCAACCTCTTATGCTCTCTTTGTTGTATTTTCATTTATTTCTCTTTTAAAAAAGTTTTGTTTAGCAATCACGCGTGCCTATGGCAAATAAGCAATGTCCCCAACTGAAGCTTTCATTGAAGGGTTAAGAAAATTTTATAATGAAAATAGCAGTATTTTGTAAACCTTCCTAAGCTTCTCTGTGGTATGGAAGTCTGTCTGTTGTACTGTTGGCTGTGGTGGGGTGACGTTGGCTGGCTGCCAGGTGCTCGCCCATCTGCTCTCTCACTCCCCCTTCTCAACAGGACAGAGGGAGAAAATAAGATGGAAAGGCTTGTGGGTCAAGATAAGATCAGGGATCCTGATCACTTACCAATTACCGCCACTAGCAAAACAGGCTCAACGCAGGGGAAATTAATTTAATTTATTACCAATTAAAATAGATTTGGATAGTGAAAAACAATGACAAGAATTTAAACATCTTTCCCTTGCTTCCCCTTTTCCCAGGTTCAACTTCACTCCTTTACTCCTGACTCCTCTACCCCTGCCCTGAGGGGTGCAAGGGGATGGGGAATAGGGGTTGTGGTCAGTCCATAACAGCTCCTCTCTGCCACTCCTTCCTCCTCACACTTTTCCCCTGCTCCAGCATGGATTCCGTCCTACAGGCTGCAGACCTTCAGGATAACCATGCTCCAGCATGAAGTCCTCTCCATGGGCTGCAGGGGAATCCCTGCTCCAGCGCCTGGAGCACCTCCTCCCCTCCTTCTCTGACCTTGGGGTTCACAGGGCTGTTTTCCATACTGCTTTTCCTCACTGCTGTGCAGCATTTTGACCTTTCTTAAATATGCTTTTGTGGTGGGTTGACCCTGGTTGGATGCCAAGTGCCCACCAAAGCTGCTCTATCACTCCCACTCCTAAACTGGACAAGGGAGAGAAAATATAATGAAAGGCTCGTGGGTTGAGATAAGGACAGGGAGAGATCACTCAGCAGTTACTGTCACAGACAAAACAGGCTCGACTTGGGGAAATTAGCTTAATTTATTAACAATCCAATCAGAGTAGGGTAATGAGAAATAAAACCAAGTCTTAA
>WAAD01027699.1:187206-206785 GCA_013389945.1 Fregata magnificens | reverse complement strand
GGGCTGCAGGTGGATATCTGCTCCACCATGGACCTCCATGGGCTGCAGGGGGACAGCCTGCCTCACCATGGTCTTCATCATGGGCTGCAGGGGAATCTCTGCTCCAGTGCCTGGAGCACCTCCTCCCCCTCCTTCACTGACGTCGGTGTCTGCAGGGTTGTTCCTCTCACATATTCTCACTCTTCTCTCCAGCTGCAACCGTGCAGGTTTTTTTGTTCCCCCTTCTTAAATATGTTATCCCAGAGGCACTACCAACATCGCTGATGGGCTCGGCCTTGGCCAGCGGCAGGTCCATCTTGGAGCCAGCTGGCATTGGCTCTATCGGACATGGGGGAGGCTTCTAGGAGCTTCTCACAGAAGCCACCTCTGTAGCCCCCCTGTTACCAAAACCTTGCCACGCAAACCCAATACAGCTTTCCCAAAGGTGCCCCCACCTTGGCCGTGGGGCTCAGCCGTGCCCTGCGGTGGGTTGGTTGGAGCCGGCTGGAACCGGCTGTGCCCGGCACAGGGCAGCCCCGGCCTCTCCTCACAGAGGCTGCCCTGCAGCTCCTGCTGCCAGCACCTCGCCATGGACACCCAGTATATGAGCAAGTAACTACCAAGATCTGTTAAGATCTTTACAACTCCAAAAAGAGAGAGAAGATAAAGGAAACCGATGAAGGGATTTGAGAAAAGACTTTCCAAGTGAAAGGTTTAAGTGATAAATACAGATTTTTAAGAGAATGGGTACATATAAAAATATGGTGGGGGGACAGAGAGAGAGAAACTGCAAATGGTAAGACTTAAGGGACCTGAATGTGCACAAACAGCTGCAAGGTGTTACACATACCACAAACTCTACAGCAGACAGAAAAATAAGAACAGAACAACAAGAGGGGTTTAAGAGGAAAAGTAAAATAAAAAATGGGAGACAGCTTTCTAAGGGAATAGAAAGAGAATTCAGGAAAGGATGGGAGACAATGTTGAGAACAGTCTGAAACTACTGAATGCTCCAGAAATGGGTGAATCTCTATGTGTCCTGGGACATGAGGGGAGTTGCTGAGCAAAGCTGGGAAAATCAAAGCTGAGAAATCAGGGCAAGTGGGAAGGAACAGACACAAACAGAAAAATAGAAGAAAGAAAGAAAACTAAAATTCTGAGGAAGAAAATGGCAGAATGAACCATCCTCCTCTCCCCCCGAAAAAACCTGTAGCAAAGATTTCTCCCTTCAGAGAGAGAAAAATTGGACTCAGATAAATGTAATTGTAAGACACAGGATGAACCCAAAAACACAGGCATTGCTTCAGTCACTGTTGGCCTGTATATGTCATATGATCCGTTCAGAAGGACCATTTTGGCCCTAGCATCTATGAATCTTCACAAGATGTGTAACTTGATGACAAAAATAAATGCCTGTTTGCAACTGTTAACAGCCTTTTTAAACATTAGATTGTTTCTTTACATTTGGTAAAACAATTGTCCTATTTTTAATAGAACAGATATTGTATGTAATTCCATCCAGAAGCAAAACAAAATAGATACCTGTAACCTTAACAGAAATGGTCATTTAGCTTTCTCTGCAATGTTACATCTGGAAATCTTTGAAGCAAAGCAAAAAATGAAATACCACACAAAACCTTCTCTCAAAGAGAATAAATGACATCTGTCTAGTGTCTAGTTGCAGGAATAGGCTTTTTCTGTTCCTTTACACAATTGATACACAATCTCATTTGCGTATTTCGGAAGTTTACTAAGACTCTCATTTGCTCTAGGATTGTCTCTTTCTTTGGTCTTTTATTTGATTCTAAAGATAATGAGTTTCATAGGTCTTCTGCATTTCCAACAAAAAATTTCAATAGGTCTTCGGGCCAAGGGTAGGCTGATGTGCTGGGGAATTTGATATAAACTGAACTACACATAACTAGGAGCAGAGCGAAATGGCCATATGTATGTAATTGGCATTGGCATGGGGCTAACAGAAACCTTGAATAACTGTCTGAAAAAAATGACTGCATGGCTACTGTTTTTGTTTTCTTTGATTTGTAGCTTTTCTTCCTGTTTGCCACTTTCTTCTAATTTTTAAGTGAAATGTGGCACTGAATTCTCAGGTCCTTTTGGCATTCCTATTTGTTTGCTGAGGGAGGTGTTGCCTTTTTTTATTTTAATCTCCCTCTACCCTTTACTGTCCCTTTATTTTCACTTTGTTTTGGCTATGCTAACAAAGAGAGCTCCTGAACTCCAAAGACTGTGTTAAGACACTTGTGTTCACATACAGAAATTTTTAGCTTGCTTGAACTGTAGCTCTACAGAAATACCAGATAGACACTCAAAATCAGAATTGAGCCTCTGCACTGAGGGGACTTCAGTGATACTCACAGCTCAGATATGAGCAAGGTCCTCTCCTGAAATGGCTTTGCTCATGTGTTGGGGCATCAGGCAGAGATTTACTCATTTTGTTTTTCAAACACAGTAAACGAAGCAGCTTGAAGGTCACCTGCCCCCTAGAACTGCAGCCTGACACAGGACATGTAAATAGCTCTGTTCCCCCCACAACTTCTTGTGAAACTCACACAGGCAGTGAGCAAAACTGCTGGCAGATTATATTATTTCACCCCATTAAAATCTATATTTTACAGCTGAAGGGGGTTCATTTTTTTGTTTTTTTGTAAGGGTTGTTTATTTTGGTTTATTTATTCATCAATATTTAAGCCCTTTTACGTCTAAGAGAGCAGTAGGAACACTTGTGAGCTATTCACCATGGAAAGAGGAGTGTACGCACTGAGCAAATGTGTGCTGTTAATATTGGACTATTGTCAGCCAAGGTTAGCTAAAATGTGATATTTCATCTACAGTTTGCAGTGCTTGTTCAAAGAGATGAAGACTGATTGTTTGTTGCTATATTTGAATGGATTGTTATTTTTCCCATTTTTGCTGTTATCAAAGCCAGGAATACTTCTAGTCTGAGTTCAGCTAAAAACTTTTAACCTCTCAAATGATCCTTGGCTGTACTTTTTCTAATTCAGTTGCATTGTATTTGATGCTGGCCTCAATTTTTTTTGGTCAGGCATCCAGTTAGGCTGCTGGTGTATCTGATGTTTTCCTTTTTCCAGAATGTGCATATGTGCGTGGATGCATGGATGTGTATGGAGATCTGGTGTCTGTGTGGGCTCAGGCTGCAAGTATTCTTACAGTTGGGAGAAATATCCTCAACTCACATTGACCTGAGTTACTGCAGGTGTCTCTGAAGGCCAGATGAAGCACAAGTTTCTAGGAAATGGCAAGTTTTCAAGAGGTAAGACACTCCTGTGTTTGGAGCCATAAAGCTTGCTTTCACCAGGGATAGAGGTAGGGATGCAATGTTCCACATAGTTCACTGTTCCTGTATTCTGGAATCATATGGATGCTTTAGATCCCTGGAAGGTTAGTAATTCCTATGTAAGGTGCAAAAAAATCTGATTTTGATGGATGCTTACCCATTGTCCTCCCAGGATCCTGGTACCAAATTCTAAGCTGACTGTGACTTGGGTGTGAGGAATCTTTCTCCCCTTTTCTTTAAGCTATCGACATTCCTTTAAAAATTACTTTTCAGGGCCCATCGAAAATTTTAATTGGTCTCCTAAGAAAATGGAGCTGATGAGAATGCACTGTTAGTCTCTTTTTCAGTCTCTTTGCTGGCCCATTGGCCAATTTCGTCCAAATCAGATGAAGGGAAAAAGTCTCAGGGACATTCAGATACTGTGATTTTAAAGAAAAACATCACCATGAATAGTGAAAGCACACATTGTTCTTGCTTAGCCAAACAGTTGGAAGTCAGGAGAAGAATGGGATGTTCTGGTCAAAGATATGAGGGAAGTGATACCTTGTGTAGGGATTTTTTAAGGAGTTTGGTAGAGAAACCAGATAGAGATGGCTGGTGGATTACAGCGCAGATGTCAACAAATACATAAGAAATCCAGCTTTATCTGTTCTGCTGCTCATGGAACAATTTTGTCTTTAATGTCTTCAGTGGAAACACATTTTAATCAAATTCCCTCTTTCATGCTAACAAGATTACTTTTAAGTATGTACTTATGTGCAACACATTTATAAATGAGTTTATCAGTGTAGACATGCATAAAAAAGGGAGCTGAATCTATCAACAAAGTCAGGTGGTCTCTTCCAGAGGGACCTGGTTCTAATATGAATATCTTTTTTCTCTCATATATCAATAAAATGGTGGAAAGATACCACTGAATCTAAAGTGAGGTCTCTGTTTGTTTTGCACTGCAGCCTCTTAGGGTAAAATCTTTCAGGTCAATGTATTTTCCGTAGTGTAAGTCCATGGTAAATTATGACAATAATTAGGAGAATAAGACCCCATATTGCAATTTCTTGTAAAATATCTGTAAAAGCCCTTAGCATTAATTACTCAAACAATAACTTCTTTAAAAAAGCAAAATAAATTGTTTAGGCAGTTAGCAATGGATCTCCTAAGGATGAAAATTTAACATCAGAGATATTAGTTGTAAGCTAGATACTGTTTTAAACTCAAGAATTTAATCCTTTACCCTGATGACTGAGTGAAGGTAGGTTTCTCACGTTTGAGCTCCACATTGAGAGTTTCAGGGAATCATTATTTCATTGCATTTTATTACATTTTTAGAGGCTAAGGCTCATCTGCAATAGTGATCTCAAACAGTTCAGAATACCGTACTCTCCAAATTCTTCAGAACTATTGTGAAAGTCAATTGTATAGTGAAAGTATATGGTCACCAGATGGTCTTATTTTTTTGCCATGTAAACTGGCAGCATGACACAAAGAATCTCCTTTTGTGTTTTGGTGTACAAACATTGCATGGATGCCATATGAGCACTAGGTCCTATGGTCAGTGTATTATGCAAAACGACCACCTTGTTTCCTCAGTCTAATTCCTTGCTTTTTTTTCCCAGTAAGTCCAAAGTTAACTTCCCTTTTGACACAGATGTCCTGTGTTTTATTATTTGTTCATAGACATCTCAGATAAAAAATATAATTCTTTTTCTTTTTTTCTTTTTTGACTAGTCAGATGGTATGTTACAATGAACAATGATTAGAGAAACACTTTGATGTCCTTTGTTAACTTTCTGAGTTCTATAACTTCTTCTATTGGAATTTCAATTTCAGGCAGGACTTCTGATGTGTCCTCCATAAAGTTTGTCCCAAGTTCCCCTATGATGAACTTATATTAAAATATATATATAATTTAGTTTTTTCTGCTATAATTTTATATTCTGTGAATGCTTCTTTTGGCTCTACAGTTTCTCTTGCTCTCTTCCTGTTCCTGATATGTTTGAGAAAGAAAGAACCATAAATTCAAGCACGCTAAATATAAAATCAGAATATGACACGTCAAAGAAATGTCTGAGAAAAAACTTGCAAAAGACATAAGAATGTTTAATATATCTATTATTTCCCTCATTTTGACACAACTCCCAACGCATACCTCCCTATTTCTGTGACCCCCCTTACCTAGCCATATGTATTTTTTTTCTGCCCCCAACCCTACTCCAGTTTCTACACTTTCTGTGCTGGTTTAGTTGGAGTACTAAGAAAAGATGATTACAGTAGAAGATATTGGAATGAAAAAGAGCTGCCATAGTTTAAAAAGAAAACATATGCTAGAGATGGGTAGGCTGGATGGGGATTCATTTCACGTAACTGTGGCTATCAAAAAGTAAAGTCTGGCTTGCTTGGTCATCTAGTCTTCCTCCATAGTCATGGAAGAGGGAGGATCATCTCCAGAAGGTGATGCTTCTCACCCAAAGAGAGGGGTCTTGGAAGTGCATACTTCGCTTCGTAAACTAAGGACAGAGTCTAGGAGAGTGGGTTGAAATTGGGGCTTAGTAATTGGGTTGTTGAAGTTAGGTGAGATGTGGGGTCATGACTCACAAGAGTCACTTCCTTATTTGTGTCCTTGGATTAATTCAGTCTGAGGAATGAGCTGAATATGTGATTTTCATTGGCTTAGGTAAAGTTATAGAGTGAGGAAAATACAACCTTTTCTACTTGGTCTCTTAATTTTCAGCAGACACACCTCTTTCAAAATAGGTTATTTTAATACTTCAGTTTTATGAAATTATTTACTTATTCAATCAGTCTGCAGGTCTAGTTTCACTACATATCTCCTGGTGAAAAATTCCTTGGCTGTTGCCACAAACGGGAACAAAGCAATTCAGACACCTTGCTAAGAAAAATGGGTACCATTTCTGTCAGCTGTCAAGACGTTATATCATGAATAAATCCTGAGGAGGAAAGTTTCCTTTCCGTGGCTGCTGCTAGGTGTCTCAGATTCTCAGCCTGAGAAGAGCTTCTGTTCTCTGGCTGCGTTATGTAGTCACGTCAGCTTCATACCTACCGGTGAACAGAGAACCTGGGTACAATGAATCATTCAGGCCTCTGTAGAAGGAAGGAAATACTTGGATGGCTAAAGGCAGGGTAGAGTTTCACTTAGAGCTGCATGAATTTCCCTGAAACTTTCTTAAAAAAACAGTGTAATGCTGTTTTTAGTGTGTTCTATTTGTCATTCAGAAACACAACACATTAACAGCTTTGAACTCCCAGGCACTAAAAATATTTGTTACATAAGCAGATTGAGAGACGGACTGAATGATGCTTTCAAACTGAAAATATTCTTAAGCATCTTTCCACTGCTCCAGCTAAATAGTGCAGTTCTTGTAAAAAGCAGAGCTATAGACACTGAGACAGCCAATCTATACTAGAGGGTGTAAAGAGGCAGTTGAACCAAGATAAATATTCAGACAGATCTGCAAGTTCAAGAAAGAAGAATTATTTTTTTGCTGAAATAAAACATGCCATTGAACCTAAAAATGTTCTTTTTCTCTTCTTTTTCTTTGAATTTGTGGGGTTTTGCATAGGCTATTTTGTTCATTCTTCATTTTTCACCATTAGTAACTTGTTTCAGTGAGAACCTTTTTAGCTGAATTTTCATTAGAGTATAACATCAGGGAAGCACTGGCATAATATAACAAGGATTTTATTTTTAAAATGCCAATCATAACAAAATCTTTGAAAGATATTTGTTTCTTAAACAAAATTCTGTGCACAGTGTTAATAAAATACATGCTCCGAAAGGGAAACTATAATTGAAATAAATCTTTGAGCAGCATTTATGGGCCAACCAAATAAAGTGAATGTCTGTTACCTCGCTCTAAATTTAAACCAGCCTTTGTTCATAGTTTCAGTCAGAAAAACCCCAAACCTCTGCTAGAGGGGGAAAAAAACATATGTAGCCAAATTAACCTGAATAGCTATAAAACCAATAATTGTACAACAGAAGGGTCTTGGAGAAAAGCGATATGTGAACTTTAAATGTAAAATCTCCAAATGCAAATGAAAATAAGAAGAAAAAAGATGGTCCTAATTAGCAGCAGACATAGACATGAAATAAAATGCGGAGGGGCACAGGATATAGGAAACTATTTCAAACATGTTAGCACTTTAAAATGTCAGACAGTTTGAGACAGTTATGGAGAATTTATTCCTTGGTTTGGAAGGCCTAACAGATGTGCAATAAAATTCACAGGAGCACTACTACAACAGAGTAGAATAGCAGGAAGAGTCAAGTGTAACAGTAATATAATCCAGGATTTAGTAATTTTGTATTTCTGTAGAGGGTGATTAATGGTGTGCTTATTGGTTTGTCTTTGCATTTGCTTTCATATATATACACACATGCTGAATCCATATACAGATCAGAAATTCCATGTAACAATGGATTTAGGAAATCTGGTGTATTTGAAATTAAATCAAATTACTGAATTTTCTTAAACCTCTGGGGGGAAATGAGGGAGAAAATGTCAAAGGAAATATTGTGTTGTAATATTAGCCTGGTAATTGCAATTTTTAATTTTCAAGAACAGCAATAAATCACAAAACAAAACAAAAACATTCAAAATTTAAAAAATTATGAATGCTTCACTCTGAAAATCTTGAAAAAGAGTTGTCAGAACATTGAGATGTAATTTATCTCAGAGCACCACATTGATATCTACACAGAGTCATTATCTCTAATGTAATACTTGAAGAAGCCTGCAATTAGATTTTAATATAAGTGTTCATAGAGATGTATGAGCAGAATGTATATACCTATATATCATCAGTATGTTATATGCTGCTATAGCTCACTCATCACTATATACATGCTGGTCTCAAGGTTGTTAGAGGTATGACTTGAGGAGGGCTGAGGACTGTTTATTTGAGAAGACAGAATTTTTGTTCCAATTATGAGATGACACATTTAATGATATATTATCTCTAAGCACCAAATACTTTTTACCTCTAATATTTTCCTTTTTTTTCTAGGGTAAATTGAAAATACTACCCTCCCCTTCCTTTGAATTCTGGGATTTGGCAGAAGCAAACCATTTAACTTAATGACCCCAAATATTTCAGACACATGTGAAGAGCATAATTCCCTACAGCTCCCTTTTTATAAGAAAAACCTGTGTATCTGTGAGCCAGTGAAGTGAAGGAAGAGATGGAATTTTACTTGGAAAATGTGGTCGGCTATATATTGCAGTAAGAACATCTCGCTCTGTTAAGAAAGAGGGTCTCTGGAACTATTCCGTTTATTTTTTCAACTCAGAAATGTGGTGAAACATTTCCTCCAGACTGTGGATCCACTTAGAGCTTTCCTGTTCCCTGGCTGTTGTGGGAGCAGCCAGGTCAGCACTGCTACCTGTTCCTCCATTAGGACATGCACTGATTTGCCCCATCTTTTATTTGACCCAGCTTAAGCTGCGGAGCTCATTAAGGGTGGGATTTTCTAAACCACCTCAGTGATTTAGGAGCATGGATTTCTGTTGACTTTTGACAGCTCATGTAAAAACAGGGGTCATTTGTATACCTACAAAAATCCCTTCCAGAGTTTTTCTGCTGGTAGACAGATTTGGCATACTGTAGATGTATCTTTATTGGCAAAATTATTCAGGGTAGCTAGAGTTCACCATATTGTCACAGCTGAAGTGGACTTTTAACCCATCTTTGCCAGATTATATAAACCTCTTGCCTTATTTCAGTCATGTGAGAAAATTTGTTGGTGTATATCCAGGAATTTGTAAAACTGATCTGAGAGCTTTGGAGGGTATGTGGACCACCTGCGTGGCATGAAGAATAAGTATCATGCATTAATCAAAAAGAAAAGAAAAGAAAAAGAATAGAGAAATTGCATTGCTGAAGTAGTTCTCAACTACTTTTGTAGCCAAACCAGTTTCCAGGAGGAAGGTTCATGAAAAATATTTTCACTGTGACAGCAGATGAGGCACAGGAAAGTCAAAAAATGTTCATGTCTCATCCTCTGAGCAGCAACATTGGAGACTGCGTGAAAACCTCATGCTTTCGCTGGTGAAATTCTCACTGATTTCATCATAGCCAGGTTTTCACCCCAAGTCCTCACTGAGCACAGACTGAGCAGTCATGCACCTCGGTGCTCATTTATTAGTGTTTTTTCTCACAATATTTATTGCATCTGAAATACCCTCAGTTTCCATTTTTCTTCATCTGACATTACCTTTGTTTAGGTTTCATGGGATTGAATAGCACAGGGACACGGAAACAGAAAATAATTTTTGAGGCAGAGCCACAAGAAAGTCAGGGATTTGGCTGCTATGGTAGAAGCTTTGCACAAGCTTTGTACACATGGAACATGTTTTGGGGAAAAAGTTAGTACTAAGTGCTCACAATATAGGGCTGTGATTAATAAAATTAGTGTTGAGTGTAATGATTTAAGGTTTAAATCCACAAGCAAATTTTTACCACCAATACCGGTTTTAAGTCCAAGTACATCAAAAAGGCACTTTTCAGTGTGTTGGACTGTACTGATTAGCGTCAGGGTTTTCTTCTTTTAATCAGAATTTCAGTATGCTTCTAGCAAAATTATTTTAATCTGAAAAGCTGGCTAGCATCCCATCAGCTAAAAAGAACCTGAACCTGGCTGTGTCTTTATTCCCAGTTAATTAAAACACAAATCTCTCTTTACTCTTTCTGTGGGAATACATATTAAGTACATATGTTAGGCATTGTACAAAAACTGCTGTCCTTTTTGTAGTGGTATCTGGCCTGTGGTGCTTGAAATCAATGTGGTTCACACACAGTGCAGCCGCAGCTCCCATGCCACAGTGAGTTTCTCTGGCTATAGGGGGAAGTGGGCTGCAGGATTAGGTACAACCCCAGGGACCCAGCCCAGCGTGCACCGTAACATCTCCCAGAGTGGAGAGTAAGACCAGGCAGCACTGTTGCCTAAAACTGACTTGTGGATTTCTCTCTACTTTGCAAGCCTTCTGCTCACAGCACAACAGAAGTCTGATATGTCATTCATGAAAGTGCATTACTCTTGCTCTTCAGGGTATTTGTGACTGGCAAAGCCCTTCTGTCCTTATGCTTCCTCCAATATCTTGCCTGTTTAGAGGATTGTGGCTTTGGGCAAGGAACTCTCCTGCAGGATCTGAGCAAATCTGTTCCTAAAGGGAGCAAGCAAGGGGAGATTTTGCCCTGAGGACAGTCCTTTCACAAGGTTAGTGACAGGTGATTCTGGGACCTCTTTGATAGATGATGTGACCCTGCTACTGCATTCTTGATGACAGAGAGAAAAGAACATTCCTAAGGGAAAAGGAAGCCAAAGAAAAAGTGAATAAAGTACAATTGAGGAAAAGAAGAGAAAAAAGTGGCCATTAATTTTGATTAATTGCAGATTTCTCCTCTCCTCCTCTCAGTCGTCTTCTATGCATTTGGAGCCCTCAGATTTGCCAGATGAGACTAATAGGAAAGTGATCCTGTTTTATAAAAACCTATGCCTAAGTGGAAGTTAATGAGGTGGAAATGAGTTACCTTCAGCAGAAATTTTTCCAAGTTTTCATTTTTACCAGTAAAAATGCTGCAAAGCAGGATTAATTAGCCCAGAGGCAGCTCTGCTACTGCAGCTGTGCAGGCTCTGACCCAGTCTGGGGCCTCTGCACAACACTGCTTCAAGGTGGGTAGACAAACCTCTTGTCCAGCTCCATCTTGGTCACCTCCACCACAGTGCCTCACTGCACAGGAGTGTGTATACCTTTGTCCTCCAGCCCTGCCTTCATGGCCCTTCAGCAATGTGGCAAAAAAAGCGCCTTCTAATCCCACAGGCAAATCCTGTTGATGACCTGGGTGAGGTTCAGAAGACAGGCACATCCAGATTTCATAGATGCTATCTTGCATCAGGTTCTCGGAGGCATGTGCCTCTCTGGTGATGGGAGCTTAATGGTTGTGATTTTAATATATCATGAAAGACAAGCAGGCCCAGCACCTACAGATGCAGGAAGAAGCCTGGCCAGAGCACGGGGCCTCGCTTTGAAAGGATGCATTGTCCCTATCTTCACCAGGTCCTTTCTCAGCAGCTTCTGCTATTGCTGGCACGAGCATCAAGGAGCCCTTGCATTATGGAGGTGCAAGGAACCTTTCTGTTTTCTTCCCTACAGATGCATGTTTCTGTAGGGCTAGTTTCACATAAGCCTAGGGTTTTACAGGTCTGATCTGAGCCCAAGACTGCAAACATTACACAGGCAGATCTCTATAGAAGTCCAGTAACAGGCTACTGGCTGAACCAGTTTCCACTTGGAGGCTGGTGTAACCAAGGAGCAGGTGTGAATGCAGACATTGTATCCACCAGAATGAGGAATATGCAATGCTTTCTTTAAAAAAAACTAATTAAAACATTAATATATGGCACATAGACCTTTTGAGACATTTTCTTTGCAGATTCTGTAATGCATTTAACCAGACTGGAAAAAGAAAATAAAATAAACAAACAAGTAATGAGAAAAACAAAAGCCTACTGTAGATTTCAGCAACCTGTAGGATTAAAGGGGTGGTCTCCCCTTTCATCACACTGCCCACTTCAACCTGCTTGCTCAGTGTCTGCCAGGAAACTGTTTAAAGTTCCTGTGGCTTGAGAAATGGCCAATCTTTACAAAGAAGGAGATTTTTATCTGACCAGCCAAGATCCTAGAATGTCAATACTTGGCTCTGACTAATAAATAAATAAACAAATATGCACGCACACACACACATCATCTAGGATGGCAGTCTATTGCTAGGTAGCTAGATTTAAGTCATAAGGGATTCAAATCCTGTCTTGTTTAAAAAATGAAAGTTTCTTCTCAGACATGGTTATTTCCAATGTTCTATTAAACCAAAGTTTGCTATAAAGGTTTGCCATACTACAGAAAGATTGAACTGTTGTATTTAATTATGGTAAAACTCAGTAAGAAATACAAAGGTAAGGAAGAAAAATTACTAAAGGATCTCAGGGAGCCTGCAGCCTTTCATCCTTCTGTTGCACTTACAAATCCAGCAGACAGTAGCAAGGGGTTATGGTCAAAATGATGTGTCCCCATCCACTTCCCAAATGACTTGTGTAGTAGCTATGACTCTTACCCTAGTAGACAGCTATGGTAGAACTCTTCTCACCCATCTTGAGGCATCTCTGGTGTAGCCATCTAGGCTTCTTTTATAGGCAGTAAAAAGAAGTAGGACATGGCTGTTCAGATCTGTCTCAGTAGCGTCCTTAAGACGAGGTAATTGTACTCCAGCAGGTAATATCCCTTCTCCAGGAAGTCTGAACGATGAGGCTTCACTCTGAAGACTCCTACATTTAGATAAATGATCCCAGGAGACTGACTGGTCATTATGATTGGAAATCTATTTCAAGGGAAGTCAATGAAGCATTGAAATGTCCATTGAGAATTCATCTGGGAGCAGCCCAGCTTACCTGTCCAAGAGACAGGGTTTTACCCCTGCGCAAGTAACCAGTCTTCCCATGCCCTGAAAGATCAGCGGGAGCTAGGAACAGGAGGAATTTTACCCTAGAGCTCCTCCACTGAGCTGGCAGAAAGGTCAAAGCCTGGACTCACCGCACAAGGATATTTATTTGTTCAGTGTTCCTCTCCTTTCTCTAATGCTCTTTACAGTGGGAGTTCCTCACTCCAGTTTAGCTCCCACATCTAAAGCAACATGGGTGACAGGACATGTGGATGCCGAAAAGCTCAGTTTTCTCTCTCAGTTGCATGTGGAGGCAGGTAACTGAAGAATTCTAGAAACTCAGAATTTGAAGGCCAGGGGAACAGAAATTATTTTCAGGTGAATTTTGGAGCTTTCTGAAGTGAAACACCTTTTAAGGGAGACACTTTAAAAGAGACACCCCAAAACTCAGCACTCTGTAAAACAAGGAGACTAGCACAGGAGCCCACCTGTCATGTTGAGCACAAACATAAGGTGAGTTACCACTGGCTTGAGACTCTCGGTATTTTTGGACTTTTAGGATTTTTGGACTAGGATTAGTGCAGAGCCAGGGCAGCCCATGGCAGAAAGAGACAGTAGAAACTTCCCTGCTTGGCAGTGAGTCTCCTTTCTACATTGAGGCATGCAGTTTGTATTACATAGGAAAAACAAAGCCATACATTACCTTTCCTTCAGAATACCCAGGAAGGGGCATATCGGTCCCAGAAGAGGCAAGGATGCTCCTTGCATTTTTGGCATAGTCCATGACGCTCAAAGGTACTGTACGTTGGAGAGACATCATGGGAAGAATAGCACAGTGGCCCAACATGTGCTGTTTCTCTGGATAAGCTAAGCACTTCAAACAATATTACTCTAATTTTATTAACAGAAGATAAAACTATACATTTCTGAACCTAATATAAATATTTTCCTTCTGTTCCCTCCCTTTGAAAATATTTAACATATTAAATGGGAATATTTCAAAATATAAAAGAAATCCAATCCACAAAAGCAATGATATGTTTTCATACTACTCAGTGCTGATGGCAGAAGGGAGTAATTTTTCACTTGCTCCTGCTTCACAGTTAAATCTTTTGAGGCAGCAAGTCTTTCTTAAACTAAAAGATGAAGCACACTGTAAAGGAGTGCTAGTTGGCATGCCTGCTCTGTCTTTGCAGCACACTTAATCTATACCAGGAGAGAAAATTTGGAGTCCAGTGAACGCTCCTGTAACCAAATCTCTTCCACAGCATACAGCTACAGCAGTGCTATTTGAAAAGCAGAACTGTCTTAAGAGACCAATTGCAAAATTTTGCAGGGTTCCTGTAGAAGCCAGTAACGTTGGCTGCTCTTCTGTATTTGCTTCTCCAAGATGAGAATGCACATGACTGCATCTATCTTTCAAAAGCTTCACTTCTGATTTGATGTGTTTTCTTGATCTGGCTTAAGTTTGCACCTTTGCATTCAGCCCTTGTCTAATTTTATTTTGAATTCTTTTTGGTTTCATTTTTTTCCTACAGGTTTTTTTTGAGTAGGCAACTGTTCTGCATTAATCTAAATGAAAAAGGTTTTTCTTCCTTGGCTTTAATTATGTTCAACTGATGTTTTTGATTTATCTTCTGCTTCAAAACAGTATCAGTGTTATTTTAAATACCTACATTTCCCCAAAATATTGATTCCTTGTAATATGTATTTCTTCAATTCACCTGGCAGCTGTTTTTCATGCACACTTATGTAGAAGCACTACTTGCATTTCTGAGGCACTTATTAAGGGATCTGAAAACTCAGCAGCTAATAAAACAGTCAGTTTTGGATAATGATCAGTCCAGAGAGGCCATATGGGGACACTAGAGGCACTGGGGAATTTTTACTTCTTATGGAATTGAAAGAAATGGAAAACTTGGATAACCACTTATTTGAGATTGCCTGTGATAAATTAGGTGACATTCTGGGAGGAGCTGACAACATTGTGTCATTTCCATTGTGATAGTCAGTTTTGAAGTGAAGCACAAATGAAGGAAGAAAACCAAGAGATTAGTCTCATATGTGCTTGATATGTTTCTGACACAGGAATAAATCAGCCTGCTTTGAGGGGGGTGAGTTTGCATCAGAGAAAGCCCGTCAGTTTTTATAACCTCCAAAAATACTGAAGCAGTTGCCGATGCCAAGTTTTCAGTTCCTTTTGTTTTCTTCAAGTGCTCTCACCTTCTTGTGTTTTTCCATGCCACTCCCAATGGAATTATTTCCTTAGCCCAGAACTCCAAGATCCTTCTTTCTTCATTTAGGGTCTGATTCAAATCCCATTTAAGTCAATGGAAAGACTTTCATTGACTTTAGTGGGCTTTGGACCAATCCTCACATTCCTCCGGAATACGCTTTTCCTTCCATGGTGCTTACAGAAAATAGTGGCAGTTTTGCATAGTCCAGAAAAAAGAAGAAATGCAGGGGCCCAACCTACATGGAGAAGCTGTCTTGGCATAGATATAGGACTGTTACTACTCCTCAATAGCTACGCGTAGATGCATTCTATTTTGGAAAAAAATAATTAAAAATCATTATATTCTTTTTTTCCTCCTCAAGTCAGCTATGGTTATGCTGATAGACCAGTCTAGGCAGAAGAGTCTCAAGATGTTTCTTAACGTATTCTTACCAGACCTTTGTTTGTGTTTTTTATCTTATACTCCATGGGCTTTCTGTCTTTTGAACACTGTGAACAGTCAAATAACAAAACATGTCAAAAGCCTGCACTTCAAGGGAACACTTACTTAACAGCCATTAGGCTGGCTGTCTTCTGTAGTGCCTGAGAGGATCTTGGCCACTGACTTGTTGCACAGCTGCTCCAGCAAAATGCCTATGTGTGCATCAGTTTGTCCTTTCTCTGTAAGAGGATGCTTTATCATAGATCCAGTGACAGTATTTATGCTCCTACTGCAATCACAAGGAATTTGGGAGCTTGAAGAAGAGTGGAGCACTATGTCCAAGCACATGCAATTCCACATCTAGTCGAAGTGGAAATGGAGGCTTCAGAGGGACAGTGTGGAAGGTAAGAGTAAGCAGATGTCAGCAGCTTGCTAGCAAGAATCGTTATGCACAAGCAGCTAGGCAGAATCTGAGTACAGCCCTAGGAATCAAAAAAACCCTCTGTTGGATGTTGGCCTTTATTGCTGGAGAAGCAATTTTGTAGGTTTCAGTTGGGGTCAGCCTTTAAGTTTTTGCAGTACTGATGATTTGGCCAGAGTTTTTGTGGAAGTAGAAACTCAAGGCACCATCGAACACGCCAGGAGTGTTACGTTTTGAGCAGGAGGGGAGACCTGAACTCTGCATTTACTGATTTCCAAAGTAACTTCCTTATCATAAAACCACTTTCAGACTAAGTAACGCAGCAAATATATTAATTTATTGGGAACAATCAACTCACAATAAACCGAACTAATCTCCTGCTAGAATTCTTGATCAAGAATTTAGTAATTCACACTTAATTGTTCGACTTTTTACATTGATTCATAGCTATGAAAAGAAATGTTTCTGAGTAGATCTAGGTAGATATAAGACATCTTTGATGACTGCCAGGTATTATATGATAATGGGCACCCTTTATAAACAAACAAACAAATACTGAGTCATCAGCTTTGATGCTGAAGAAGTGAAGATTATGATGAACTTATGTAAGAACGAATTTAATTTTATCTCATGGCAGTGACTCACCTTTCTCCCACACAACATAGTGGCTTCTAACTCTCCTATTGTTTTATCCTTGTACAGTACGTAGCAAAGAAATTTACTACTTAAATGTTTGTGATTTATGTTTATAGAAAACAATACAAGGAGGAAAATATTCCTAAACAAATTTCCAAGGGCAAGGAGCCAAGAGACAACAAACCAATTCAAAAGACATTTTGAGGACATTGGTCTTTTAATCTGAAAGAATTTGTTTTATGTTAGAAAACATTCTGAATATTTCCACTTCAGTGCCATGCTTCATAAAATCTCTCTCTCACTTTCTACCATAAGTGGCTTACACACTTCTACAAGAAAACTCTTAGAATATGCTGAATGGTTGGAGTGAAGTATTGCATGTCAAGTTCAAGGAGTAAATAGGGAGACATATCTCTAGAACAACTGGAAACATGCTGGAGATGTTCATCTGACTTGTCTGTCACCTGATGACATCAGAAATCTCAGATGCTGGAGGGAGGGCAATAGTGTTTCCTCCAAACATGGCATACTTCTCCCAGCCAAGACCTCAATATTTGGCTTCAAGGGGTTCACTTCAGTGTCTGTATTCAGTGATGTTCTCATTTTATTCTCCTTCATTAAATACCTCTTCTCCCCATACTGTCTATAGAATTCTCTTTCTCTTTTAATACCCATTTTTTTGAATACTTTAGCATAATTTCTCTCCATACTTTTTTTTGTATTCCTGCCTCTGTGGTATAAAAATGACCACGGTCTTCTCAATCTCCTCATCGATAAGCAAGCTTCTCATCATTCCTCAATAAAATCTTTGAAGTAGCAGTGCTGAAATTCTCCCTTTCATCACCCACTTACATACTTGTCAAATCTGATTCTTACTTTACTTTGCATTTACTTGCTCTTCTTCAGGTAGCATTGATCTTCATAGCTCTGCTGAGAACTAATCTTCATTTATCTCTTTCTTACACTCGAAGTAGTTTGGATTGCTTTGTCATTCTACAGTTTCTACATTTGCTAACCAATCTAGAAATTTTTTGTTCCCCTCATAGTTTAAGATCCTTTTTGTTCACTTGTTCACAATAGCAGCTTTTGCTCAGAACCCAACTCTGTAGAGATTCACAAAGCTCTTTTTCTCTGTCTATGATTTTTCCTGCATTAGTCATCTTGCCAGCACCAGTTTCTGTCTTGTACCACTAATAATCTGTTGTGCACCCTGATAATCATGTCTCATGCACTGATGGTGATAATCCTTCCTTTGACTCCCATGTCCACTCCCCACCACTGTGCCTATAGCTCTTGCATTCATGATGAAGCATCAGCACCTTTCCCCTTGTGCTTGTTGCATGTGGTGCTCAGCCTGAGCCACAGTGTGCTGCTCGGCTTCTGTGTTGGCTGTTTGGGATCTCGGTGCCATGGCCCTGTGCTGCAGCTGGGGACAAATATGGCCAGTGGACAAAGGACTCCTGCTAGACGTGCTTCCTGCAGGTTTTGGTGTGGTCCTTCACCCATTCCGCAACCATAGACATGCCTTGTCATGAAGTGAAATGGAATGACATTTGTCCTAGCAAATTTAAACATCAACCATCATCCTACATCTGAGCTAGCCACTCAAGACTTCCTTTATAATCACTGGTGAGAAACAGGGACTTCTCAGGCACAATTATTATGACATATTTTAGACAACTGCAGTAGGATGAGATGACTCATATCCTAGAAATGCTTATTTCTCTTCAGTGACTGTAAAGAAAATTTAGACAACTAACTTTGAGATGTAGACATCAACATTATAAACACCCACACCTCATCACGTGAATTTTATACGTTGAGTCTCAGACTCTGAGGCTGGGGAAGATGAGTCTCACCCGTGGTTTAGATGAGTGGCTACACCAAAAGGTGAGTGATTAGCCTCTCTGAAGGACAGGACCACTGTGCTATGCAGTGGAGGCAGCTGCTCTACATTTTGAGGTTTTGAGTTGGGGGGGCTTTTTTTGGTCTAAGTTTGACCATTAAATTTCAGTAAAATAACTTCTACAAAAAAATGACTATATGTCTTCCTGAGATTCAGACTGCAGGTAACAGTGAGGAAAGTCAGAAAATCAGACTTTCAAAATTTCCCTTTTCCCCCTGCTTTGCACACATGAACAGACAAAGATGTAGTAGGGAACGTGCTGAGAATCACAGCTCTGGAGTTTAGCCATGTCTATGAGGCACAGCAAAGACTGGGCAAGAGCCGTGTATAATGGAGGGGAATAGTGAGAGCTAAAGGCTTGCAGAGCAGGAACTCTTCCAGTTCTGAGTGTTGTTTGTTTGATTATTTTCAAAAGGCGTAAAATGCTTACACAGAAAACAAAGTATTTCATCTTGGTGGCTGGGAGGAATCTGCCGGACTCCACCTGGCATTTGCTTTGAACTTTCATTCTCCAGATGTGGATGGTTTGTTTAGAGGGAAATAAAACTTATCTATATGCTTATACTATTCACTTCAAGATATGACTTGCAATAAAAGAGGTTACAGATGTACATATCACTGTTAACTGACACACAGGATGGTTTAGAACTCCAAGAGCTGCAAAGAGAGACTGCTTAATGATTTATACAATATTTAGGTTAAATTCTGTCCTCATTAACATCAATGACAAAATCCCAGTGACTTAAGCTGTGCTAGAAGTTCAGTCCATATTAGTTTGTTATTTGCTGTTAGAAAAGGATTTGCATCACAGTCAAAAGTGAATGCAATTTAAAAGCTCTGCTGTTCGATGCCCTTTGACTCAGAGAACACCATATCAGAATGTAGCTTGTTCACATACCTCAGACTCAGAAGGATCTCATTGATGATGAAAAGGCTGAGGCACTTAATGCTTTCTTTGCCTCTGTCTTTAATAGTAAGACCAGTTATCCCCGGAGTATTTAGCCCCCTAAGGTGGAAGACAGGGACCGAGAGCAGAATAAACACCCCACAGTCCAGGAGGAAGCGGTCAGCGACCTGCTGCGCCACCTGGACGCTCACAAGTCTATGGGACCGGATGGGATCCACCTGAGAGCACTGGGGGAGCTGGCTGAGGAGCTTGTCAAGCCGCTCTCCATCATTTATCAGCAGTCCTGGTCAACGGGGGAGGTCCC
>WAAD01027699.1:83110-186406 GCA_013389945.1 Fregata magnificens | reverse complement strand
GCTGGTGAAGGGTCTAGAAAGCAAGTCTTATGAGGAGTGGCTGAGAGAACTGGGGCTGTTTAGCTTGGAGAAGAGGAGGCTGAGGGGAGACCTTATTGCTCTCTACAACTACCTGAAAGGAGGTTGTAGTGAAGTGGATGTTGGACTCTTCTCCCAAGTAACTAGCAATAGGGCAAGAGGAAATGGCCTCAAGTTGCATCAGGGGAGGTTTAGACTGGACATCAGGAAGAATTTCTTTACCGAAAGAGTGGTTAGGCATTGGAACAGGCTGCCCAGAGAGGTGGTGGAGTCGTCAACCCTGGAGGTGTTCAAAAAAGGTATAGACGTGGCACTCCAGGGCCTAGTTTAGGAGTCATGGTGGTGTTAGTTGATGGTTGGACTTGATGATCTTAGAGGTCTTTTCCAACCTTAATGATTCTATGATTCTATGATTAAATCACAAACCTCAGAACTGGAAAAAATATTGGTAGGCAACATGATACAGACTTTTGGGAAAACATGACCATGTGAAACATGTAGTTTGTTCCAGGTAGAAAAGTCTGCCTTTATCAATGTCATAGCCCTGCTCAGTTAACACATGTGAAGCATACTATTCTTGTAAAATATGGACCCAGTGGTGGGCTGACTTACCAAAATTTCATTCTTATGTGGTGCGTTAGTCCTTCTACTTTGGTGCTGTCAACAGAGTGTTGCAGATGAGATGTGTTAGCAAACAGCTGAGGTGCAGTAGTTTTAAATTGCTCCTTAGTTATAACTGATCTAAGTGAGCACTGTAATTTCTTCTTCTTGAACAAGCCACACAGCTTAGCTTAAAACTGACATTAAAGGTAACTTTATCTCAACTGTGTGACTTTGTCCTGAAAGGGATTAGGAGCATGCACACCATAATTTGAGAGGTAGTTTAAACACTGACTTTTTATTGTCTCTGAAATAATAGTTCTAGCTGAGTTGCAGTGGCTGACTGTATTAGCTCTTCCAATGCCTGCGTCTCTGCTGCAGAGCCCTGGTTTGTGCTCTTGCCCTCGGTGAAGACACATTCTTGGTGAGTGAGAGGCCAGTCTTCATCTACGCTAGAACAACTCATTTGTGGATTCCGAGTATGTTGGGGAAGGAGTAAATTTTGTACCATGCAAAACTATCTGTGTAGGAATTCAATTAAACAGAAATAAATCTCAGGCTTGAAAATGTGCTTCCTAGTTATTAGAGAAATGAATAAAATGAAATGTGCACATCGTCTATTTGTACATCTGCTTAGACCAGTTACTGGAGGTGACTGAAAGAGAATATTAGAATTTGTATGGTATTTTAAACTGATTTTATTTTTCTCCAGATTTCAAAATTCACTAATATTCAAAATAATAATAAAAAAGCAGCAATCTTCAAATATTTCATTATTATAAGGTTAGAGTTGGGCATGTTATTTGCAAAACTTTCTGTTAAGGAATGTTCAGAACACCATTGATTATTCAGAAATTTGTGAGTCAGTATGCTGGCAGGTAATGATAAAAGAATAATTTGAGAGCATAATGTGACATTTTTTAATCAGTTATTCTTCCAGCTGTGATAAAGTATGGGTTATTGTTGGCTGCAAAATTAGTGTGCAGTGTTGGAATATTTTTATAAAGAAAATTTTACTTTGTTTTTCCTAGATCCTTGGTATCTATTTTCTCATATGTTCGTAGTGTATTGATCAGACTTAGGACTGTCCTTTCAGGTTACAAATGCAACAAACACCAAGATTAAAGCTAAGTCCTCAAAGGTGGCACATATCCAGCAGTGTTAGCTTTAAAGCCAAGACTGAGAAGCATTGCTGTATATGCTGTATACAAAAACTGTATATGCTCAGTTTTAAACATGGAGTCAAGTGCTTTGCTGAAGTCATAAAGAGCTGGAGACTAAAAGCTGTTGTGGTGAATGGACGTTTGTAACCTCTGTGAAAACTAAGATGCTTGTGCGAAGTGCATTTGTGACACAAGTTTCAAGGGATCTTGCCAAAATCTGAAGAGCTTTACAGGGCTGACTGTATTCCAAAATATTTGTCATAGTTGGTCTTAAAAAATAACTTGTCTTGCTATGCTGCTTCTCTAAAAGCTGTTTTACGTTGGTCTCTAATAGGTCTTTTCCAAACAGAGCTTATGAAGTCAGAGAAGAGGAATTAGTCTGCTTTGCAGGGCACGGCAAAGCAGTTGACCCGTATCTGCAGTAATGTATGGAATGGCTGAATGTGCACTTGCTGCTGCGGTGATGTAAGAAGCAGACGTCCCGCGTGACTGCCGTTGGAGCCACAACCGGACAGGCAGTCTCGCTGAGGTGAGCAGGGCTGCTCAGCTCCCTGGCCTCGGACCAGTGTGCTAATTATTCGTGCACAGCAGGCTATTTGCTCAGGGAAAGGGGATACAGTTAGCAACAGATTAGATCAGCTGAAAGTTCAGCAGCTTTTTTTGCAAAAGAATACAATGCAGAAAGTGTTGTTTGTTCAGAGCTCTGGGTTTCATAGCATTCCCTCTTAAATTACAAAACTAACATATATGCAACTTTATACATCTGCATGCATTTGTGGTACTGCTATGGGCATTGGTTCTATGCAATAGCTATCCCCTTTGACAGACATCTAATGTGTTAGTAGTGACTTTCATTTGAAAATCCATTATTACATGTTCAGCTGCCTCTGAGACCAGAGGTCTGCAGTGTACCTCACCCCAGCAAGAGAGCAGACATTTTAAACAAAAAACTGTCAGCGGTTTAGGTATGTCTCATAGTGCCTTGGGGCCAGTAGGTAAAACAAATGACCTCCTGATGCCTTCCACCCTGCTCCCATTTTAGAAATGAATGTATTATGACATGTTCTATGTCCAGGTTCTCAGGTGGTGCAGTTCTATGCAGTTGCCTGAATAGTGGCCTTATGTTGACTTCTGTTAGGGGCATCTGGCCTAGCTCTAGCAAAGCATGCCATAGGGTATTCCACTTCCCTGTTAGAGGAGTTCAAGACTGAAGCAGAATGATACATTTTTAACTCACTAGTTGAGGATTATTAATTCTGAGATTTAGGCCAAATCAATAGGCAGTTACAGGATTCACGTGTGCTATCATACTCACTGCAAACAAACCTTTGTTTGTCTTGTGCTCCTAAAACTAGCACTCAGTGTTCTGCTAGGCCTGAAGAAGCTTCTTATGCTAAATTAAGAGGTCTCGTGTATTTCAGTCTCATCGCTGTTTGCTTCCTTCTGGGGAAAAGCAGAACAAAGCAGTCTGGCTGGGATCTGAAAGCAAGGTCTGGACGGACTGAATTTACATGTTTAATATGTTTGGTTTCATGATCTGGCCCTTGGCTAGTGACTCAGAGCTGAGGGTTATACTGAAGTATTTCCTGGAAGTAACTGGTGCTTTTGAAAGGAGGAGGTTATTAAACAGACACACTTTGCTCCATGTCCTGAGAAAAGTCTCCTGGTGCCCATCTATATGTTACTAGATGCTCACCTAGGCACTGCATTGATAGTGCTGTTGGGTACCAGACTGCCAGCACCAGGTGCAAGCTCCGACTGGCTACTGCAGGAGATAGAAGCCAAGAAAACCCTACCCAAGTCACTTCCAGAAGCGCTGATCCCCCCCTGCTCCTCCAGTTTAATGCTGTCTTCTCTTTCTTTGGGTCTCAGCTAATGCCTCTGCCTGGATGCTGGCTTCTGAACCAGCCAGCCCAAAGGTAGTCAACTGGTGTCTCTTCCCCCAGAAAGGGAGGCACAAGGCACACACCGTAGAGTAGCTTACTAATTTAAGAAGGTTGTTACGTTTTGTAATGGCTTTTGTGAGTCCTCTTCCTGTGTCTGAGTCTCCTCACTCGTGGTGGGGGCAGCCAGGTCCTCCTCAAGCCTTGACCCCCTTGGTAGACGGAGCTTTTTGGTCACCATGATAAGAAGACTTTAGACCTCTCCTTGTCCCTACTAGTTCTTATAGCATGGCTTTCTGCTGCTCTGCTGTATCTTTCCTAGAGCAAAAAGGAGAGTGAAGAAAATCCTATTTCTGAAGCACTCCTGTTCTTAGCTCTCCTGTGCGAATGCTGCCACCTCCTTTTTACTTCCACAGCTTCTGCCTCAGGGAATTTATTTTGGACTCTCCTCCCCTTTTTGCCAAGGATCTTACTGTTTCCAAACAAAACAACCTCCCTTCATGACCTCTTCAGTCAGGACATTAGCTTTCTCCTGAGGAATAACGTTACTTGCTTGATAACTGGTCTCCTGCTCTGGTTCATGCTGAGTCTGCCTTGTGTTCCCAGCACGCTGCCAGCGCCCTTTGAAGAGCAATTAAAAAGTCAGAAAGAGTTAGCAGCATTTATGTGCTATGAAGACCTTAATGGATTAGGATAACTACTCTAAGCCATACTACCCACACAGTTTGAGCCAGGGGAAGCTTTAAAATGTATGTGTTTTACTAGTGCAGTTCTGTGTCACTCACAAGTACATGCTTGAGTATTTGCATGTCTTGTTAATAGCCTTAAATAACCTAACACCCAATCCATGACTTGTTAACAACTTCCTTGGAATAATAAGGGATGAATAAATCACTGTGTTTGGGTAATCATGCCATTAACCTTGAAAAGAATAAGAAAACAGAAGGCAGAGCAAGAGAGACAGGAAGTCCCAAAAGGCTTTGCTGCTTGAGAACATGACACCAATATAACTTTAGGTGTGAATTTATATAGTGAAATTAAAGCAATGCAGAAAGCTGCATCCTTTTTCACACCTTATTTCAGAGGAGCGGCAACATTTATTTGGATTTACTTTAAATCATTTAAAGTACAGATTAAACTGAATCAAGTTAAGCCACTCTTATTCTCAGCTAAGAGAATGAACCCAGACCATTTTATGAATATAAAGGCTGATTTGGGCTGTATCGGTCCAGTCTTTTCTTGTCTGCGAGCATTCAGTGAAGGCAAATGAGCACAGGCATATGTGATGGCAAAGCTGAAGCTGCAGCAAATTGCTTATTTACGGACCTGTTCCTTCCTCGCTATTTCTTGGTGTATTCATAATACTGTTAGCAAAGAAAAAAAGATCAAAGGGCAAATAGTAGCATTTAGCTAAGAGACAGCTAACAGGGACTACACAGAGAGAGCGGGATAGGGAGAAAGCATTTCATCAACTGGGACCAAATGCAGGCTGATTCAGACTGGCCTGCAGTAGGTGGCAATGCGTTGGCAGAAAGTCTGTCAACTCATTTGGCTTTATGTCTGCATGTTCTTTCTGCCATCCCCAGTGCTAGTGACTAGGATTTATTCTGCTAGCAAGCGTAGTCATCTCTCATACTTTTTCTTTCAAGCCCTCAATGAGTATATAGGAACCTGTGTAGTTTCTGGATTTTTCTCTTTCTCTGGGTTATAGTGCATGATGTAAATAAAGCAATGTATTTGTTATTACACGAACCTTAACAGGACATGTAGACTCAGGTATGTACAACCCTTACCTATACATCTTAACCTCAAATACTCCAGGTTAACTTGACAAATCTTTTGTTGGCCTAGCTGAGAATGATTAGAAGCAAAGAATGGCTCTTCCTTCACCTCATCATCAGGGCCTGCCAACATCCAAAGAACGGCAATAAATGTAAGCCTCTATTGCTTATCACTTCTCCATGCCATGAGGTGGCTCTTGGCCTACACGGATATAAAGTGTTGTCAGTGGAAAGTCTGAGCTTTCCAGATAGGTTAATGTATTTCTTCTGTGTGGATTGCCTGAAAGTAGTATTGTGGATTTGGGTACCAGAACACTTTACTCACAGATGCATGCAATTTTAGGGATCACAGGACTTCCCTATCTTGTGGGGGAGATGGTGCAGTGAGGGAGAGAAATTAGGCAGTTTAGCATAGCGTTTTTTTCCATGGCCTCCTTGTTCTGTGTGTGAGATGGCACAGTCCCAGAGGGAGGTTGGGCAGGTCAATGTGGTGGCTTCTGCCATGTTGTACTTCATCCTGGCACAGGAACATGAGGTTTCCTGGGCTCTTTCCCTCCTCCCTGCCCCCCCCAAATGTTGGAGAGGTGGTCCTGGATCTGGGTGCAGAGCTGTGGGTCCCCCCTCAAAGTCACCAGGAACTCCTGGGAAGACCCCAGCATTTGTTCCTAGGTTTCCTCAGTTAAGAATTCGGTAGGAGAATACCCCATTGGTGATTTGTCTGATCAGCTTGAGCTGTTGTTTCCTGATTTGCTGTCGCCACAGTTGTTGGCATGCACAATCAGTTTGTTTCAGGCATGTCCTGGACACTTCTGTACTCCTTGAAGATTAACTTTTTTTTTGCATATTTTCACTCTCTATTTCCCTGAGCGCACCAAAGACTGCTCTGTTGTTTGGGGCAGGTGGTTGATCATATGTCATCTACTACAGCAGAAATTCAGTTAAAGTTTATGGGCTTATGCTAAGAACTATGCTAACTAGATCTAACTCATGGTAGCTGATACAGGTAGTTGCTATCGGTTAGCCACAAGGTTTCACGTATATTTGATATTTATGAAGCAACTTCTATTTTGGTTACTAGGCTTTGCAGGATTTGTCTAGACATGTAAAATAATATGTAAAAGTTTTCAGGGCTCATCAAAATGTTCTCACTGCATCATTCTCATTTGCCTTTCATCTGATGATAACTCAGTTTGAGGGGCCAACGCTATGGGTTAAGTAGATCAGTACACATGAGGGACTCCTCTGGCAGTCGAAAAGTTGAGAATATTATACTGTTAGTACCTGGCTTAAGACAATTTAAAGAAAGTGTGTTTTCTAGTTTTAGGAATTAGATTCCTATCAAATGTTGAAAACACATCAAATTAAATTTTACTTTGTAAAGTGTCTTGGGGCAGGAGGAGGGAAGAAATCCTACCTCTCTTAAAGTATTTAAAATATCACAGAGACCAGAGTTTTTAAAGGTGTAAAGGAGTCTTTCCTCAACTGCAGACTCCATGGTCTATATGTTTTTCCCTCTTAGAAGTTCTGTGATATCAGTGTTAAATACCTTTGAAGATGGAAACTTCACTAATGTGATCCTTTCTTCTGCTGACAAATGACTCTGCATCACACCTTCTCCCAGCAGGGAGTTAAAGAAGCAGCTGAATGGAGGCTATTTTCTCTGTGTAAATGTGTGGAAATGGGATGTCTCTCAGCCTACTTATATGTGTAACAGAAATGGAGAGAAGCTTCCAATTAGCACCTGTGCATCCACAGTGAGGATTTTTTTAGCTCCTTAGCTGCCTTTTTCTGCAGAGCTGCTGATATCTGCAAGAATGAGTTTCTGACTCCTCTTGAGAAGGAAGTTCTTTAGCAAATACAATTCCATGTTACACAGCTTGTCCCCTCTATTTGCAAACTGCAGATGACACAAAGTGAGAGATTTGTATTTTTAATCTTTTCAGAGCTTCGGTGGCAAACTCATAAGAAACCAAAAGTGTTGGAGAAGCAAACCTGCCATTCCATCCAGCAGCGGCAGGGGATCGTGTCTACCTGAGCCAACAGACTGCACAAAAAATAACTAAACGTAAGTTTCAGAATGTCAATAATCAAATATTGCTAGTTATCAAATATTCTTTGTATTACTGGAACATTTCAGTAACCTGTTAAAATATTAGGAGAAAAGTAGTATTTGTACTGCCAGTAGCTGAGAAGGGCTGGACTACTGTGGTGAGGTCTGTGGGCTATTACATGATTTTGTGGATTTCCTATAAACTGGTCCACCTGCAGCAAAGTAAGTTAAAGTTAATAAAATACATATTATCTGGAATGACCCATACCACCCAATGCCTTCCAATAATTCTGTCTGGTAACGTGCAGCACAATGGAAAAAAAAGTCCACAGAATGTCTTGTCATTTTGTAGAAAATATCTGGATTTCTGTTGGGCATTAGTAGTTGTTCACTATCTTTGCATGGAGTTTTTCTGAAGTGTAACCACAGTTAACCTTACAGTAAACACAGCTACTATCCACAGACTCTCATTACAAGTTCATGATTTCTTAATAGCTAATGTCCTGTGCAATTTTTAGGTGTGGAGGGTGGGGGAAAAGAACTGGAGTATTGTTTTAAAGACAATTTGTATTTAGATTAGGTAATGAAATTCAGATCTGCTCCAATGATGTGCTATGGCTAAGTACAGTACTTAGAGATGGAAATGATAAAGCAAATTAAATATTTTCATTGACTCAACTATATTACCTTTAGGCACGTAAACATTTGCATTCAAATCTCTGGTTCCCATCTCTGTTATTGCTAATACCTCTGGTAATAAGTGATTTCCCATCTTTGTACAATATCATGAAGATTTTTGTATACAGTAATTTACTCGATCTCCCAGTCTCACACTCGACAGAAACAGATTAGATCAAACTATTGTACATATAAAGTAGAGATAGGTTTGTTTGATTGGATTTTTTTGTTTGTTTGTTCTTAATCAAAATTTGGAACAACCTTTGTACATATCACTGGTGGAAATCTTGCTGTGTTTTACTTAATTAAAAAAAAAACAATAATAAAAAAAACAAATCTATTGTGTATAAGCTAAAATACAGTAGGTTGTCATAAGGAGAGAGTTAATAGACCAAATTGTATTCAAGTATTCTTCAAGTCTGGCCTTGCTTAATGAATTATTACAATTAGACTCTTTCCCTCTGGGAGAAGGCTAACAGAGCTCACATACCAGGAATGAACAGGAGTATGAAGTCTGAGGAGCGAAAAACCTCTCCTTGGTGTGTGTGTGTGCACAGGTCAAGGAAATCTATCTCGTTTCGCTTTCAAGGGTGCTACTGCGAATTAATATGTATGGTCCAGCACAGCTAATTCTATGAGACAACTTGTTTGCTGGTGCCTGTACACTCTCTTTTGCATGCCTGTGTTGTTAGACTGAATCTAGTAATGGATGTGTTTCATCTGCCTGTCAGGAAGGACCTGTGTAATGGGAAGATGGTCAGTGACTTCATAGAATCATAGAATCATTAAAGTTGGAAAAGACCTCTAAGATCATCAAGTCCAACCATCAACTAACACCACCATGACTCCTAAACTAGGCCCTGGAGTGCCACGTCTACACCTTTTTTGAATGCCTCCAGGGTTGGCGACTCCACCACCTCTCTGGGCAGCCTGTTCCAATGCCTAACCACTCTTTCGGTAAAGAAATTCTTCCTGATGTCNCTGAGGGGCCCAAAACTGAACACAGTATTCGAGGTGCGGCCTCACCAGTGCCGAGTACCGGGGCACGATCACTTCCCTACTCCTGCTGGTCACACTATTCCTAATACAAGCCAGGATGCTGTTGGCCTTCTTGGCCACCTGGGCACACTGCCGGCTCATGTTCAGCCAGCTGTCGACCAGCACCCCCAGGTCCTTTTTCCGCTGGGCAGCTTTCCAGCCACTCTTCCCCAAGCCTGTAGCGTTGCATGGGGTTGTTGTGACCAAAGTGCAGGACCCGGCACTTGGCCTTGTTAACCTCATACAATTGGCCTCGGCCCATCGATCCAGCCTATCCAGATCCCTCTGCAGGGCCTTCCTTCCCTCGAGCAGATCGACACTCCCGCCCAGCTTGGTGTCATCTGCAAACTTGCTGGGGGTGCAATTTGGAAGTAAATCAAGAAGCTTTTAAAATACTAGTTAGACTGTGGCTCTCAGAAACTGCTGGTCTCTGATATTCAAATATAAGATGAAGGTATACATCCAATGGCTCGAAGGAGAAAATGCTTGCAAGCTTTCAGTGTTTGAAGGGTTACAACTTAGCACAGATACAGGGAAATGAATGTCTGGGAGTCCCTGGTGGCTGCAGTAGGCCACAGCATGAACATTTGATTGTACCTTAATTAGCTGTTAGTTATTTCTGACCTATGACCTGTTCCTTTCCTATTAGCTATTTTCTATGCATAAGTGATTAAAATGGGAAGACTGTATGCACACCTGAATGGCTAGAGGCTGTTCAGATGAGATCCAAATCCCTTAAACTTTGTTACCGCATTCCATTAATGCTATGAATTCTGTTTAGTTGATGCCAGTATGGTTTTATTCATATCAAATTTCTCAAAGTTTTATTTGTCTGGTTTAAATAAAAATAAGAACTGGTCTAAGCCTTCCAAGAAAGATCCTTAAAAGTCTCAGTTTTGAAGTATGAAAAGATGAGGTAATTTAAAAAGGAAAAAAAAAAGAGGGGAAAAAAAAAAAAAAAAAAAACCCACATAGCTGTTCCAGGTGATCCCATTTCAAGAAAAAAAAAAAAAGCCTGCAAATATTATACCCACTAAATTTCCAGCTTAATTTTTGAAGCCTCAGATGTGAAGGCTTGCTATGTATTTAAGCTGAATGTTTTATTATTCATTCAGGCAACATTTTGTGAAGAGACAGATATAGGCTGAAATCAACAAGATATTGTATCTGGCTTTTTTTTCCCAATAAAAATTGCAAATTTGGCTCAACTGGAACATTTAATATGTCTAACTCAATTTCAAATACTTATTTTAAATAAAAAATGGGGGAAAGTATATAGGTATCAATTAGATATTTTAAAAATCAATAATTTTCTATTTCCCACAGAACTAACACTTCATTTTGAAATTTGCCATGTTTTATGATGTCTAAATATCTTAAATATTTTTCAGTCCAATTAAATGTTTTATTCAATCTAGAATTACTCTTTTAATGTTTTGATCAGTTGAATATTCTTGTACGCATTCTTCAGAAGCAAGTTTTCTGTAACCAAGTCACTTTAGTCTAATATTACTATTTATGTTTTCCAGCATCATCAGCTATGAAGCTGTGTCCCATCCTGGAATCATGGTGATGGACAACTGGACAAATACTGACTAGCTGTGGATGGCTGAAGGCCTGGCTCCATCCCAAGGCTGGGCTGACTTAGGTTTTGGCATATTAAATGATCTTTTGCTTTTGCATCACTGTCCATTTTACTGTGTCAGAGGCATCCAGGAGAAGGGGCTGCCTTGGTCTTTGAGGTGGTGAGGGCTAGCATCATCACACAGCCACTGGGGAGGAAGCGAGGATCACTCTGCCCTTTGCTCAGAGGACCTGTGCAAAGTGACGATTGCAAATGCTCTGCTGCAGCATCCTTCTGGAGCAGAGAAGAACTGCATTTTGACTTTTCAGAGCCATTAGTAGGAGCATGAATAAATGAAGCAGCACTGCAAATCCCAGCTACCCTGCACTCCTGCATATTTCGGCTGCAGCACCCACGAACAATTCCCCACCTCCCTCCACTACCATGAACTTTAATTACCATGGTGAAGCATTACACAGTCAGCAGCACATTTCCCACTTGTTAGTCATGAGGCTCCCTCAATAACAGAAGCGCAGGAATGCAGGTATCAAAGGCAAGAGCATTTGCAGAGTCTTCCAATACACTATAAAAAGTAAACTAGGTGAGTCACCAAAGCTTAATTTCTGCCTGATTTTTTCCTTCAATTTTCTTAAATAATAAACCAAAAGACCAATCTCCATTGCTTGTTTCTTAGTTTTCTCTCTACAAGACTCGTTGGTGCAACCCCTGCTCACTGACAGGGGAAACTCTTGTGTACCCTGCGCTGGAGCTAAAGACCTGCATTCAGCTCCTGGAAGGCAGCAGAGCAGTCTGATTGCTCCCCAAAGCAGTTCCCAACCATCATCTTATCCCATCAGAAGACTGACACTTGTGGAAAAAGACTAAGAGTTTCTCTGTGTTTTGTCACACTGTGGATCTCGGAGCACAGAAATAGAAGATGAAGCTCCATCTCAAATGGAGGGGCTGTGTGTCCCTGGGCATTTGGCATGGGAGTACATGTGGTGCTTGCTGATCTGGAGAGGGGAAGAAGATGAAAACCTTCAAGGTCCCTCCTGTCCCTGATGAATAGGGCTGCGATCCAGTCCCTAAAAATTGCCGTTCAGAGCATGCAGAAACACAAGCATGTGGACACAGTTGCACCAGCCTGCACTGCTCAGGCTAGGTGAGGAGGACAAAAATGGTATAAAAAATGACAGGTGAAAGAAGGCTACTAAAGTCCTCACTGAGGAAGAGGAGCCACTGGACAATCACAGAAATCAGGAGAAACCTGGAGCCTCTTTTGAGCCTTATATTGCTTTGATCATTCATTGGCTTAATTTCCTCATATTTAAAAAAAAAAATCCATATTAGTTTTCACTTGCCCCTTTTTATTCTCTTCCAGCTTCCTTGCAGCTGACACCAGACTGAGCTATATGCTTGAGTGTGTTGATGATTTTTTTTCCATTCCAAAACACCTTTTTTTTTTGAGTGACAAAGTAACAATTTTCTAACTCACTTTTCTTAAGCCTCCCCAGGTATTTGAAGAGTCACTATTGCAATCACAAGCTATCAGACATATTATATAGACAACTGTACTCTTATTTTTCTCCTTCAGCATGTCTTTATCATTTATTTTTCCAAATTCATTGTGTAGAGATGATTGTCAGAATGTGCTGACTAACAGCAATACCTAATGGATGCACTGTGCATGCCAGTAGTTCTAAATTTGAAATTATTTCCAGCTGTCTTTTCTGGAATATGAACAGTACCTGCTTTTCTTCTCTATATACTGTATTTCAGATTCTTGCCTGAACAGCCCAAATATACTCCTCCTTAAGAAACTGCATGAGCAGTAAATCTTCAAATTCACTTCTTCATTGCTCAGTTGAGTCAAAGCTTTACATAATTGCTCAGAAGTTATTTTCTTAGAATGAATCTTGAAGAAAATAGCTCAGTCCAAAGTCCACTTGTCTTCCAGTTCAAAGGTCTTATTGAGTCTATTTACATGTTGTGGGGCCAAGAACCTCTTAATATGCTGACTGTTGACTAACACATTAAAAAAAAACTTTAAAAATGTTCCAATAATATAGTCAAATGAACAGAGTGGTGCTCTGAATCTGCGCAGAGTTTTTCCAGGAAGAAATTCCAGACCGGTAGAAACCCAATTTTCTCTGCATGGCAGGCCAAGTGAATAATGCATCAAAAACCAGGATTTTCTTTGATTACTTTCTAAAGCGGGAATGAACAACAACAACAAAAAAATTCTAGAAAGCAACCACTTCCCCAAACTGCTTCTCTGCTTTAATGCAGTAGACTCAATGTTCTTTGTCTGGAAAATGGCTGCTCAGTGGCAGGTCCTTTGGGTGATTTGTAGCCAAATTAACTGTGGAGATTACTGAATATCCTACAAAGCCTTGCTCTTGTTAGGGGCCAGAGCCAAAGTTGGGGTCTTAGTGCATTCCATAAAGGCAGAAGTGTGTTCATGCTGAGATGAAGTAATTATCCAACCTCTACAGCCAGTCAGTTGCATTAATTGGACTTAATGTCACTTCCATTGATCTTTCTTTCGCATAATTTCTCAAAGTTTTCATATCTGCAAGTGACCATTAATATTTATATACAACCACAAAAGAGACAGGAGCATTCTTTGACTTTTTCCTGAAACCTTTGCTGGGGTCCTGTGTCTACTCTGCAGCCAGGATTATGATTGTAGCTTGGGGAGCAGTGACAAAGTATCCATGGCAAGCTGGAGCACCACATGGGCTAGTCATCTGGATACCTATCAAGGTCTTGAGGATGTCTGTGTGAAATTCTGGGGTAGCTGGGGAAGCTGGGATAGGCTGTGCTTCTGGTAACGGCTGTTTGATCCATACCTACCAAAGTATGAGGAGTGTTTCAGACTCTGTATCAGGATATATAGATATGAAGTTTTTGTTTCCACATGAGGTCATAGAAGCAATGTACTAAAATAGGAGTTAGATCAGAATCGTGTCCACTCGAGGGAGTTTAAATAATGGAGTGAAAGCATGAGCATGCATTAGCTATCCTGCAGAATATGCAGCCTTCATCACTTCCAGACAAAAATCTAACCTTCTAGAGAAATATCTAGCTGTGTATGAGCTGGACAGAGGACATTACTTTTACCAGGATCAGGAGAAGCTAAGGAAGGACTTAGAAAGTTAACACAGGTAAACCTTGCAAGGATGTGGGAAGAGGAAAAATATTATCACTGCACTTCTTGAGCTGTAAAAATAACCAGCGGGGACTACAGCAACTGGGCACAAATTCAGTGAGGCATCTCAAGTGGTATGTGCACTACATGTCGTTGAGGATCATGAGCTCCAGAGCGACTTTCCTTGCTGTTGAGTAGGGATGCTGGTGTAACTAACGGGAGGGAAGTACCATGTCAGGGGACTCGGACTAGGAGGTCTTGAGCCTCTACTCCTTCTCGAGCCTTTGGAACACAGGGAAGCTTCCAGGGCTTGAACATCACCCACAGTGAACCCATCCGTTTTTTTCTCTTTTTTTTTCCTTCTGTATTTGAACTGTAATCTTGATGTCTAAGACTCTGCTATTTGTCTAAAAGAGGTCCCTGTCCTTATTGGGTTTGATACTGCTGCTTCATAAAGATGTTTATATGCTGGATCAGATGAGGCCGTAAAAGTTAGCATTCTGTCTCCAGAAGAGCTGCTGACAGCAGAAGCTTAAAATGGACAAGATCCAGCATAGACAGATAAAGAAAAATCTAATTCTTTCTCCCTTTGAAAAACTCAGCCTACTTCCTGGGATCAGGATATTATTTTTATCTTGGAAAGTTATATTTTTATCATCCTTAAGTGTACTCTTTGTTGTTTTATATGTTAACATCAGATTCCTAAGCCAATATAAATTTTATTTCAATCAAAATGTCTCCAGTACCTAGTTGAATCTAGCTACAATCTTGACCCATACACATCCTGTAGGAATGAGCTACATGTCTACTCATCCGGTATGTCAACATTTCATTTCAACAGTGCAATCTCAGTGCCTTGTTCCTCATCTGAGGACAGATATGTGTGTATATTCGGAATACAAAAGGCATGAAAAGATACCAGTGATGGAAGTGAAGGGACAATTTTGCTTGAAAACATTTTATGCTAATTCTGTGCAAGTGTAATTGTGTAAAAGATACACAAGACAATTTAAAAACAAGCATTTTCGTATTTACACTGGTCGTGCAAGTTACACCACCTTTTATTGTACTGTCTACTCTCCCAAATATACATGTAAAGAAAAGCAATAACTCAAATAGTAGGCTTCTGCAGCAGTATAAATGGATCTCTTTGTTCATTACTATTGTAAGAGATCCATCCCTTATTTCAGCAAAGTACAACTGCTCTTGACTAGTAAGAAAATGTTGTGTTGAATTCAGCACCTCTGTGCCAAAAGGCTTGTCTGCCACAGCTCATCTATCTGTCACACACATCATCCGGTATTTCAAATTATTTTCTGAAAGTGGGAAGGCAGACCCAGAGACTACAGCCACTTTTCCCCTCATCCTACCTCTCTCAGATGCCTTCTGTTGATTTCACCTTCTCTGTTTATATGCTATATGGAATTAATTGGTACTAAATCTCACTGAAACAATGGTTGCCTTGGCTCAGCTTCACCTTGCCTCCAAGGATTGCTCCACCTTAGCTAATTACTCTCAGCTAGACCAGCGCACACACAGTGATGGTGCTGCTCGACTTTCTTCCTCTGATTTTCAGGGCTGGAAATGCATGATTTCCTTACTGAGGGGATGCCACTTGTGAAACACTTGGACAGTACGGTCTTATGATCCTAGGAGTATAATTAAACAGTTAAACTAGTGACGCACTGTAAAGAGAGTTTATTTAAAGCAGAAATGCGTTAACAGCCCCAAATGTCAGGATTCTGCTATGTCAGTTGCTGGCACTAAAGCACATATTCTACCTGTAGTAGAAGGGACTGGGAATATGGAGAACTACAGTTCCTTTAAAACACCCTTAGTGCCCTGCGTTGAGAAGCATGCATACCCCAAAGTGTAATTAAGAGCAGTTTCAGAGAGATTAGAGCCTGTACTCCATTCCCCTGGGAAGCACCTAATATCTGCATTTCCCTCTAGCTAGCTCAAGTCTCTTCCACTAAGAGCTACAAATTATTTTCATGTCTATGCCTGAGAACAGGTCTCTGTGCTCAAAAGATGCTTAAATAAAAGTTTCTTAGGGAGCCAAAGTGGCATGTAGTGAAGGAAAGAATGAATAAGTGCTGGGCCATAGTAATGATGCACTTTCTGCCCTGAAGCGTCTGTGGTAAACACTGTGCCTAACCAGAAAAGAAATAGGTATAAAGCACAAGAAATCAACTGGAAGTCATTTAAAATATAAAACACTTTGTCCTGTGGTTAAACACATTTAGCACATTCTAGTGTTTTAGGACTTGGAATTCACAAGGGGAAGAAAGAGGCTCCCTCTGCTCTCTCCCTGCCAAGAGCTGCTCCCTTCTGCTACCATATTTGTGATGGTTTCAGAAAAGAAAGAGAAAAAAGCAGTAAGCATTTTTCAAGTATTAGCAATACCCCCAAAAAAAGGAATGTTCAAAAATCGTAATAGTTTGCACATTTATTCATCTGGCTTTTGCAGATAGTCCTCTGGTGAGTGAAGCTACATAAGATCATTGCTAGAAAGGCTCACAGTGACAGGAAGAGTCTGCTCTGCAGGGGCGCAGGGCGAGCAAGGTGTTGGATGAAACCTCCATGAAAAATAACTATTTACTTTCTAGATCACATTGTTAATTGGAAGCTCTTTATGAAAGGTGAAATTTACAGGAGCTCATGTTGACATTTGCCTTACAGACTTTATATTTTCGCTCCTCTCTAAAGCAGCTCAGGCTAACGCTTGCCAAGATAAAAGCAGCTCTGGAGAATGTCAACCTGTGTTACCTGTGTGAGCCAGGCTCCTGCGGAGATGTCTGTGGCAGATTGCCAGCTACTCTCCTGGGACACTACAACCCAAGGTTGTAGACTCTCAACAACTGTGATTTTTAGGCTGTACTGCAAGTCCCTAAATGTTTTCAAGCACTGCTGTAGACTCCTGTGGGGTGAATTTAAGTACGCTGGCAGTAAGCTTGCTTTCTTAGTTGCTGTTTGTGGATCTCTTAATAAAATTGCATTGATTCTCTGGTAACTGTCACAGAATGAAATCCATTACTCCAGAGTTTTGTAGGTCTGCCCTGGAATAAGTGATCTTCCAAGGTATATTAGAGTATGTTTTATTATTAAACAGGGTGTAAGGATGAAAAATGCATTTGCTTATCAATATGGATTTACACTAATGGAGCAGTATCCCCCTTCTGATGCATCATTAAGGTTATAAGTAGCATCACCAGTCCTTCTCGGCTGCTCCACTGCACTTGCTGGCTCATTAGGTTTATCAGTTAGGACTCACACACTCCCAAAATTTCTTAGAGCTGCACCTGTCCTGCTGCAACTGTTGGAGTCAGAGCAGGACCTCTCAGCACAGCCGTGTTGGACTCCTTTTCCAGCCCAAGCTGTAGTCACTGCTCTTTTCTCCCTGTGTCCTGTGAATGCATACTGCAAGATCACACTCAGTCACGCGGTTTCCTTCCTGTATCCCCTCTCAGGTTCGTTTTGTAGAGGTTTAGTTGCTTACCTCCATTAAAATATGCTTTCAGGTTTTCTCCTGCTTTCTCCAGCTTACAGATGCATTAAAACACTGGTTTAGCTATAAAAAGTATATGCCATGAGAAATGTTAATGCTAGGAGCTTTTTTTTACGATATATACAGGTTTTTATTACTCTGAATCTGCACAGACTCTCAGACTTCACTCTACAATAGAAGCAGAAAAAAAGACTTGTTTGAAATGGCAGTTGCCACTTTACTGTGTCCTTCTCTCCCAAACACACACATCTATAAGGTTTAAGAGAGCCTCATCACAGTCTCAGTAAAAGGCCTCTCTGCTTTCTTTAATGCCACCGCTGATGACTCTGTCCCCTTTCAGGGCTCTTTTGAGGAGGTGGCTGTGCTACATGGCCCAGGCTACAGAGATGTGTCATTGTCTTACCACTACACTTTACCTGGCTGCCCACAGTCAGTTTACCCAGCACTTTCTGGGAAGACACATTAGAAAAGCATTTCCTAAGACTTGGGAGTCAGATAGGGGTTTTTTGAGTGACTTGGTTTGTTTCAGGGGCAGCCAGCTGCCTAGTCAATGGTGGTACCAATGCAGATTTTCACTTGAAGCAAATATCTCACTTTCAGAATTATCCATGAGAATATAAGCCCTTTGATTTTCAATAGCTCGTAAAAGCCATTTTTTTTTAGCAATGTATTTAGGCCTTAAAAGTGCAAATACGGCACCAGATGTGACAAAGAGAAAAATTATGACTCCTGGAAGACAATCCTAGTAGACACTTGCCTGCAGCTTTGTGTGCCTCAAGGTGCTTAAACCAATTTTGATACTGGGAACAGGGATGTTTTTGAAAATAACACCTTTACATTCATGCACAACTTCACTGAACATAGTTGTGCTTTATGAGAATTTAGGGGTCTGGTTTCACTACATCTAGATGAAACCTGTGGTTTCCCAGTCACTTTTATACAGCAAGTGCAAGTACATTGAAGGGATGACCACAGCTTCTCCTTGCTGCTGGCCTCCCATACCTGGCATTCATGTTTGTGAGGTGGTGTGGAGAGTTGATGAGCAAATGGATTCAGCTGAAAACTATCCTGGAAAAAACGGCTCATTTTCAGCTGGTTATGAGCCTTTTCGGAGACACAGTATGGCCTCAGGGACACTAGGAAGAGGCAGAATGAACTGCTGTGGTGAGTGGACAGGACAAATCCATTTGGAGGCAGTGCTGGTTTCTGCTGGAGTAATGTGTTGGTGGGGGATCAGGGCCCCAGCACCAGGTAGGCATCACCATGTTTGCAGTAGTCTGATGAGCATCCCAACAGGGGGAAAGGCTGGAATATACTGCAGGTCCCCCTTTCTAGTTCGTACATTCGGGCTTCCTTCTTATTACAACCGAGACATGGGGAATAATAAGGTACATTCCCAGGTGTCCCTCTGAGATGGGATCGAGATATGTCCAGTGGTGCATGCTGAGACCTGGAAGCTCCTGGTTTCTCTGTTTTGTGTAGCTTTTTGCAGGGTTTGTCTACTTTAAGTACTCTAGAGATCAGCTGTACAAGACTGGGTTTACTTACCAGGGAAACAAAAAAGGGTTAAATAAAATCTTACCTTTTAATTAATCCTTTTTAATTAACCTATCAAAGATAGTATCAAAATATGAAGAAAGAGGTAAGCAGGCATACTTGTTTGTCATACTCAGACTTGGTGCATTTGACGTTTGTGAAACAGACTTCACATCCCAGGCACCTGCAGGCAAAGGCTAACACCTCCTGGCTCATACACAAAGCTTTCCTTATCACGTCTATACTCTTTATAGTTAAAGAAACCCCTAATGTTCCTGTGGCTCCAAGAAAACTTTGTAACACTGGTTAAGTTAATATGCTCTAGGGAGGGCTGATGATGAATTTGCACCTTTCTCTGTATTAAGACCCTCTGTGGTGGATTTACTGGCAGAGTGGTGAAGAGGTACGACCTGGTGCAGTGTGCAGGGTCCTGTGCCCCGTGGTCCATTTGTGGCTTCCTGGCTGCACAACCCTGCCATTCAGACCAGGCTTGTATATGTCCTTTGGGCAAGCCAGAGATCATAATTTATAGGTTGCCTTAATTAGCACTTGGCTGTCAGAAGGGCCCATCAGTACATGTACATCCTCAGGGTGGTGTTGGCCAGCTGTGCTGATCCGAGGTTTGTGGGAGACACGTCTATGCCAGGAGACTTCTGCAGGGGGGTAGCACTTGTGGCGGCCGCTGGCAGCTTTCTCCTGCCTCTGCTGGTGTGAAAGGGGCAGCGATGAGGTGCGAGGGCTCCGCTCTGGGAGAAAAATCTGTTGTGCTTCTTCACCCATGCTGGCAAACAGGACGAAGGGGAAAGCATGGCTCTAGTTCAAGTGGTGATTTTGACAGAATAACATTTTCGGCAACCGTGCTGGCTGGCTTCTGTTCACAAACAGGAATGGGTGCCTTACTGTGCCATCCTTTCTAAAAAGAGCCCCAGTGCATATTCAAGCTGCAATGCAGAGTAAATACAAACTCATGAAGAGCCTTAACAGTGGCTTGCCTGTGGACATACTGGGAACCAGCAGCAGTATAAACAACTGATCCCTCCAGGTCAGGCTGGCTTCGCACGCTGCCCGCGAGTGAATTGTGTCTTTCATAGGAAAGTTCTCATTAAATCAAAATGATCACAGAACCCCAAATAGCCATATTACTGCACTGTTTCAAAGCCCAGAATCACTGCAGTCCCTTTTGACCAGTTATTTTTCACAGCTTTTAATGTAAAGGGTAAATAAAATAACTAATTAACCCTTAGGGTGTGAACTTGGCTTTTTATCATTTCCATCCTGGCTGGCCTGTCACACAAGGGCACTTGGACCACCTGCCTGGTACCACTCCCCCATGCTCCTTCAGAGCCAGTGCTACTGCCTCCAAAACAGCTATACTGGTACCATCACGGATCACCACCCAGAGCCCAGGGGGGCGGCACTAATTTCTCCCACTACCTAAAATGTCAGATGGAGCTGGTTTTGGTTTCCCTCCTGTCGCTTACACTAATTTGCAATGCTGGACTGCTGCTTTAGGAGGTGGAAGCAGTTAAAATGCACTATACAGTCCTTGTCTAACCTTCCTGATGTGCTGCAGCGTTTGGAAACTCTGCCTGGTGCTATTTGCTGTGACACCAGAGCTGTGTGCTGTGTCATTGCCTGTCAGCGGAGAGTCCCTACTTTTAATTAGCTTGAACCCTATTCACTGTGCTAGTCTTGTGAGGGGCTAGTTTCTCAAATGTCTTTACAAATGCCTTTGAGCTCACTGAGGTTTTACTTTTAAGACCTTGAATAGGGGCTGGCGGGGGAGAGAAAAGATCTCCCTAGCACAGTCCACAGAGTGCAGACACAAACTTAAGGCTTAAACCTCGGCCATGCAGTGGAGGAAGTATATTTCTTATTCCCCCTTAGGAATAACTCTATATTTAGGAAGAATATACTGGATTTATTTCGTTACCATTGGAGTTCAGATTCATAGCCCCGCTGTCCTCTCCCCTTCCCTCAAAAACAAATTCTAATAAATAGACTGAGAAAGCACTCTTGTCTCCGTGCCAGGCAGTTATTTACTCAGCAGGAGTTAATGGAGCTCCAGGTGATGGAGCCCCACATTGAGGACATCGGTTTGCTCTGGTAACAGCACTGCAGCTTCTCACTTTGTCTGTGCTTTGCTTCCACCCTGCACATTACACTCTTGCAAAGCCTCACACAGGCATACTTGTGCTCATTTGGAGCTAGCAACGGTGGTTGAGTTCTGCAAGTAAAAAATCACTGTAAACCAGGCTGAGATCGATCTGAAAGTGTCCCTGCAAAAAAGATGCTCTAATTTAATTGACTTTAAGAATTGCACTTTTAGTTAAAGTCCCTGTGTAAATCAAAAATCTAGTGAGCAAGACCACAAAAAATTAGGCAACCAAGTTCTCAAATCCTTACTCATAAATTCCCCAAAAATGCAATGAAAACTTTCACCAGGTGGATATTAAAGCCTGTACTGTTAGGACCTACTATAAACGCACAGTGGACATAGTCCAAAGCCTTGGCGAGTGGGGGAAGATGTGTGCATGTGACAGGCAATGTGGCCGCACAGCTGCATCTGTTTGGCTGGCACAGACGCACGGGCTTGGGCACATGCCCCTCATAGGATGTGCCATGAGTGTAAATGCCAGGGAGCTTCCAGCAGCAAATTTGGGTTTGTTGCAGTGGCAGGGAGAGAAAGGAGAGCGATGCAAGGATATTCTCAGGGATCTCAGGGAGGAAGGGAGGCTATGGAGAGGCCATTAAAAGAGTCTGGGTGAGGGAGGGATGGTTCGAGGCTGGGGAAATTCAGGGAGGTCGAGTGCAACCAAGGAAGAGTTTAATGTTGTGTGTGACTTTGGGAAGAGCATAGGGATCTCTGCCCTTCTCTCTTGTTCCCAGTACAGCCTGCAAATTAGGACACTAAGAAATAAACAGATGTGGGTTTGAACCAATTTCACCCCACTCTGAATGACATATGTCATAGCTAAATTTGGGCTCCAAGATCCAGATTCTTTGGATCTATGAGGGAGTAAAATAATCAGTTTGATAACAAAATGTATATACAACACTTAAGAATTGTGTTTTCCAGAGGGCATTTACAGTGCAATATTTTCCTATGTTGATATCACTTATAAAATAATATCTCTCTGGCAACAGATAGCTGCTGGAGAGTGTAGATATTTTGAAGCCAAACTTACTTGCCAATTCTAACATTTTTTTATTTTACTCATGTTCTATGAGCAGGACAAGAATAATTCACTTTTATGGCATCTTGTTTCCTGGCCTGGCACCTGACAATGCTTTGTTCTAAGAAAAGGCTTTTTAAGAGCAAACATTGAAGATGCATTTGAAAAGAAGTGTTTGTGTTTGTATGTGCAGTGTGATGAACAGGTTGGAGAGGCAAAAACAGAATGGACATGGTAGTCTTCCAATGCTGTTTTATGCATAGAGAATTTGCGTTTCTCCCAATTTTGCTTTTGAAAAATACATTTAAACTTGGGTTTCTTTGGGGTAAAGGTGGAGATTAGCCTCAAAATAGCCCTGTCAGTTCAGAAATCCCTTCTTTTTTCTTTTTTTTTTTTTCTTAAACTGAGAGTTGGATCTCATTTCTGATTTCTAATGATAAGAAGCCTTGTCCTGAAAGCCTGTTATTTAATTTTGACTTACAAGCATCTGGGGATTTGACATTCATTTTTTTTCCAAGGCATTTCTAGGAAACATTAAGCATTTTGTTTTGTAACCTTAGGCAGACATCCATAAATCAAATATTTTTACTGCTCAAGATCTGTGAAAAATAAGGTCATGAGTAAAACTGGAATGCATCAGATATGGACATATGTTCTATCTGTTCATAATATTCTGTATTAGCATGTGTTCAAGTTTCTGCTTATGAGCTTTTCTTCAGAATTTACTGTTAAGAATAACGCATGATAGGGCATATAGCTTGAGACTGTTAGAGCTGCCCAGAAACTAGAATTCCTATTCAAAGGAATTTTCAAAATGGAAAAAAAAAAAAGCGCACCTTATTTAAAAAGAGAGTATGTTCTTGCTCACTCTTTCTCTCTCAGCCCCATTAAAAGAAACAAGGAAAAAAAAAGAATTCTTCCCTTTCAAAGAGGCAAACACTATTTTATTTCCACCTTTCCAAGCAGTTCTTATGCCCAAGACATTTGTAGCAGTGGCCTTTCAATGAGCAGAAAGCCAGGCAGGTCTGAGGTCTGGAAGTCACCGTCCGAAAACGGGGAGCCAGGTCAGCAGATTCCGAAGCCGGCAGCTCCCTCGCAGCCCGCTGGGTGGATTGCTGGGGAGCCAGACATCCTGGTACCACTGGCAACCTCCTACCATCCCATCCTTCAGCTGTCCATATCCTGGTGGTGTTTTCCTACCCCCTGAGTTTTGGGGGGGGGTTATGTTCTGCCCTCCCAAGTCCCAGTAAGACGAACATCCCCTTCCCAAATTCCCTAGGGTTTAGAAAGAGTGAAGCCAGATACAGGCATGACTGCCTACTCAGGGGGAAATAACAGACTGAATATTGAAACTGTTCAACTAATATATTTCAAAGAAACTTACTTCATAAAGGTTAACAAGGTGTAAACCATGTGAGTGGCTCAAAGCAAACAAACGAAACCCACTGACTGATGAGACTCAGATAATGGCAGGGAGAAGCAGAGAGGAAAACAGCAGCTTTTCCATGAGTGAATGAGACCATGCAAGGAGACACTGTTGTGTCTCTACAACAGTCTGTCTTCCTGCAGGCTCGTGCTCAAACCCCGAGGCAGAGAAGGAGGACGAGGATCTCTGTGGGCCAGGCCGCCTACCCCATGTTCAGCTTTCACAGTGTTGTAAGGGGTTGGCAGTTCTTTGTCCCTATCTCTCACCCCAAGAGACTCAGTCATTTTTTGTCAGTCTCAATCTTCTTACTTCACTTTTTGCCTTGTGAATGTGATTTGATCCAAAAACGTAATAAATGTGTAATTGCCTCTTTTATCAGTCTTGTCTTATCACTTACACTGCTCCGTCCCAACCCCTTCTAGCTGCTTGCCTGTTTATATGGCTGGCTGAATGTCTCACTCTGGAATCACAGTGAAACAGCATTTTCTTAAAAGGTGCTGAATAGCATAATGGGAAACACAATAAAAATACTTTGTTGGGAATAAATTAGTTTTATTATCAGTTTTTCTCTCTGGGACATTCAAAACAAGTGAAGGTTGTTACTTTGTCACAGGGAAGAGCCTAACACCTTTCAGGTTGCTAGCAGCCAGGGAAGGTGTCTGGGTGTTTTGAAAATCCCAGTGGTGACCTACTGGAGAAATTACCAGCTTGTACAAAATCTGTTCATTTCTTCTGACAGTGCACTTCAAACAAAGAATGAAGTCAGACACTTATTCTCCATTTGCTGTGTATAAATAACTCCTTCCACCACTAATGGCAGTTGGTTTATAAAAGATGAAACTTGTATACTATGTAATTGTCTTTTGCTTCTCTTTCAGACTTCATTTATGACTTAAATCAGTTTGCAGTTACCAGTTCGTTCCTGTTCAGATATGTAATCTGCAAGGCAAAAAGAGAAGTTGAAATAGTCTGCATTAGCTGAGCTCCCTCTTCAATACATATTGCCATTTCTGAGGCACATCACTTATCAGTGAAGCGCTTTATATCAGTGCTGGGTGGAAATAAAAAAGTAAATCGATAATTCAAGCAAAGTACAACACACAAAGCTCTAATTAAAAAATGGAGATTGACAATAAAAATTGTCAGAAATCTGTCTCTTTTTTTCAGAACTGATTACAGAGAGAAGAAAGCCTCTTTGCAAAACCATTCCAACAAAATAAAAATATTCTTTCAAAGAGCATTGTTTAAATGTTGCTAAACATTAACAAACTGTAAGCACCAAACCCGTTTTGATACACGCCTGCTCCTCCACGCCAGGTTTCCCACACACTAATTCTGCTGTGAACCATTCTGCTCTCTGAGGCCTGTGGTAGGAAATGCCGTCAGCATGTTAGTGTAGCTCTGGGCAGAGACTGTTGACTGTGTCAATTGTTTGCTAATCTCTTGGCTGAGTTGGCATTTGTTGAGCACAGCATTTTTAGGAAGTGGTCCAAGATGACCACACTTTTTTGTTATCTTTAGCTAGCCCCTCAGGCTGATCTCAGGTTGTGAAGTGCTTTGTCATCTGATGTCTCACTGTCAGAACTGCATTTATTTTAGCTTATCTGATCAGTTAATTTGAACTTTACAGTTTTTGGCTGAAGACTTAATGGTGTTTACTGTTTGACTTTACCATATATACACATATATGCACATAAGTATGTTATCATCTGGTGGAAAAAGCCATAAATGAAGATGGAGTAAAGTGTTTTCAGGGGTAAAGAACGTGGTCTGGTTACATTCTAGTCACCCAGAGTAGCGCACCTCTGCTTAGTAAGAAAATGTTGATAAAGATAATATATTAAGGACTGCTGCAAGGGAGAGATGCAAACCTGAGACGGAGCCGGTGCAAGAAAGAGTTAACAGTGTGATTGACGTGCAGTCAGCTGTACATCACAAACCCTGCCAAAAGTCTGCCAATGGAAGGAATGCCTGTACGGAATGAGTACAGCAGTAATAAAAGGAAGAAAGGAGGTTGTGTAAGTGACTAGCCAGCGCAGGGCAAAAAAGCCTGCTGCCTGAATGGACAGCAGTCTGCAGTTAGCATTAATGCAGGATAACACTAAAAGTCACACACACTTTTCTGAAAGGGAGAGCACTCTGTGCTCTCATATTTCTTGTTAAGGGAGCAAGTGAGAAGACTAACCAGGTCTCTTTTTGTCTCTCCAAGCCAAAAAAGAACCAGGACATGAGCTCGTGCTATAGATTTTTATTTTTTTCTTTGTGTTTGGGGTGGTCCAACTGTGATTTTCTGACCAGTGGGAGAGACGATAGCTCCTGGACTCCTGGGGGAAAGCAAAGCATTAGAAATGGAGTAGATCTGGTAGGTATTTCGAACTGGCCTGAGAGTCCTCTACTTTGAATTTTTTTCCTAGTTTGTTCAGTAGAGTGCTTCCTTAAAGACATCTATGGGTTGTCTATGATTGATACCCAAAAAGGCCTTAAAAAGAACTATCCAAATAGTCTCTTTTGCTATGTGTAACTGTCTGAGCAATGTAACCATGGCTTGTGGAAGCTGATTACTTACAGGCGTAAGTCATACATGCGTAAGCATTCTCAGAAGTATGTGGAAACTCATGTACATGAATTAGTGTGTATACACATTAATAAAAGTGATAGAATTAACTGTCATGTCAAGAACAGCTCTGGAAAAAAAAAAAGGCGTGAATCCAGCATAAAATTAGTGTGAGTGAGAGGGGAATCAAGTTGTGTGTTTTGACAATTTTCTCTTGCTGTGATAGACAAGCTTATTTTGACTGGCACAAATTTTAGCATATTAGTAGCAAATGTGAATTGCTTTGTGAAACAGAAATGCAATCAAGTGCACCCATTACTGTAGTCTATCATTCTAATTGAATGCATTCCTTGGAATTTGTTTATATAGTATTTTTGGCTAAAATAAAGAATGTACTCTTTTATTTTTATAAGTATCATAGGGAGGCAGGCAAGTTAAATTATCAAGTTAAAAATACACTACTAAGACTCTTAAAAGTGACAATGAAATGATATCGCTAAGTTTCTTATTTTTTTCCACTTTCATACACTGCCCAACTCTTGTATTTTTAAACTCTGACAACTACAAGGAACAATCAAGGGCCTGAAAGTCAAGCTGCCTCATTTTCAGTACTTTTGACTCCATGTAGTTCTTCTCCACCTCTGATTTCTGGCTCCAACATCAGCCACAGATAATGCCAGAAAACGCTGTTTGTTCCCCTCATCCCTTGAACATCTGTGCACAACCACACAATTTTTGGTAGAGAACATTTGAACAGTAGACAAATCACTTGGGATACTTTTATGGAGCTTGTGAAGATGTAAATTGTGAATTAGTTTCTTCATCTCCTGCTGCTCTGCTTCTGACTCACTGGCTGGGATTCATCTGGCCTATATTAGGCTTCCTCCTGAGCTGGTGTGAGCATCTACTTATCCACCATTGACTTCACTGGCCTTTCCACACTCCTACTGCCTATTAAGATATCTAAAATTAGATGTTAACGGTCTCTAGGTACACAGATTGCCTCTCCTGCACATCCATAGTGTAGGTGCCTACTTTTTTATGACCTTTGCATGCCCTGCTTCTTGGACACGGAAATTCTACATGTAGTATCTTTAAAACCCCAGCATCCAGCTCTCCTGAAGCAGCCTTCTTCATTAGTGAGAAGCTAATTGGTGATCCCATCTGTGTTTGTCCTGGCACAAGTGGAGGATAGAGCAAGAGCATAGTTTGTCGCAATACACATTGTTTAGTATAAGGTGGCTGGTCAGGTAGATAGGGAGAGGAAGCAGAAAGGTTTAGCTGGTATTCATAATTAGGATAGATGAGAGGTTAGTGATAGTTTGAGAGGCTTTAAGGAAGTCATTATTCAGGCTTGGTTTGGGCAGAGCCTGGACTAGGGAGGGAAAATGAATGGATGAGTTCTGGGGAGGCCAAGGCATGTGATCACAAGAGGCGGCATAAAGAAGACATGGCTTAGGAGGAGATTATGCTACCAGACCCTCCTCCACTTTAGCTTCTTAGGCTTTACAGATAAGGCTGTTGAGACTGAACATGAACACTATAAATAACTCTGAACATGTAATGATCGTCTCCCTTCCCTATCATGATACGCAACAACTGGTATTCTTGGTCTTGTTCAGTGACCGTTTAGTGCATAACAAGGATATTCACCAGCAAGCAGTTCACAACCTGTAGGATCTTGGTAAGGTCATGGGGGAGGGTACAGCAAGCATTTAGCTTCCATGCAGTTTCAAATCAGTCTGCACACTCAATTTTTTCAATCAGCTGGTTTCCCCAAGGTGCTGAGATAGCAAATACTCTGTACCTCAATATCCAAAATTTGCCTCCTGATGAATTGAATGGTTATTTGTTACTGTTTGTTTCACTGGCATCTGTGCCAAGTTTTTGTGGCCTGTCCATGATGTGACTATTTGGGGCAGCCTGCCAAAACTGTGAAGATGGATGCTTCCTTGGTAAGCATGTGCTGGATAACTCCTTTGTCTCTCCTAGACAACACACACCTGCTTTCCTTTCCTTTCCTTCTCTCCCCAGGTAGACAACAGACACAGACCTCACAGACATGCCATCTGGCTCCCATACACCCAAGCGTAACCAATAGCTCTCATTTAACCCTTCCGTTATTTCTGCAGGAGGCTCTGCCTAGCCTCCAACAAACTGAAAAATGCCACAGGTGGGAGATCTTGCAAGGGCTGACCCTCAGTGAGACATTTGAAACAAGCGTATGGTAGGAAAGGTGTCTAGGAGTGAGCAATATTCCAGAAAGCAAAGACTCTATGGCAGGAGAAAAAAGGAGTCAGAGGACAGTTAGTCTTTTAGGAGCCGAGGGATACAGAATCACATCAGATCTGTGGGACCTGTCTTCATGACAGTAAGAAAGGCAGAAACAAGACTAGAAATAATAGCTTCTGTCTTATCTTTTTTAGATGCTTTTTTTTTTTTTTCCCCTGCAGCTATTTCCCTTAGATCTGGACACAACCACAGTTGTCCTTCCCTGTACTAGTCTCAGGGGTTGGATGCTGGTAAACTCTGCTCTTCCAAGCAGTAGGCAGAATGGTTGTGTGACATGATTTAAGCTTTGTGCCTGAGATTTTTTCCAATAAGTGAAATGCACATGTCTGAGACCAGGGGTGTGCATGCCCATGCAGCACCAGCAGCATAACATTTTATCAGTAAGATGAAAAAAACCCAGAGATTACATAACCCTGCTTTCTTATTTCCTCATGTAAAGAATCCCCCAGCTGGAAGATTCCAGCATCACACAGCTCTCTGTGTTAGTGACAGCCATTCTTGAATATCTGATTATCTTTCCTATTCATCTCTACCACCCTGTACAGACTGGTCAGCAGTGAAGGTCTTTAAAGCATTAATAATGGTGATTTTCATCTTTGCTTCCATCTCTGTTTTCTCCCTCTACTCCAACACTGAAATCCCAGATCTGGACCTTGATCCTGCCACTGAAAGCAGCAAGCTCTTTTGGGTCTGTTCCTCTCACTCCTCTTCTGCCTGACCTTATAACTCCTGCCCTTCTCCTTCTTCCATATAACTTCTCTTTTTCTAGATAACTGTTCTCCATCATGTCCATCACGTCCATGACTTCAGGGTGTCCCAACTGCAGGCAGATGACTATGTCACTGGCTAGTCCCTGGTCTGAAGTTAAAGTATCTGAACAGGATGTGGGAAACTGTCCAGCACGACATGAGAATTTGTCAGGCATGACAGATAGCAGTATAAGAAGCTGAAAAACTTACAGATGGTGTCATGAGGAGTGGTGTATCTCATAGGTGTTGAGGGGGAGGTTATATGAGAAATGGCCCAACTTCTTAGATAGTTGAAAAGGAGTATTGAGCTCTGGGGAGAAGAGGGAGGGACGGTGTTGTGCATAACCAACAGCACCTAGGTATATCAGTAATACCATTTAGGGCTGAAATTACCTAGGTAACAGTAAGGAAATACCATGTGGACGTAGTAAAAATGAAACTAATGAGGTAAAAGTAATTAGATCAGGATTGTTTATTTTGTGGGAGATGGGATGGAGAAAGGAAATTCAAGGGTGGTAAGAAGCAGGGTCAATAAATAGCAAAAGGGATGATACAGTGTGCAAGAGATGTGATCATTGCTACATGCCAGTTCCCAACACAGAGAGAGAAGTATAAGTAGTTGCATGCGGAGCTGAATAGTGATTCCAGTGAGATCTTATTGGGGCCTTTCAATACTTAAAGGGGGCTTATAAGAAAGGTGGGGACAGACTTTTTAACAGGGCCTGTTGTGATAGGACAAGAGGTAATGCTTTTAAACTAAAAGAGGGTAGACTCAGACTAGATATAAGGAAGAAATTTTTTATTATGAGGGTGATGAAACACTGGAACAGGTTGCCCAGAGAGGTGGTAAATGTCCCATCCCTGGAAACATTCATGGTCAGGCTGGACAGGGCTTTGAGCAACCTGATCTAGTTGAAGATGTCCCTGCTGATTGCAGGGGGGTTGGACTACATGACCTTTAAATGTCCCTTCCAACCCAAACCATTCTATGATTCTGTGATTCTATTCTATGATTTTGGTGTGGATTCTGCCCAGACTATCTGTGCTGGTTCTTTGAGATCAAGATGCCAAACTGGAAGAGGCTTCTGCCATAGGAGTAGGCTGCCACTTGGAGAAAATTCTCTTTTTCGAGGTTTGGAGACAGTGGACAGGACACAGTGCTTGGTCCTAGGAGACCTGTCTGAAATGGGGAAGGCAGTGCTTCAAGCTGGACTTGTTCAAGTTCCTCATCTGTAGTTTGTGAAGAGCTGTCCTCAGCAGCCAATGGAGTTAGTGAACGCTTGGACTGTGGCAGTGATTGGCATAAGGACATGGAGGGGAAATACAATGAAGATAAGAGGCAGGGTATATCACTGAGAGGGTGAAAAAAATTTCTTCTGCTGAAATCTGTTTTTAATATGCTTCTGAGGATACCAACATACCTCATTGTAACTGCTGATACATGAACCCTCGGCCTTTCTCCTGAGCTATGCCAGGAATTTAGGGGTTATTTGGGAAGCTAGGGTCTGTTGTCCCGGGGTCCCAGAAGCCATTTCATCCTGCTCCTTCCTATTCTACTTCATCTTATATCAAGAAAAGTCTACCTCTATGGCTTAGGCATGCTATTCTTTCCAAGGACAGCTGGAGAACACAGACTACTTCATGGCCGAAAATGATCCCACTGTCCACAGCTGATTTTTGTTACATGAAATGCAGGTGTCTAGCTGGCCTCTGGTGTCTGAGCGTGCTTCAGGTGCCTAACCTCTGGCAGATGGGTCCTAGCCTCTGAGTCCTGTTTAAAGATGGAATTCGGAGGCCTGTTTTTAGCTTGTCACTTAGATTAATTTAGGCGGTTTCATCGTCTATTGACGTTCAGTCTGAAAACAAGGCTAACTGATGTCTGACTAACAGTTGTTTCCAATTGTGGTCTCTATACTACATTAGCTATGTTTGGCTAAATAGACCGCATTGTCCAAAACCCAAAAGTCTCTCCTACTGTTTCTTGAACAATTTAGAGTACTTGAAATGTCTCAATTTAAAAAAAGAAAGCACCAAACCAGGGACCTGCTAATAGAGATCGTTGTTGCTGACGCTTCTCAGTTTTTGCTACCAGCAAGGATTCACTTTTTGGAACTTCACTCAAAGAAGCAAGACAAATATTTTATTTACACAGCTCATGATTTATATTTGGTGCCATGGGCATCCTTTCATTTCTCTATAGGCTTCTAAATATCTTCAAAGAGAACTGCAGCTGTAAGCAGATGTTATTCCCTGATCCTAGCAGAGGATCATTCTTCAACAGTAGAGTCCTACAGGGAAGTTTGATAAAACAGACTGTTAACGTCAATTCTGCAGGTCACATCCTCCATCTTATTTTTAGTCTTTTCTAAAATCTCACTTCCAAGTCATAGGAATGTTTTTGTCAAGAAGCGGAGTTTTGGCTGACTCTCTGAAGCAGTCAAGTTCAGCCCATTAACTGTGAGAGAAAGAGGACCCTTAGAATAGCGATTCGATCTTCCAAAGATCTCAACTGCCCTCTGAAATATCTGCACTCCACCGACTAGAGAAGGAGTGCTTGCAACCCTAGACATCTCAGCTGCCTAAGGGTAGGCCTACATTAGTGTCCTGGTTCTAATTAGAAATGTGTTTTTAAGGCAAGTGTCTCTATCATGCCTACTTACTGCGCTTCGGTTCACGAGCTGTGTCAGAGCACATGAACTGGATTTCATTCTGATTACACCAAGCTGGAAGACGTTCTCCAGAAGTGCACATAATGTGCACCAGTTGCTGATAGTTGTTTGGTCCATGGGACTGGAGTAGAGCCAAACTGAAATACCCTTCCCTGAAGAAAGTGTAGTGTGGACAGCAGGCCCTCTTGCACCAAATGTTTTGCTTTACAGATCTGCTTGTGTTGTGTTGCACTATCTGCTAGTATAGCCTAAGAGTGTGAGAAAGACACCCAGGAGAGTGTGCCAAGGGGGTGCCGGAGCCAGCGGCTGGGTATGATTCAATAGACACCTAAGGTTGAGTTTACATTGAAGGGCAAATATGCTTTGCAGCATGCTTGGCCACGAGGTAGAGGTCCGTGCGATGTCCAGCTGTTTTTCCTTTGGGTGCTCAAGGGGAAGGAACTTGCGTGCTCCCAATAGCTCTCCTGATGCACTTGACTGGGGCAGGGGGTGGCTTGCCTCTGTGGAGCTCTAGAATGAGGACTAACTTCACAAATCTTTACCCTTTGTAGTGCCTGGTCTTATTGACAAAAAATGAATACTTACCTTCCTCTGCTTCCTTCTTTCTTAGTGAAACATCTTTTCTGGAAAATCTCTCTCAAATCCCTTATATCCGGGGGGGGAAATTAACGTAGTGTCTTCTTCCCTCTGAGTCAGTGAAATTTCCTTAAGAACTTTCCTAGAGGAATCAACACATGCTAGCAGAGCAGGGTACTTCAGGTGAACACTGAAAGCCTTTGTTGGGGTGTTACAGATCTAGGGGGAAAATGACAGGAAATACTTTGTCCTTTTAAGTAAAAAGAAGTAATAAACCTTATGATTAATTCAATGAAGGTGGATTTTAAAGCTCTGGATGGAATTCCTTATATGCATTTGGGTAAAAATAAAAATTAAGTATAGACATATGTTAATTGATCTGTATGTGAATTCCAAACATTTTACAGAGAGGCAGAACCCTTTGAGCAAGGCTGAAGCTGAAACTGGGAATTTTTTTATCAACTGTAAATTGAGAAAAATAGTTTGGCAATTTGTTCTTTGAGTGTTGGGTTTCCTTGAACAGGAATCTCTGGACACCAGGAATCCCATCACATTGCCTCTACTGTCTCCCTTGTGAAAGGGCAACATACATACTAGAAGACAGAAGTAATAGGAAAAAACACAGGGAGGTGAAGACACTGCCCAAACATTTGTTTTGAAACACATTACAGTTTAGTCTATTTCATTTAAATCTCAGAAGCTACTGCTCCCACAATAAAATAAACAAAAATAAATTGACTTTGGCTAAAGACCACCACAGATCTGGCTGTTTTACCAAATGGTTTTCACCTAAATGTGTGAGATCAATCTTTGGCTTGTGAGGAAGGTTTTAGTTTCTTAAAGACTAGCTTGTTCCACTGCTTCATGTCGTGCCGTGCTGATGATTTTAGTATTTCAAGAGCAGACACCAGGAGAAATGGTGAGCCTGCTAGTTCAGTAACAGGTAAGGGCATATTGTCACAAAGGTCACTTTTGTGGCCTCTGTTTTTCACCTAGCAGGCCATGCAGTGCTGACGTCTGATGTGTTTTAAATTTCTGCAGAATGCCTCCAAAACATATCTTCCCTATTTATCGAAATTTCATCTAAATGTTCTATGCTTTCCAGCACAAGATTAGTCTCTCTTTTTTTTCATGAATAAATGTGGAGGAGCCAAAGAACACTCTCAGAAAGCAGCCAGGATTTCAAAGATGTCTGAAACATTTCAGTCCACCTTCTGGCAATATGCTGACTACAGATAGAGGGGAAGAAAGAAGGGGCTACTTAAGGGAGGGGGGGCAACATGTGGCATACTCTATCGCTGGTACCTTCTTTTGGGCAACAAGTGTACTGTCTGCTCCTTTGCACAGTGATGAAACAGATTTAAATGAGAAAAGCTGGGTGTGTAATTTGAGTTTAAAAATGGAGCTTAGGCAATACCCTTGATTAGATCCAGACTAGCTTCATTTTCAATCCACCTGTTGAATAAAATGAACTCCTAAGAGGGCTTCCAGACTAGGAGCGCAAAGCAACAGTGGTTAGTAAAAGGTAATGCAAGGCTGTGGAGATATCACAGGTCCAAACTACTTCCAGAATGTGTTGGGTCGAGAAATGCATTTCTTCTCTGCTGGTGATACCTCAAAGATCCAAGGGGACATCCCACATAAAAGGGCAACTAATGTAATTTTCAAATGCTGCTGTTGTTTCATGAATGAGCTCTGGTCCCTAAGAATAGTAGAAAATTGTGAGAAATGTGTCATCAGGTAGCAGATAGCCTGAGATCTCCCGTGTTAGTATGCCAGTAGTGATGTTCTGGTCATCACTATTCCAGGACTTTCACTTAGCAATGCAGTTTTTCAATTTAGATACAAATCCAGAAAGACAGAGCTGGGAGAGTGGTTAGTAATAAGTGTCATGGGAGCTTTGAACAGATATTCATACTCTATTACACACTTGAGAGACAATCACTTGCACCTCAAAAGCAGTGGAAAGAAGGAAGCAAACTACACCTGGCTGACCTGTGGGAATTTAGCCTGAAAAGCTGTTTCACTATGTGAGACTAAGGTCATCTCAGATGGAAATGTACAGCAACTACAGATGGCAGTGGGATTCACACAGATGAAATCAGTGTTGTTGCAAGCACTGAAAACATTGCATCTTCCCGTTCAAACTGGGGCATGGAGGACACATCAAAGAAAAATCCCCTTGGTCAGACCTCTTGAAAAGGCAGTGTTGTCACTCACTTAAAAAACAGGATATGAAGAGTAGAACCCCATCAGTCCATTGGCCTCAAAGGACAATATGACCTCCATCAAATTCACTTACATGGTGAAGGTAGGTGCAAAGGTAGATTCATAATGCAATTAGATCCATTACATCTAAGATGCAATCCACAAAGTGTCATTAAGAACAAAGCTGCTGCTTCTGATTCAAGTAATCTCTAAAGACCATGCCATCAAAAGCTGGGAGAGGGAAAAGGAAGCACCACAACACACCTTGATTTTACTTTTCCCTGTGAATGTGATATTGTCAACATCAGAGACTGGATTGAACTAGATGGCCCTTTCTGTCTGACCAAATAGTGACAAATGTTGCTGGGTCCTCAGGAAAATGTGCATATAGGGGCTGAATATCACTTCATTCACCTCATCAGTTTCATCTCAATGGGATGTAGTGGACTGTACTAAGAGAGATGCTCTGTTTGGGGCTAAAATCTGGATGTTATTGGCATTGGCAGAACATCAGTTTAATAACATTTCACCTCAGGTGAAAAGATGCTTACCTATTTGGAGCATTGTATATCTGGTTTTGGTTTTAGTATTCTGAAAATGTTCTGAAGCAACTGTTTTTTCTTGGCAAGGTGACTTGGTCAATTTGAACAAATTACTGGAGCAGTGAGGGTTCAGCCTTGTTAAACATCCTCCCCAAAAGAATGTGCGGAGACACTTACAGACTCAGCCTTGCTCTTGACAGTCTGAGTCTCCCATTACAGTGTACTTGGGAAAGAGAAGGAGGGACATCGAACACATCAATATAGATCACATTTTGCCAGTAGTTTATTTATTGCACTTCACTGGCTGGAATTGTCCATTTTTTAAATAACCTTTCCTGCTAAAGCTAGTTCTGTTTCATTTGGTGCTATGGAAATTGTGTATTCTTTTCCAAAAAAAATTGAAAACCTTCTCCCAGTTTCCAAGTTTGCTGTAGGCACTTAGGTCAGCTCTGCCAGGACACAATACATATGTCTGCATATTGCTAGAAGTGTTTCTCAGTGGTGTGTTAATGTATTCTTGTGCACTGTGTAGTTTGGATAATAGCTCCATTCCCATGCAGTTGGCTGTGGAACAGTATGCTGGGGCTGTGCTCCTGCTGGGAGGCATATATGGCTGGAGTGTCTGCAGCTCCTCAGCAGCCATGGCCAGCCCTTTTAAAAGAATATAATTTAGTTCAAAGGACCTCCTTTCATCCCCTCTTTTTACCCATCCCCAAGAACCTAGGTGATATGTCAATGGCACAAAGCGACACTTGTGCTTCTTGTGCAGATTTTATCCTGGGAGACACACCAAGGAGCAGAGCATCACACATTGGCTACATGAGTCTTTAAATGATGGATTTTCTTTAAGGAAATAAAATTACACTCAAGTCTCACTAAACTGCTAGTCAGGCTTTTCCTTTGTAAGAAATCTTTCCATTGTTAGACCGAATGAACGAGACGGGTGAAAACCACAACCACTGTTGTTGATTCTGTGTTGAAGAACAGAAACTAACCTCTCCACAAAGAAATCCCATCATAAGTACGCCTTTGAGTCTTTCAACTAAATTGAAAGCACTTCAAGCTATTTACAAAGCAGAAGATTCCTCTCGTTGTTTATCTGTGGTGTGCCTCCCTGGTGCGTTCTGTCTAAGCATGAATGCGTCTGTTCACTTCATTTCTAGCCTACATCCACAGCAGTCCCAGTGGAGCAGCTGGAAGAACTATTATGAGCAGCCAAGTCTGGAACTGTTTGGATTTATTGTCTTTTCTGGGCATATGGACGTTGGTGTCCAATAGATGGATTATGGCTGATTTCTTAATTTGCTCCGGGTTGTGCAGACTCTGGGAGGATTCAGCTGGAGCCGTTGTTTGCTTGCCTGCTCCCTTCAGTAGTCCTTGATTTCTCAGCCCCTCAGTCCTTGGTCCTGTTCAGTTCAGCTAAGTGCAGGACCTGATGTGGGCAGCTGAGATGATTTGAGAGGGAGAGGAAGCAGCATGGCTGTGGAGGAATGCCCTGAGTACCTCTCCTCCTCCCGGCTGGCGATTTCAGTGTGCCCAGCAGTGTGGCGCAGCAATCTGATGCTAGCCTATGGGCAGAGTGGATCATAAGACCCTCAGTGGATCACGAGACCCAGTTCTTTCTCTGTGCCATTTGCCACTTCGTGGAGCTAGTGTAAGAACACAACTTAATGAATATCCATTCTGAAGGACTCTTGAATGTTATGAATCCATGATTTAAAACCTGAATGAAGGTATTGACTCCAGTGTACGTGCCATTTGTATACAAATATAAGTAAAATATTGTGCATCTGTGCTGGATGAATTACACACACTCTGTGAGCCCTAGCTCTCTTGACATCATGTTCATTATGTGTCAGGGCTTGCTAAAGTTAAATCTTGACTGGTTTTTAAATGCCTGTCTTTGACTCTTCAAATCTTTGGACCTGATACATTTTCCACTAATATTCTAGACAATAAAACATTTTGTTACTGAACACTTGTAAATTAAAGGCACTAGGTATGGAAAACTCATATATTAAAAAAAAATAAATTTTATATTGTGCAAAACAGTTTAATTCATGCTTTGTTAGCTGAACAATACATATGACAGAACTGGGAGCAGAAACAAAACCATGTGACTTAGTATAAGCATTGACTAGTTCTTGTAATTATCTAAGTGAGATGCAAAGGTATTGAAAAGACCAATTCAAGAGCAGCTCATAAACCAAAAATGTGGCAAAATAAAGGGAACACCTGTACATTATAAAAGTTATCTGTTCAGTTTCTCTCAGCAAGATTCAAAATGAACATGAAAAAAATTAAAACCCATCGAAGACTGCAGAGCAAAAGTGGGTACAAAGCCATCCAAACACAATTTTTAGTTACTGCTGCACAGATTCCTTTCTAGTAAGTGTCCCACTTAGATTTTAAAGGCACTCAGGTTTGCCTTTTGGGACTGAATTTGATTTCCCAGGGTGGCAACACTTTTACAAATACATAGGTGGTTGGCTTACAGAGAGTTGAATCATGTAACATAGTAACTACAGGGATTTGACCTGATTTTTGTCTTTACAAAGTTGGAATTATGTTTTCAAACAGGGAAAAAAACCCACTTCAGACTTCACTTCTGCAGTGTGAAAGCAGGGTTTTTTTCCGATGCAGTTCCTGTGGAAGGAAAGAATATTATCCCAGCTTCCATCCAGCTAAACATCCCCTTCCTTGATCAGCACGGGGCTCTACAAGGGTACTTTTTGAGTCCCCTGACAATGCCATATTTCAGTCAACCAGAGGAAGAAGGAGAGTACTATTCATTCTGGACAAAGCTACACAAGTGTCTGCTGGGTGGTGGAGCCCAGTGGGTCCACCACATTCCCGGCTTGTTCAATGGTGCACAGACTGTACTGTAGTCCTGTCATGTTGGGTTCATTGCCCTCAGACAAGGGGGAACCCTGGGGGTATCCAGGGTTTCTGGACATCTGAAATCTCAGATAGATGTTCAGGCTCTGCTCAGGGGGAAGAAAAAAGAAAAGTTATTCCAGGGGAAAAAAGAGAACCTACTGAAGGAAGCTTGGTCCTGCTCAGGGTCCGTTCCACCTCGCTGATTATGTGGGACTGTGCAGCAAAAGAGTGTATGCAGTGGCAGATCCAATGGCTTTTAGCTGGTGAAGGCTAGTGTACAAGTGCAGTGCATTTCCCTTTGTGATGTGTTGTGGTGCTGGGCTTTGTACTGGCATGGGCACTGTCCACGCCTAGTTCAGGAGGGAAGTAAGACTCAGATTTTACTGAGGGTTATAAAATTTCAGTGGAAATAGACCGTACTATCCCCAAGGTAAGAACCACCCGTGAGTGTATGAGATCTTTATCCACAGCACCCATCTCCTTTAGTGTTTATAACCGCACTCAGTACTTGCGCAACGGTGCACGATTGTTCACTGTTCTTCATGTGCAATGACACAGGCTTGTTCAGTGTTCCTGACATTCATTAGGTACAACTCATTTTGCTGAAAAAGTAGTCTGGACTGGCCAAATCTTCATGATTATTTCTGTTCCATGATCTCATCAGAGCTGTGAGGTCTGAACAGCTCTATATGTTATCACATCCCAGCATAACAAGAAGGAATGGCTGGGGTTTTTTACAAAAATAGAAAAGTATGATTACATTTAATGTAAACATGTAGGAATATGTTCACAGATGTCCCTTCTAGTCATCAGAGNGGGATATTATCTAGGCTGAAGTAATGTTTCATGTCTACTCCTTCTGTAGCCCATATAAGATTGTTAGGATCTGGGCTGATTTGGGATGGGTGTTTGAATATTAAATACTGGCACCAAAATCTTGCCAGCTGTTATTGTTTGTTCCAAGTCTCAAAAGCAAAAAGTTCATGAGATCAGCTGATTTCAATTGATTTAAAGTTTTGGCCACTTTTAGAAAAGGAAGTAGAAACTACGTGTTGTCCAGTGGATATGGTCTAATAAAAAAAAAATAAGGGTGGGTTTACAGTGGGGAATAGTCAAATCCAACTTCTGTCCTTGAAATTCAGAATTTCCATCTGGAAACTATATCTTTTAACTCCTAGGAATGTCCTCTCATAGTCTGGCCTCAAAGTGATGTGCACTGTCTTCTGTGCACTGCTACAGAGATACCAATGTAATAAAACCCAGCAGGGTGACTTCAAGCATACTTGTGATGCCACTGGAACCTATCATTCATCTTTGTGGGTTATTCTTAAATGGGTTTTTAAAGGTAATTGACAAGGTGTTTTACAAAACTGCACAGTGAAATCATCCCATTCAGGGGTGCATGTACAGAATATATGGAGGTACACATGCACGTCATAGCAGAAGGAGATCATCGTAGTTGCAGTAGCAGCAGCAATAAGCTGGCACTCGGCAGCTAACAGGAAAGTAAACTAAGTCAGGAATTAGGTCCAGAATGCAAACACAGAAAGAATTTCACATACTGTGCCATCGGCATGCAAGTTTCCAGAAGCTCTTCCAACCCCATACTATCCTCTCTGCTCTTTCTCAGTCCCCATCTCTCTTTCTGTGCTGATGTTCAGAGGGAACTTTGCCATTTCATTTGACCATACCATTCATTAAAAATGAAAAAAATGAATAGAAAAAATATATTGAAAATCAGTGGGGATAAATCCCATATGCCTCGTTGCCTAGTACAGTACAAAATGTACTCCTGTATGTACAGTACAACACTGCATTAAACCAGAAGGAAAACTCTTGTATAACCTTGGTGTAACAAAACTATCTGTATATTAAAAACAAGCCCTTATTTATTAAGACCCCCAAAATCCCAACATCCATTTAAAAACTGGGCCTCTTTCAAAGTCTCTGAGTCATCATGAAGAACATGATTCATTGAGTAACCCCAGCTCACCACGGCTCTCTTAGGAGTAAGAACAGATTCAGTTTTAAGCTTTCTCTGGCAATTTGAAAACCAGTATCTGGCTACCAATCTCTGTTTCTAATCTTAAAGAAAATTGCATCCTATTGCTGGTTCTGCATTCTTATCCTAAAAATGAACCTCGCTTTTCCTTCTGAGTAATTTGGAGTATAATCTGCTTAAATGCCTTTTAAGGAGCCATGAAATTCTATTTTCCACGTCAGTCATAGCTATTTTGAGGACTTGCCTTTCCAGGAGAGGGAATTTCACAAATATTAGTCCTGTCATAGAGCTAGGAACTGGTGCTGTCCAGCTGTGATCTCTTGGCCCCAGCCTGAAAACATGCTGTTATATAAAACCTCTGTTAACCAGAGACTGAAAAGATGCCTGCGTCATGGAACACATTCGTTCCAGGAATCCTCACCAAATGCAGGTGTCTAATGAATTTCTTTTTGTTAGCGTTAGGGCCACTCTACTGATTAACCTCTTGTGTCTGCTTGGAAGAAGCAAACAAAGCAGAAGTGCTAGGACTGGCATTTCTCTCTGTGCTTGAATGCACATATGGAAGTATTTTCAAGCCAGTAGTACAGTGAGGATTTGTGCCTTTCCAGTTTAAGCAGCACTTTCTGATGACTGCTTGCTCAGGAAACCTGGCCACCATTCAGCTGTATACGTTTCTTTATTCCAATACTTAGCGGCAGCACTCCATACCTTTTGCATTCAATAACACATGCTGAGATTTTCATCGTGTTTTCCTATTGCTTTCATTTTATGATACACTGTATGGTGCTCTTAAAAAAATGCATGAAGACCCCTTGATATGCACCCAAAGGAAGCATGTGACTTGTTACCCAAATCATCATGTGAGTTATTCTGCTTTAAGCATCAGAAAAAAGACTCCAAACTCCTGCTCCTTTTATTTTGGGAACTTTCCAGAGAGTTTGCCCTTTTAAAAATGAAATATAATTACAAATCGTCCAGACACTTTACTGAGATCACTCATTTCACATAGGTTATTAAATAATGACTTACAGACACTACAAATAAAAGCTGAATTTATTGAGTTTTATATTCAAGCCTGACAGTTTGGTCCACAATGAATTTGTTTGCTTTTCCCTATATGTAATTTTGTTTTGGGGGTTTTTTTTGGTATGTACAAGGAGATGCATGCATTCTTCTTTTTGCTTAGATTATTTGATTACTGTGGCCCCCCCAGATTATGCTGAATTATTTAGGACCTGATCTTGCTTTGTTTATGAAAATAAATTCTTGACATATTACACCATGCATCTGATTTTTTTTTTTTTTTAGATAGTCACCCTCAGCAGTAGTTTACAGTCTGTGGTCTGAAAACCTTGGGAATGCCTGCACTGTTTTTAGGTGGTCTGCAAAAACATAACTAAGCCTGTGTTTGGGAGGCTTAAATTTTCTGAGCAGGAGTCTGCCTCTGCATTAAAAATTTTTAAGGCTCAAAATTTTAAAAAAGTGGATTGCAATCACTCCTCTGCAATAAATCATATGAATTAGCTCCCATGCTTTCATTGCAGAACTAAGTAAATAGTAAATTAAGTATGTTTGTTTATGTGTTGATGGGCCTATTTATAGGAATAATGGTGTTGTCTATAGTTATGTCTTAACAGAAAACAGTCACTGGAATACTCATAGAAAAGTGAACAGCAGTACACAAAGAGGATGAAACGCAGTAAGTCACATTAATTTTCAAGCTATCAGTAAATGTTCTTCCTATTGTGGGAGAGCCTGAACAGAGAATTGATTTCAGAAGCATCTTAGAAATGAGATTTCCCTAAATAATTACCTCTTTGAAATTAAATACTTTTCTCACAAATCAGAACTGAAAAGGAAAAACAGAAGACCTTAAATCTTCCTGATATATGTCTCAGAGAGGTCTGTTTTCTGAATTACCACTATTTTAATTGTTTCTCTGTTCCTTCAGTGAATACTCAATTCTTCACTAAGTTGGTAAATTGATTTGGAGTACTTGTGAAATGAAAGAATCACAAGGGCTGACAGCAAAATTTAAAGTAAAGGAAAAGAATTTTTAAGCTATTTAAAATGCTTTAAGTTTTTGGCTTAACCCACTTAGTTTCAATGAGCAATGTTAGAACAAGGACATTTTTACTGAAGGTCAGACAACCTTGACCTCCTTTGGGGATGTGAAAATTGCTATGCAGGAGAGATAAAATTATGCGTATGTACACATGCAGGCACATACGCATATACTCAAGCAAAAAAAACAAATCAGGCATTTTTTAAGTATGAAAATATTCAGTAAGTTATAACTTGACATCTCAAAGCAAAAGAAAGCAAGAATGGATGATGTGACCCTGTGGAAGTCTGTCATTCATTTCTGTGGAATAAGGATATTGTTCTACATTTTCTTGAAGGCTGCTTAAGTCTACATGTAATACAACTGATGTACCTTCTCACAGGGCTGGCCGCTACTTGATATGATTTATCACATCACCTAGGATCAGTGTAAAGATAAAAACTGTAACTTACTGATACAACTAAAGGAAAATTTCTGTCTGGTGGTGAAATATATCATTATCAGATGACTACTCCAAAACACTCCAGGATGAACCACCTTGGTACACAGACATCTGCAGGAAGTATATATTGCTACTTTGTCACTACCTAAAGGATAAGAAATTTGATCTTGAGAAATGAGTCAAAGGCGCTGCTGCTCATCTTTGAAAAATGTACCCTCACTATGCTGGAAGAACATGTTATGCACCAGTGGTAATCACTCTGGCTGCAGATAAGGTACATCCACCTACCTGATGATGACACAATCAAAACGCTTTATGAAATCAGTAAGAGTGGCTGTTTCAACCCAGGAACAAACTGGTAATCTAGAAGTATCAAAACAATACGTCTAAAGGACTTCACTGTCTGAAAACAAAATGATTTCCTGTTTTCTAAAGCAGCTCAGTAAGGTCCAATCTTAGGTCCATTGCTGAGGTATCCTCTTAAGGGATCAGCAAAGTGAGGAAACCTGACATGAAGCTAAGGTCTGACTGAAATGAGAATTTGTTACTCACGGATTTCATCCTCCGTGTTGTGTGAAATAGCCTCATGCTAGGCTGAAAGCCAAAACAGCTGCTTGTTTAAATTCCTTGCTGGCTAGAACACCCCAGGACAGGCTCTCTGGCAGTCCTCAGGCTGGGATCCAAAAGTAAGGGAAATGAGTCCTTAAGCACACAGTCTGAGATGTCCTCACCTGAAGGGTTTGACTCTGCCTGCTCCAGCAGACTCACCACCCTTGCCAGGGATGACAGCAGCCAGCAGCAATGACCCTGGTTCCCTCCTAGAGGGATGCAAGAGCTGGTGAGGTCGGTGGCCTAAGTGCCAGGTACCTCTGTGGGCAGTAAGCCTCTCGTGCATTGAGGGTTTCGGGAAGTTCAGAGTGTGTCTGCGTGTGCTCTCATCGAGGTGGTGAGGATGCAAATGTGATCTCCTGAGCTGTGTCCACTGTGCCAGGGATAACGTACTGACCTAATCATGGGCAATGGCAAAAATCCCACTGATTTTCCTGAAACTAGGATTTCACCAGAAATCCCTAGAAAAGAATTTGCTGGAGATCCATTTCCAGACAGTTCAAAGACCTGAATACTTCAACAAAAAGAAATTTTTCTTGTTAGCATACCATTCACTGAACCGTAATTTGGGGCCCCTGTTCATTTCTGTGTGAGCACTGGCATCATGTCATTTTAGACTAGAGACCTGTAAGTTTCAAGATATACTTGTTCATCTACATAGAAATCAGTGGACGTTTCTGGAAGGTGGTTTTCTCTAATCTTTTTTGCAGTGGCATGAGTATTATCTCAGATTAATGGAGTCAATGCAAAACACTACCTCATGGCATGTATATGAGGTTTTGGCTATAAGAAACATTGGAAATAAATGCAGCTGGGTTTCTTAATACTGAGGTTGTAGGAGTCTCCCATACTAGATACCAAACAATACTGACAGGCGACTCTAGTCTTTCACTACTGACTTGAATAAATAATTGCAAAACACATGCTGTAAATTGTGTCCAAGTTGCACTACTTCTAAGAAACTTTTGGATGCCCGTTTTACTTCTTTTTATTTTTGCATATTTTTAAAGATGACATAATTTCTTCTTTGTTTCCATTATGTAGCTGTGAAAATCAAACAAAACAAGCTTAGAACCTGCTGTCTGCTTTCCTGTCTGACAGCTGCTTTTAGACACAAGCAGGCATTCATTCTTCCCTGCCAGGGGTGCCAGCTTCTTCTAACTGCTCTGTCAGCAGCAGCTCTGAATAATCACCTCCTGATCCTGTTTGTATGGTGCTAACCATCCTCACTGTGAGCAGATTCAGCGGCCCTGCACGCTTCTCTCTGTCTCTCATACAGCGTTGAGAAAAATATCCACTTAAAGCATTGAAAAGAAAAGATGCAGATGGATGCTGTTTGCTACCTCCTTTCAAAAGCTGCTAATGAATAGATCTGGATCTATGTCTTTGCCCTCACATTCAGTCTGCCACCCACCTCCTTGGGTCAGGGAGTGTGAGATGGGAACTACACATGCTGTCTTGCAGATCTGCTGGTGTAACAGGACCTCTTGCCTGGGGCCGCTGAGCAGTATCTGTAATGGAAATGTTAAGTAAGTCCATGCACCTAATTTTCCCCAAATGAGAATGGCTTGTTTCTTTCAGGCTCGTGCCCATTGACTTCCACGAGACCAGAGTACTCATCACCCTGAAAGCTATGCCAGTTAGCTGTAACAAAGGGGTATTTCTTGCTTCTTAAAAGTACACAAGGTTACAGCTCATCAACATAGCATCAATAAAAGTGTATAAAATGAGACAACACTGTGGCAATAGTTTTCCTCTTAGTTTGTGAAGGAGCACTAATTAGAGAGGATTTTCAGACATCAGACTGGGAAGCGTTTGCTCTATGAAACAAAGATCCTCAGGATCAAAGCTGAGTCATAACATCTCTGTGGCCCTGAAATTTGTTTTTCTTAATGGAAACAGTGTAATATGGTTCAGAGCAGGAATCTTGTTGAACTCCCTACACTTGAGGCTGGCAAACATCAAACATGAAGAATTACGCAAGCCACAGTGAAAGCTTAAAATGATACCATGCCTGTGGAATTTGAGAGTCTTATAATTTCCAGTTCAAAATCTCCTCTTTGGAAGAAAAGACCTTGCAGTAATGAATGAAGACACATTTAATCATAAATGTACAAGGGGGCCTTTGCAAGGATCCAGTGAAACCTGAAGGAGCTGTAAGGGAAATCAGCTTAAGGAGGCTACAGAGTACCTTGTGAGCACGGCACCATCCCTGTGAGAGTGTCACATCCTGGTGCCATCATGACGAACAGCTCCCTGTGCCACTCGTACCTCCCTGATGAGGTGAATGGAACTATTCAGTGAACAAAAGGTTGATTGGCAGAAGAAAGCTGGTGGAAGGACTAAGATTTCCTAGCAACAGGACTGAGAGCTCTCTGTGTGACCCTTGTGTTGTCCATTAGGAGTACATTTCACTCCTTCATGGTTGAAGAGTAATCCAGACATACTCATGACTCATTGAAGGCAAGAGCAAAAGAAAAAAAAAAAAAGCAGATGAAGCTGATAATTATGAATCATCCGGTGACTTTAACACTCGTATTTTAAAATAATCAGCCAGACTATTCATTTTTACTTAACCTCAAAACTTCATGGCTAGTGTAGCTGAGACACTCTTAAGCAATGAAAGGCAGTCTTACAAAATAAGATTTGCAAAGGGAAAAATATTTTTCATAGCCAAGGACAAGATTGTTTTCCATTATCAGAAATAATCAGATTAGTGGAGAGGCTTTGAGACTTGCATATTTTCTAGAGCAGGACATGCCATGCACTGAGTGGTTGTATATGGATTTGCTATGGAGGGGTACTTTTCCAACTAGCATTGTATGTGGGAGAATTGGCTTCCCTCCCTAAGTAGCCATGTTGCTGAGCCTCAGTGTTTGACTCTTCAAGAAATCATATGTTGCCTCATACGTTTCAGATGATAACTCCCCTCCAGGTTGGGGGATCTGATTTCTACAGTTTAATGGATAAGGAAAAAACACTTCCTCATCCTGAATGTTCAGGTTTTTTCCTTAATCCTTGGTACACCAAGGTTTCCCAAAGAGTCCCAGCTTACGTTCACCACAGCCAGAAGAGAGACATCCTCAAAATTTACATGTTCCCCTGCTCTGCTGGCATTGCATCTATACTGTAATCATGAAGGAAAGCCTGGAGCTAAGCAGCAAATATTTATGCTGTTATAAGAGCAGGATCTGGTGATAGAAAGGCCTTTCTAGAAAAGGTTTGAGGGTCCTGTGTCTGTCTGATGTCAGCCATGTGGCTGCAGACAGACATGAGTGTTTGTCCCATCTGCACTCTAGGTCCCAGTCTACAGGCTGGTGGGACAAAGCGGCACAAAGATGGGGCATTTGGATTCACTGCAATAAATCTAGTTGAAAATAAGCATGATTCAAGGTAACTGGATAGCAAAGTTAAGCTCACATAACAGGCCCACTGATGATACTTACCCAAAGGCTGAAGGAAAGAGATGCACCTAAATTTAAAAAAAAAAAAAAAAATAGAGAGAAGAAAAAAAAGATTAAAATTATTTTGTTGCCTTGCCTCTTGAATTTATTCTTGCTGTTTGTTCCTGTCAAACTAAATTAGCCAGGCAACTCTTCATATAATCATAGAATCATAGAATACCAGGTTGGAAGGGACCTCAAGGATCATCTGGTCCAACCTTTCTTGGCAAAAGCACGGTCTAGACAAGGTGGCCCAGCACCCTGTCCAGCTGAGTCTTAAAAGTATCCAATGTTGAGGAATCCACCACTTCCCTGGGGAGATTATTCCAATGGCTGATTGTTCTCATTGTGAAAAATTTTCCTCTTGTGCCCAGTCGGAATCTCCCCAGGAGTGACTTGTACCCATTAAACCTTGTCTTTTCCATGTGACTCCTTGTAAAAAGGGAGTCTCCATCTTCTTTGTAGCCACCCTTTAAATACTTGAACATGGTGATAAGGTTTCCCCTAAGCTTTCTTTTCTCAAGGCTGAACAAACTCAGTTCTCTCATCCTTTCCTCACATGCCAGGCTTCCCAGTCCTTTGATTGTCTTTGTGGCCCTTCTCTGGATCCTTTCCAGCCTGTCCACATCTTTTTTGCATACCGGGGACCAAAACTGAACACAGTACTCCAGGTGTGGCCTGACAAGTGCTGAGCAGAGTGGGATAATGACTTTATCTCTGCTGGTGGTGCCCTTGTTGATGAAACCCAGCATCCTGTTGGCTTTCTTTGCCGCAGCAACCCACTGTTCACTCATATTGAGCTTGTTGTCCACCAGGACTCCCAGGTCCCTTTCCTCAGAGCTGCTCCCCAGCCAGGTAGATCCCAGTCTGTGCTGCACTCCTGGATTATGTTTTCCCAGGTGCAAGACCTTACATCTGTCCTTGTTGAACTTCATATGGTTCTTGTTAGCCCACTCTTTCAGCCTATCCAGGGCTTCCTGCAGGGCAGCTCTCCCTTCCGCAGTGTCCACTTCCCCACTCAGTTTGGTGTCATCAGCAAACTTCATCAGGGTACACTTCATCCCATCATCCAGATCACTTATGATGATATTAAACAGCATTGGACCCAATATCTAACCCTGGGGGACCCCACTTGTGACAGGTTGTCAGTTTGAAAAGGAGCTATTTACCACCACCCCCTGGGTGGGGCCTGTCAGCCAGTTCCCCACCCACCGCACAGACCCCTTGTCTAGACCATAGCGCATCAGTTTCTCTAGGAGGAGGCTGTGGGAAACCGTATCAAAAGCCTTGGGAAATCCAGGTAGGCAATGTCCACCACTTGCCCCACATCAACCAAGTGGGTTACTTTGTCATAGAAGGTGATCAGGTTTGTCACGCACAGTTTGCCCTTGGTGAATCCGTGCTGGCTTTTCCCAATCACGTGCTTCATTTGACCTGTGATAGCCCCCAGGAAGATTCATTCCATGACTTTCTATAAGTATACTGCAAGTAGTATACGGGCAGAAAAGAAAGACAAAAGTTTGTTATTGTATGCTCAATTAAACTAGTTTAAATACCTTACCAGAGAGAACAAAGTTCTCAGGTGTTAAGAAATTTGTTGCAGTTGGCTAGGTGGGTTCCTGCTGACTTCAGGGACTGTTGGACCAGATCTACCAAATACTGAACTCCAAATATAGCTAAGCAGAAAAGAAAATGAAGGGAAGCATCTTTTCACATATGGTCTATGCTCTGGTACATATGAATTATTAGAATAATTAGAATAAATTAGAAACTAGTGCAGAGGAGCAGTGAGACCACAGGCAAGTGCATAGACTGCCTTTATGAAGGCTTGGCGCAATGTCAGACCTTCCCACATTTTGTCAGTCCTGTGGACTGTGTCTGGGGTGGATGGGACTCCAGACTGCCCTTCTTCTGCCATTCTACTTAACAAAATCACCCATTTAACAGGAAAATATATTTTGTCAAGTTTTAACTTTAAGTTTCCATCAAAAAGGTAACAGAGCTTTCCTTATAGAAGGAAAAGCCATTATTTGAATGAATTCTTTAAACTAATTTTCAAGGAAAAATGAAAATTTTAACACAAAATTGAATATAAGAAAAAAGTACTCAGCAGTACCTGAACAGTGTCAGAAAAGGCCCACATATTTTTATAGTCTTAAGTCTCACTAAATATATTGTTCCAAAAATTTACAAAAGCCCTACCTGTCTTTGTCTCTATGTCATTAACAGACCTCTTTACACTCAGAAATCTTTACAAACAAAGTATTGCTGTATTAAATTCAAAAGTACTTTTTTAACAAAACTAAGTACAAATATCAGTGGACTTTGAGAAAGAGCAATTTTAACAAAATCAACCACAGTTTACCACCTCCGAGAGACTAATTAATTCTAATCAGCAGAATGTTTTCCAACAAACAATACATAAAAAAGTAGAGAGAAATTTCTGTCTAAAATGTTTGATTTCAATTTTAATGTAAAAAAAATTCCAAATTTAAGGAATTACTATTCAAAAACACTTAAAATCCCAAAATACATGAAAATATTTCCATCAGGACAAAATAAATTGATCCAACCCCAAATGGAGTTGATTCTTCTCTTGCTGTCTGCCACCCAGGGGACAGATGTGGCTCTGAGGCACGCACTGTCCTAGTGAGTGCATGGGGATGAGCTCAAGGGGAAGGAGGGAATGATCAGCTTTGGTACCTGGCCTGCGGCCTGAAGGGAGAAACGTGAGTGGCCTAAGCTGATTGTGAGAGAGATCAGCTTTTTTTACGTCAGTGTTTTCATGACAGAGAATGTCACATTAAATTTTTTTATGGGAATGCCATCTTTGCCTTCCTCACCTTCCATTGCCTTTATTCTCCTTCTGTACCCCCAAAACCAGCTCAGGAATGTTTATGTGCATCTTTGTTCACTGGAGCTACCCACAAGCTCAGAAAAGTAGTAATCCAGGTGTTTCCTACCCCATTCTCCAGCTACAGCTACGCTGACTTGCAGCACATTGTGCCTCTCAGCTGTCTTGGTTCTGGCTTAACCCCTATGGTACTTCATGGGAACCCCATTGCCAAGCTCCCTCTTTGGTGACAAAGCCCAGCCAGGGAGCTGTGCCCAGGAAGAAGACTGCACCTCCTTGCAGCATGTGTCACCATACACAGAGCAGTAGGATGCATCAGAGCTACGTTTGCCTGGACACACAGTGGGAGAAGAGCATTAAAATGGATTGAATCATGCTCAAAGCAAGCCAACACCAGTGCACACAAAGAACAACTCTGGAGTGTTTTATTACTATGAAATGATGAAGCAAAATATTTTGGATCAGAGGTATTTAGAGCTTTTGTTCTGTGAAACATTTAAATATTTAGACTTTTGGTCTCAGTTTCAAAAATGAAATGTTGAAGTCGTGTCTACTATCACTATTTTACCAGCTGAGCACAATAAAATGAAAACATTAAACTTTTTTCCACTTTTTTCCCTCCTTTTTCCCTTGTTAACCTTCAGAAAAGTTAGAGTGGCAAAGGAAAAAATGAAGGAAAAATATGAAAAATTATTGGTTTGGGGTGGGCAATGAGGGAAACTAATACATGACATTATTCATTTTATTTTATTTTATAGCGAGGAAAAGGTCATAAAAGGATAGGGAAAAAGCACAAAAACTGGAAAAATCCAAAGAAAGTTTGCAAAGTAGGTCTTCATAGCTCGGGGGACCTATTTTTTAGTTAGCCTTTAAAACAAAAATTCAACCAGCTCGAATGCTATCTTTCTCTGCTAAGATACTTGACTGAAAGATTCTCCTAAATTTAGGTACCTCAATAACTTAACTGTTTTCCTCAGAGATCTTGGACACTCAAGAAGTTACACTTGCAGGTTTTAATGCATTTCTGAAAATCAGAAAAGATTATGAACTTGGGGCATAGTGGTAAAGACCTTTTAAAAATAATGTTGGACTCTGTCTAGCTGCATTTTGAAGCAAGCCGAAGCAAAAGTTTTAAAAAATCAAATTTATTTGACAGGAGTAATTCTCCTATAAAATGAAGGGAATCTTCCCCTTGAGGAATGGTATAGTATTACCCCATTTTATTTCTTCATAAACAATTTGCATCTTTATCACATGCCTCCCATCATCAAATACTTATATGTATGTAACACATACATGACTCTTTTAGAACAACGTAATGAGCAGGATCCACAAAGCATTCTGCTTCACAGCTGAGGTTTCTCACCTTCCTCAGCCTGCCCAGGTCTTCCTGAAGGTTTGTATATAATCTCCTCTCTATTATAATAGCCTACCTGCATGTCCTCCATAAACAAGGTGCTAGGTTTGTGTAAGTGACTCTTCAAGGGGCTGTGTTTTAATTTTGCACGCATGTTAAGCTTAGCCCTTAAACCATGATTGTACATGGGAACATAAGGATATCTATGCCAAATCAATGAAAAGGACTACCTAGCCTCCAATATCTGGTCTGGGCAATCCTGTCAATTCACTGTCCTTCCCTCACAAAGAGCAAGACCTGAAACCTGTGAAAAATTACCAGGACAGCATTTCTGTCATCTGCAGTCTGAGGGACTCTTAAGCCAGGAGTATGAAGTCTTTACATTTAACACCCTTAATGGGTTTTCTTTCTGTCAGTTTGCCAAGAGATCTGCCTGAAATGTTTCCCGTTAACATTTACCAGTTACAATGTCCTGTGAAAAAAGAGGGGTTTTCTTCTTTTTTACTGTCTTATCTCTCTTGCCTATTGGATCCCTCAGTGAAAAATATGCATATTGCTAGCGTGCACTTTATCAGAGGCTGTTATTGTGGAAATGCAATCCATATATAGGATTATAGAAACATTTAGGTTGAAAAAAGACCTTTAAGATCATCGAGTCCAACCGTTAAATGTAATAACACCCTGCAGGGACAATAAAGAAGATAAAAGAAGAGATAGGAGGTAACTGGTAAAGTAGCAGTTTTTCTAGAAAATACATGTAATTCATATGCACTCATGATCAGGAGTATAGTATTTTTAATCCTGGAGTTTGCTTCCTGTCTCATCTTTCATTTTTGTTTCCAATCCCATAACTTACTTTTTAGCTAGGTTTTTTGTTTTGTTTTAGTAAAACAACAGTGTTGCACTGATAGGCTCATTTTTCAACCGGACGTTTTTGTTTCTCTGATGTTTGTTTTAGGTAATTGTATTTGCAACTGAAAAGGTGTCAATTTTTTTTGTCTTTTTTTTTTAATGATGTAATTTATCTTGATCATTTTCAAGGCCAAGAGATGCACTTGCCACCAGAAGGGTCCAATTTCAGGAAGCTGGTCAAGACACGGGCCAGTTTCTGCCTCTGAGTAGGTCCCGCTGGCTTCTGAGGGCCCAGTCTGCCCCGCTGTTGCCCCCCTTCTGCCTCCATCCGCAGGCACGGGCAGCTCCTGAGCTCACATGCCGTCACCACTGCTGCTGTTGCACAAGTGCTGGGGTGCCGAGGCCCTGGGCCTCTTTTGCAAGGGATGAGTGTGTCCTTGCCCCAGGCTCCCAGCCATCCTGACTGTGTGTGGAGCCAGCTGCTTGTAGCCAGCTCTGGCAGGCAGGAGAAAGTCTTTGGCTCTTTGGATCCTGTTTACTGTTCAAGCATCTTTTTCCAAGAAGGGTGCCGAGCTAAGTAGCAACATTGTGCAAGATGCCTGTGGGAAAGGGTTTTTAAACCAAGGGACAGCTTCAAAGCTTCAGCTTTCCAAACATCAGAGTCTCCTTAAGGACAGTGAAACATTCTCTTCCCTCTTAACCTTATGGTAAACCAAAGTGAGGAAAACTATTTATGCGAACCCTTGGCTTTATCAGGTTGTATTTCAAGTTTGAACAACAGTAGCAGCAATTCAAATAGATTGTGGAAGACATTCAGATCGATGCAAGAGGGTGGCTACCATACAAGGTGTGTGTTGAATAAATCCTTCTTCTTGGCCAAGGAAATCTTCCTCTCTGTAAACCTGTGGTGTTCCACAAAATGCTTGCAAAAGACACTACGTAAGAGCTTGTGTTAAATGGGGCTGTTCTGCCTCTGAGATGATATAAAATACTTCAGCTCAACTATTATTTGACTAACATTTCCTGGGTAGTAAATCATTCAGCAACCAGAGAACAGTGCTGTCAAGATATCTGTCCTCTTCATACCCCTGTAGAGCTGGTAGCATCTCTGTTAGGTGTAGTTTCACAACCCTATAGCAAAGCTTTCTGTCCCTTGTTGAATATTTCACAGCTGTAGGACTCTTTTTCTAATCTGTTTTTGACTGATCTCTCTCACAGTTTTCTGTCTATCTTCTTGCTCCGTGAACTTCATAACCTGAATATTGTCAAAAGCAAGGATTTCCATCATGTTTCATGTATTCATTCCAACTGATCTTAATAGTGTCGAATCTCTATAGCACTTTCTACAGAACTGAACCCATTTTGCGTGCCACATCCTGCATGTTTTTTATTCCATGAGAAAGGTAAAGAGCGTAGCAAAAAATTTTACCATCAGAGTTGCCAGGTCTGAAATTGAGCATGTTAAAATGACTCACTCAGAGAGATTCATCTGAAAAATGGGCATCCCTGTAAGCACTGAACAAGACTTGAGCAGCACAGAAAAATGGAGACTCTCTGAAGCTAATTGCGTTGCATAATGACATTTCATCAGGTTTGGGCATTTTTTTTCCGTTCCTTATATTTGTTTTTTTAATATGATTTAAATGATAGCTTGGTCATATGATCAAACACTATGAGAATATTTCCCCTAGTAGTACAGTGCAGCTGCAAAAGCTGTTTCTTGACTCAAGTGATACTAGTACAGTAAGAAAATTGAAGGCTTACAGCCAGGAATAATACCTGTTCTTTACAAAAAGTCTGGTATAATAGCTACATATTAGACAGCAATAAACAAAGGAGGGATTTTGAAAAGAATTTGAATTTTTGAAAGAGAATTTCACTGTAACACTTGTGTACATCCTGTTGTCTGCACCATAAAATAAAGCAATAACAAAATAAATAGTTATATCTGCTCAATATTAGCAAATTAAAGAAAACAGCTAGAAATTATAACTTAGTAATTGCAGTCTGTGGTTTCATTTCTGCCACAGTGTTTGTACAGGACTTCCAACTTGTTTTAAAATAAAGGTAAGGACCTTCTATATTTTCATAGACTGCTGGTTTGGATCCTTCTGTGTTTTACCTTGAACAAAACCGACAGCAGAGTGTTAGCTGTGAATAGATAATTACCCATGTTTATTGCTCTTATCCTACTGCCTTTCCCTTGTATACCTTCCCTTAAAAAGAAAAAGTATTCTGGATTTCAAGATACAGGTGTATGGCTCACTCCCTGTCCAGCTTAATAAATTGCTTTGCACACTTACTATTTATAACCAAAGTTTTAAAGATTGGCTTTGTCAATTTGTTAGAGATTGCTGAGCAGAATGATCAATTACACAATTAAGTTTCAACTTCACATGCTGTTGCCTAATCTCAGCTTCTGATTATTCCGAGCCTGCAAGAAGTGCTCACACACTCTTCTGTTGCTAGGTTTGGTCACTAAGAACAGAAAAAAAGTCACATATAAAAAAATAATTAATGTTACTGCTGGTAAAAAAGCAAAAAGAATGTACAAGAATTGTCCAAAGTCCACGTGGATCTGACAAAAAAGAGGATTACTTTGGAACAGGGGACTTCCCAGAGTACCAAAGGGATTTTCTCCCATGGTTGAGTTGAAGACCATGAAAGTAAGTATGTATTTATGGGCCACATGAAAACTCTGAACCTCTTTATCTTGTCCTATCTGGGTAATACCACAGTCTATGCAAGGAATGTTTCTTAGCACCAGTACTGGCAGCAGTGAAAAAGTTGTGGAAATGGAATGTATTTTAAAGTTTTCCCATTACTTGTAACAAATTTTGACTCCTTCCTGACCATGGCCATGACTAAAGCCATGACAATGACTGACTTTTCCACTTTGAGAAATCAGGTGCAGAGAAATACAATAACTAATCTAGCCTCATCTAAGCAAGCTAGTATCAAAGAGAGGTAGAACGGAGGGTCAGAGTTGCCCCCAATCTCCCGCATTACCCACGGACACAGAGTGCATGGAGACATCAGTTACAGCAGATAAATTTGTGGGAAGATTAATGACTCTGTGGGCTGATGGGTGTTAGAACAAGGTTACAAAAAATAAAAAATAAGAAAAAGGGCCATGGCTGTATTAGATCAGAAAGAAAGTAACTCCTCATAAAGCTGGGGTTACTTCTAGTTGGCAGATAAAACACGCTTCAGAAATCCCCAGGAAAGCAAGTTGTTGTATCCTACTCTGTATGACATACTGATGCTACTGCCAGCAGCAGCTGGGTCTGTCCTGGTGACCTGAGTTGAACAAGAGTATTGACGTATTGGAGAGGATTCTGCAAGGAGACATGAGCCTAATACATGATTAATTAATGCCTTCTGTAGTTTAATCAGTTAATTTTTTGAAACTGAATAGGTCAAGGAAGAGGAATCTGATAAGACAAGGAAGTATGTAAGATAAAGTGGTTGGAAGCTGCAGTGAGAGTAGATATCATATCCCCATTTCTTACGTTGGAGCTACTTACTGAAAGGAATGGATGGTTCCCTAAGAGATACGGCACTGTTCAAATGCAGAGAAAGGACTCAAAATGATTCCTTCTTCACAGAAATCTTACAGCCAGTGTTACGAAGGAGTAGAGCTGCAGCACACTTTCCGGTAAAACTGGATTTCATTGTAAAGTGCAATTTTGTCAGGAACGTCACAGCATTTAAGCTCTGGAAGCTCCAGGTCTGACCGGAGCCAGGGCTTCTGGGATGTCAGGCAGCCATTCGGTTAAACCAAATAGCAGGGAAACTGAACAGAGTGGTAGTCCCACCAAGAAGCTGCTGCATCTGCTAAGCACACATTACTTTAGAAATGCTCTCTGATGGCGTTTCCAAAATAGAATTTTTCAGAAGTTCCAGGATTTTTTATCTCTCTTAATTTGGTTAAGTCTAGTTAAATGTGAAGGAAGGTGTTCCCTTCCAGATCAATCTGTGACATCTGTTATACTCTCTGTGTGCTACTGCTGCTCCTGTCTTTTCTTGTTAGTCTGTATCTACTGCGTAGTGGTTTTTGATATCATAGAATTTAACTATCCCAGAATGAGGTGAAGGCACAAATCTCTGTGAAGGGAAATCATGTTTTCAGGAATACAGACAATGAAATAGAAAAAGTATGCAGGGCATGGGGATGTGAAAAGAAACACAGAGAAGGAGAAGGGGAAGGGGAAGGGGAAGAACTTCCCCAAAATAAGTGCTCCTATAGTCTTCCAGAAAAATTCCTACCTGTCATCAGACTATATGCCTCAAATATTAGGAAAATGGCTCATCTGCTTTTCATGATGTCATATCCAGATTTTGAATGGAAGCCATATTTAAAACCCAACTTTCAAGAGATTAGCATCATTTTCAAATAATACAGTTTAAATAACATAAGAGAGTTTCTCCTGACTTTCCACTGTAAGGAATTAAATGTACAATATCTTATGGTTTTGGTTTGGCAAGTTTCCCAGTGCTTTGCTAGCATTCATGTGGAATGCCTTCTATTTGAGCCATGGATTAAGAGGGGTGTAGCTGACAATGCTGTGCACGCTTTATTGCAATGTATTTGTTGGAAACTAATCTGAAAATGTTTCAATTGTCAACAAGCAAATAAAGCTTCTAGGTGAATTGGTCTTAAAATGTTCTCTACAACTTGAAATTATGTAGATGATAGAATTTCATTTTTAAAACAGATTTAGGAGTCTGGCAAGTTTGCTTCCAAATATGTCTTTACTTCATTAAAAGTATGTAAAGTGTTTGACACAAATAGAAGCAAGGAAGAGCAAGAAGGAAGGAGTATGAAAGGAAGTATCAGTAAAGGAGAACGATAGAAGTTTTCATTTCATCTTCTCACTGCTTTCTTTCTCTTTCCTCCTCACTTGTTATCCTTTGGCTAGGAGGAAGCAGGACAAAAAGCAGGATCATAGTCCTGGATGTTAGGAGAGAAGACTTTGGCCTGTTTGGGGATCTGCTTGGAGGAATCCCATGGGATATGGCCCTGGAGAGAAGAGCAGTCCAGGAGAGCTGGTTGATTTTTAAAGATCGTCTCCTCTAAGCTCAGGACTCCCATCCCAACAAGCAGAAAATCAAAAACAGGTGGGAGGAGACCTGCATGGATGAACTAGGAGCTCTTGACTAAGGTCAAATGTGTGAAGAAAGCATACAAGAGGCAGAAGCAAGTGACTTAGGAGGAATATAAAGACGTTGCCTGATCATGCAGGGATGGGGTTAGGAAATCTCAGCCCACCTGCAATAGTGTCTGGCAAGGGATGTGAGAGGCAGCAAGAAGGGCTTCTACAGGTATATCAGCAGCAAAAGGAAGATCAGAGGAAACATGGGCCTGCTAATGGATGGGGCAGGGGACCTGGTGACAAAGAACACAGGGAAGACTGAAGTACTTGATGTGCTCTTTGCCTTGGTCTTTACTGGTACAATTTATACTCAGCAATTGCACATCCATGTGGAAAAGTCTGGAGCAAGGAAGACTAGCCCTTGGAGGAGGATCATGTTAGGGGACATTTATAACTGGACATACATAAATCCATGGGACCTGATAGGATGCACTCATGAGTGCTGAGGTAGCTGGCCAAAGTCACTGTGAGACCAGTGTCAATTATTTCTGAAAGGTTATGACAATCAGGGAAGGTCCATCTTAAAGAAGGGCAAGAAGGAGGATCCAGTGAACTACAGGTTGGTGAGACTTACCTCGATCCCCGAGAAGAAGATGGGGCAAATAATCCTGGAAACCATTTCCAGATACATGAAAGACAAGAAGGTGACTGTCAGCAGTCCACGTGGATTTACGAAGGAGTGCTGGGTCCTGTTCTGTGCTCCCCAGTACAAGAGAGATATGGAGCTATTGGAGTGAGTCCAGTGAAGGACTGTGAAGATGCTGAAGGGACTGAGGCATCCCACATACAAGGGGAGGCTGAGAGAGCTGGAATTGTTCGACCTGGAGAAGAGAAGCTGTCTAAATACCTGATGGGGAAAAAACAAGAAGAGGGAGCCAGACTCTTCTCAGTGGTGTCCAGTAGCAGGACAAGAGTCAATGAGCACAAATTGAAACACAGGAAATTGCATCTGAATACAAGAAAACAACTTTTTACTGTGAAGGTGGTCAAACACTGAAACAGGTTGCCCAGAGCGGTTGTAGAGTCTCCATCCATGGGGATATTCAAAACCTGACTGGACATGGTCATGAGCAACTGGCTCTAGCCTGCTTGAGCCGGGCCTGGACTAAGTGTTCTTCTTGGTGCCTTCTGTGATTCTTACTTTCCTCTTTTTTCTGTTTTTCTTGTTTTTGTTCATACTGCCTTTTACATATCATAGAATCATAGAATCATAGAATCATTAAGGTTGGAAAAGACCTCTAAGATCATCAAGTCCAACCGTCAACCCAACACCACCATGCCTCCTAAACCAGGCCCTGGGGTGCCACATCTACACCTTTTTTGAACACCTCCAGGGATGATGACTCCACCACCTCTCTGGGCAGCCTGTCCCAATGCTTAACCACTCTTTCGGTAAATAAATTTTTCCTGATATCCAACCTAAACCTCACCGACGCAACTTGAGGCCACTTCCTCTTGTCCTAATATCATACACAAATGTATTTATTTTTCTAGATTGTTGTACACTCCGTTTTTTGTACTTTTTCTGTTTAAGAATTCTGTCCTTTTACATGTCCTTGGGAAAGAAAACAATATCATTTCACCCTGACCTGTCTCCTCCCTCTCTATTCCAGTCCATATGTATACCTGCAGCCTGCTCTTGTCTGTTAATAGTTTTTTAAAATCTGTCAAGTCAAGTTACAGAGCAATACATGGTATTCTGCAGCCTGAATTCTTAGTTATCAGCATTTTTTCTCAGTTCATGAGTTCAGCAATACCAGCCTTTGCCACAGAACTTTGCCACAGTTCTTCACCACAGACCTTCTAGATCTGTAGTCAACAAATAAAGTTTCCAGTAAAGGCATTGACTTTAAACAGGTGGCTTGAAATATCTCTATAAATTCAAAAGCTGAAGGCAGTAAAGAGAAGAAAATAAAATCAATGCTTTAGAGCTTTATAGTTATAAGAGAGAGTTATAAAAATCAGCTTATAGTGTTAAGACTTTTAGTGATTGTTTTTCCACTGGCTACAAACTTGAGCTGTCTCAGCCTCTGGGCTGTTTTCAACTCTTCATAATAAAGCTCATTCAGCTCTCAGTGGACCTGGGAACTTCATTGAATTTGTCTTGCAGTTTGATAGCTAAACATTTTAGGAGCATATCCTTTGACTGTAACTAACATCCTATGGTGTGCTCTTCATAACATTTATTTAGCACAGCGGTACTTCGCATGGGCTGCACAGCACACCAAATGGTCCACATTCAGTTTTCGGTTCCCATAGTGTCAATCTGCTACAATTTCTTAGACTTCAAGAGTATAATCTCCAATTTCTGTTAGTGTAATGAGGATGAGGGCAGAATCTGTTAGGGTACTTTTATCTACATGCAGAAAATAGGATTATATAGGCATAATGATAGATTGTATGAGAATGGGAATCTGAAAGTTTAACAAATTTGGTTTCTGCTCTAATAAAATATGGATTATTTTGATATGAATGGATATTAGAAAGTTAGATTAACAAAGCTGTTTATACTGGGAGAATTAAAACACTTTTAATTTGACAAAGTGGCAAAAGATCTTTTAAATGGTATGTTTTCCCCTGTAGTTTTTGTTGCTGACAGACCTGGATTTTAGTCTGACATACTCAGTTTTGCCAGTAGAATTTCTATTTTGACACATTATGAACATGTAACTTTTCGCCTCTGTGTTTGAAGTCTTCAGGTCTGCATGTTTCACTTGGAGTGCTGCAAATCAGGAGCACCTTCACAGAATGATGCAGACCTATATCAGATTTGAAATCATAACAAAGATCTTGATATCTTCAGCATGGTTTAAGTGGGGGCACACACAAAATTAATTTCAAGAAACTTCCAAATGTTGTAATCAATGGGCTTTACGAGTTTTAATATTTTATAATGGGTCAAGGCCATCCTAGAGTCCATATTATCAAAAGAAGCTGATGACTGTTAAGGCCAATATTAGCTACAGGTCTGGCCTACACTTAGATTTTACCGAGATTTCTAAGCTGATTAGAAGTATTAAAAAAAATCAGATTTATAAGAAATATGGATATGCTAGCAAAATTCATGGGGGACAGGTTTATCAGACAAAATATTCTTTGACAAACTATATCCTCAGAGGGGGAACTGTAGCTCATAAGGTACACCAGCAAAACAGTAATTATTCTAGTTTAATTTGCATTTTAATTTGCATTCTAGTTCAATTTAATTTCCTTATTCCTTGTCTGAGTTAATGTCACTTCTGTTTTCACTTATTGAACCCTGTTACACACCCTGGCTGATGGACTGGAGAACTCACAATTACCAAATGTAACTTTTCTTGTATCCTGCTTATAGCTATATCAAAGTCTTACTTAAACAAACTGGATTCTTGGACTCTTTCAGTGGAAGAAATTATTACGTTCTTTCAATTTCTCTACTGAATTTTCTTTGAGTCCTCTCCCATTCATCACCACTTGGATTGTCAATGGGAGGTTGCTAGCAGTCACACAGCCTCTCTATGCCCAGTGCAGGGAAGATACAGCAGCCCTGCTCCAACTCAGAAGCAGGATCTGTCAGGATCTCTCATTGCACTCAGCGATTTCCTCATTCCTCTTGGCCCAAGTGTTTCACAGAGAGCTGAGGATGAGCTGACTGTCCTATGGACTCAATGTTGTTTTCAGAGTAACTGTTTCCTATGTTGAAATGTTCACCTGCATTGTGGTTTTCTGTATATATCCCTTTATTTGTGTTTTTCTTAAAATACACAGCATTTATATTCTTTGTAGCAAGCAGTCCCACTCATTCTGTACTGAAGGCCTGTTCTTTTAATTGATTACCATTCTGCTAATCATTATGTCCTTACAAAATGCATCAGAAAAGTCCTCATCATTTCAAAACCTGTCTCCTGGGAGTTCCCACTGGAAACAAACACCCTCAATTATCATTGCTGCTCTCGAACACATTTTGACATGGTTCAACAAGCTAATCACTATTTTATTTTTGTATTCTTTCTTCTGTCTTCAACAAATAAATTTTGTGATTAAAAAAATACACAACAATCCATTAATACTATAAATATACTAAGCTATCCATTCGAGTGAATCAAAAGTATAGCAACTTTATCTAACACTCTCCCTGTAGTCTTATATTAATTAACATGAGCTCTTTTCCCCTAATTTAAATTTTTGATAAATAAAACCTTTTTCATGTATTTTTTTTAATGTGACTGATGACAGGGCGTATTATTTCCCAACTGTTCTGGAGTTTAAGCAGCAAGTTTATTGAAAATCAGCATTCCTGGTCCTCAGTCAGCAGTGAGCTCTTTTAAAACTCTAGGATGCAAAGTTCCAACATCTACTAACTTAAAAGCATGGATTTAGAAACTGGTCTTTAACTTTTGTCTCTCCCTCTTCACCCTGTCCGTCCCCCCCGCCCCTTACTATGGTGTGAAGGATTCTACCGTTTTTCTGTAGTGATAGATGAATATCACTCTGTGGGCTATTCTGCTGATGTAATATTATAAAGGCCAGTAGGTGATACAAAGAAGAAGAGTTACCATGCACAGGGTGCTCTGCTGTCCAAAACCCTAGTGCTTTAACAGGTTGGGGTGTCTGCTCTATCCCACACAGGATGCTCACTCTTGCCACAGCTTCTAAGTTCTGCACAGAAAAATGCAGCATATTTGTCTCATTATTACCTATAAATAGCAGACTCATTTAATTACATGCATCGAGTACTGTACCAAAATGAAATCCTCCAACCATAAGCCCCTAGGGCTAAATATCAGCATCTAATGCATAACCCTCAGTTATAGGTACTGAGATGAAAGCATGTTGCCTTGCAAGTGCCTAACAATTATGTTCCATGTTCATTACTTTTTTTTTATTTGGAGGAATTAATTGAATCATACTCAACCAAATTAGATTAGAAATCCTCTCTTGTGCTGTGCTATCAGCTGTCACCGAGCCCAGAATCATTTCCCAGCATGAGCCTGCTAATGATAACTTTCTTCAACAAGCCATAGGTCTTGCCTTTGCTGAGAATATATCATCTGTTTTATTTAGACCTTAATTGTTCACCATGAATTCAGGTATAAAAGACAGACTTATTTTGTTTGCTATGTTTTCAGAGTCATTGCTGTGAGAGGCTATAGCAGCTTCTTCTTCTTTTGTGCAGTGGTAGCAAGCCTCTGAGGCTCTGGCTTTGCTGCGTGGCACAGGCAGACAGTAACTTTTTGTCCTATTTAACTGGCCTGTTGAGTCTTTTTCTCAACAATTAAGTTCCTCAGCTGGCTTTTAAAATCTGGTCAGAACATAATTGCTTTAGCCCTAGAGTATAGGATGAAATTAGAATCATAGAATCATAGAATCATTAAAGTTGGAAAAGACCTCTAAGATCATCAAGTCCAACCATCAACTAACACCACCATGACTCCTAAACCAGGCCCTGGAGTGCCACGTCTACACCTTTTTTGAATGCCTCCAGGGTTGGCGACTCCACCACCTCTCTGGGCAGCCTGTTCCAATGCCTAACCACTCTTTCGGTAAAGAAATTCTTCCTGATGTCCAGTCTAAACCTCCCCTGACGCAACTTGAGGCCATTTCCTCTTGTCCTATTGCTAGTTTCTTGGGAGAAGAGTCCAACATCCGCTTCACTACAGCCTCCTTTCAGGTAGTTGTAGAGAGCAATAAGGTCTCCCCTCAGCCTCCTCTTCTCCAGACTAAACAACCCCTGTTCCCTCAGCCGCTCCTCGTAAGACTTCTTTTCTAGACCCTTCACCAGCTTTGTTGCCCTTCTCTGGACACGCTCCAGCACCTCAGTGTCCTTCTTGCACTGAGGGGCCCAAAACTGAACACAGTATTCGAGGTGCGGCCTCACCAGTGCCGAGTACAGGGGCACGATCACTTCCCTACTCCTGCTGGTCACACTATTCCTGATACAAGCCAGGATGCTGTTGGCCTTCTTGGCCACCCGGGCACACTGCCGGCTCATGTTCAGCCGGCTGTCAACCAGCACCCCCAGGTCCTTTTCCGCTGGGCAGCCTTCCAGCCACTCTTCCCCAAGCCTGTAGCGTTGCATGGGGTTGTTGTGACCAAAGTGCAGGACCCAGCACTTGGCCTTGTTAAACCTCATACAGTTGGCCTCTCAGTAGTATCGGGTTTCAGCACATGGTGTTTTGGTCTCATTTGTACACTTGTACAACTAGTACAGCTTGAAATACTGTTGTCTGAGTGATCTTCCAAAGGAGAATATCCATGCGCAGGGAACATTTTTTTGTTTACCCTTGCTCATTCATAAATATTTATAACTCCGACTACATTATTCTTTTCTGTGCTATTTTCTTACAAATTCTCAAGGATTTTAATTGGATAAGACTCAAAAAAGTTTAGGAGCAAATCTTTAAATGTTTGTGGCCCAGCTCTCCTCAGAACAAAGTTGTGCCTTTGGCGTAATCTATGTATCTTTAATGCTCCCGTTTCCTCAGTATCTGCAATACTGTATCTTAGCAGAACTATCACAAAGAAGTAGAAATAGAAGCCCTTACAATCTTCATTTACTACCTACCTCCATATGCTGAGATGTTGATGATGAATGGGATAGACCAAAAGGATTAATGCTACCTTCATTTAAGGAGTAATTAAAAGTAGGCCCATGTCATGCTAGACTGTGCAAGCTGATCTCCAGAGGCTTCTTGTCTCAAAAGACTTACAAACCAAACCAAACCAGACAAGAAAATAAAGAAGGGGAGAAGAACAGGGCATGACAGATGAGCAGCCAGCAGCTTATCTGACGTTTTCTTGGTAGAGCATGAGCTAAAGGGGTGAGAAGGGAGGAGAAGGGACACTGTTAGGGCAGAGGCGGGGAGAAACAGGCAGGGGTGGGCTCAAGCGCGCACTGCAGATGGGGTTATGGTTTGATTCCCTTGTTGGAGGATGCAAGAGAAGGCTGAGAAAACTGAGGCCACTTCTGGGCACCTGCCGTGAAAGTGCTGTAGTAGCAGTAACCCACGCCTACCAACAGAACGGAGGTAGGGTGAGGAAGTCTGGAGTAGCAGCAGTAACCTTCACACACAAAACCCACCAGGTGGCCCAAACTGGACCTTCTTCTGCCGGGCTGAGACAGAGTACTACAGTTCCCTCTGCTCCCTGTGGGGCTGTGCATGGCCATACTTCCTGCAAACAAGGAAGCAGACCCAGCACCATCTGTTGGGGAAAGGTTGGTGGTGTGTAATAGCTTAACCAGCACTTAACAACAAGGTTACAAAGTATTATCAGGATTCAGCACATGGTGTTTTGGTCTCACTTGTACACTTGTACAACTAGTACAGCTTGAAATACTGTTGTCTGAGTGATCTTCCAAAGGAGAGTATCCATGTGCAGGGAACATTTGGTGTTGTTTTTTGTTTTTAAATATGCTTTACTTTTCACGCATTTGCAATTGCTTTTTCAGCATCATGTAAAAAAATCAGAGTAATTGTGCCCCAACAGGAACAGTGTAAGCCTGGCTGATGTTTCTCACGGGACAGGCCCTCTCACCAGTTTTACTACATGGGGAGAACAGACCCTGCCTGAGTCAATGGTCTTCTTGATATGCGCCATACCCATCTTAAAGGTGGCATCAACCCATCTATTGCGCATGGTAGGTCTGCTGTCAGTAAAGCTTTTTTGGGAGTAAAACCTCTCAAGGTGAGAGAGATACTAGGAGTACATACAGCTTTTTCCTAGATACTTTTCAAAGCAATAGCAAGACATGCAACAAAACAAGTTCTGAGATTCCTGTTCCTAATTCCTATCTGGCTTCACTCTGTTTCTTCCCTATTTTGTTCAGTCTAACAAAGAGTGCTCTTAGCATTCAAGTTTTTCTTGGACTGTATAGACTGTATCACAATGAAACAGACTTAGTACAAGGCTGATTCAAAGCTTTGAATTAACACAATGCAAGAAAGTTTTCAAAAGATTACTCTTTTGGATGAAAAGAGACAGCTTAAGATATTTACTAACAAAAATATTGGGCACTGGTAGGCAATAGTTAGTCCTGGTTTCCAACAAAATGAAAGTACAAAATCCATTTGTAAGCATTGCTGAGGCAACGGTGATTGTAGATCTGTTAGAAACAAACAAACAAGAAACCCTGCGGATGCAATTGCAGCTTTCTGCACACTTTGATATATAGCATGGCATCATTTGTTTACCAGAGGTCATTGGTTTTGAAGGACCCAGCTCATGCAGCCTGGAACAATCACATTCAAGAGTACTCGTCACTTAACAGCAAATTCTAGAAATGGACAAATATTCTTCATGAAGTTATGCAACATCTAGTTCATTTATAGTATGCTTTAAGTCTGATTGAAGCTTGTCTTGAACAGCAGAGCTATTAGAGTGGTTAAAACCAATTGCTTGAACAGGCCAACAGTCACTAATGAATGAACATTATAGCTCATTAATAAGCTGCATTATGATCCATCTTGGCACATGATGAAAGATGTGAAAGGAACTTGATGCCTTATCCATTGAGCAGTTCAAATACAAATTCTTTCAGTCAGAAGTAAACGATGAGGACAAAAATATTCTCTCAGGTATCTATAATATTTTAATTGCATTTTGTTTTGCTGGAAGATTACAGTGCTTTCAGTCAAAATCTTTTCTTTATATTCCTTGACATGAAAGGAATAGGGGGAGGCCAAGTTGTATTTCTTTCTGTGATCATTCAAGTCCAGCTACTGTTGAGATGGACGAGTGCTCATTTCCACCAGTGCCAGCAGTGTAAGCACTATTAAAACTGGAGCTTTCAGGTTGTTTGAAAAAGTGTTAAGTGAGCACTACTGGCCAAGTGAAAATTTGACCAAGAATGACAGCTTTCAGGAGACACATTACTTCTATGACATTTGACATTTGAGAGATGTCCTAAGTTCTTCATTGGTCGTGAATCATGCAGTGACAAGTCAGACCCATTTAGCTCACACATCTTTGACCAGACTGCTTTATATGAAAGCCTGGCTGCTTTCTGTGGTTATTAATTTTTAATGCTACAAATGTTCTGTTCCCATTTCCATAACTTACACAAGTTATGATGGTCTCATATATGACAGGATAAGCACCTGTCAGAGCAGTTGCTTTCATATATTGCTCGGCATTAAAGCACACAGACTACATGATCTGTGTAGTTTGTCCCTAGGAGGAAGAACATTTGTGTTGTAGCTGAATTCATGCAAGTGATCCTACATGTCTTTAGTGTTTTCCCTTTCTTGCCATAGCATCCTTGCAACATTCTCAGAATCATATTTCGTTGTCTCAGAAAACTACTGTGTCCTTTTTAAATTACTTCTATGGAAATCCTCATGGTGAGATCTAAAGGGAAACTATTTTCCAATAGTACATGGTTTCCTTAATTGTGCAAAATCTTTCTAAGAAGATTCAAGTCACTGTAGCATGCTAAACTTATTCCAGGTAGGTATGCTTTCCCTGTTCCTTGTAACACATTTGGTGATACTGTAACACTTTTGTTTTTTCTCGGCATTTCCACAGAACATAACTCTTTTTAAAAAATGCACAGGCATGCAGGGAAAGTTCACATTTTATTTCAGACATGAATTTAGAAGACTCTTTTACTGTTATTTTCTTATTTAACATTTTTCCACACCTGTCTGTAATGGCAGGGAGCAGCCTGAGATCTGAGTATGTAAATGACATCATCAGGAAGAGTGCATAACAAAACATTGTTTTAAGATATACTGCTGTTTTTAAACAGGTTGAATCAAAACATCCGTTTATCAGCCAAAATTTTCTGAAGTACAAATATTTTACCTGGCTAAAAGCTTTGGCTATTTTGTACTGGATTGAACATTTTTTTTTTTTCCTGATGTGTTCCTAGGCACCTAAACTCCGCCATGGTTTATGCTACAAAAATGAGTCCCTAATACATCTGTTCTTTAGATGTACTTAATACATAGAAGGAGGAAATGCTATGTTGTAAATTTTCCATTACGACATCCCCTTGTACTGTATGAACGAACAAGATGGTGTAGTGGGTAGAGATAAGGCCTTGGGGGCTGGAAGGCTTGAATTATTTTCCTGGCCATGCTTGCAAGCTTTCACTCCTCCATGCCTCAGCTTCATCATCTGGAAAAAGGGACTAATGGTACAAACATCTTCTGTAAAACAAACAAGCAAACAAAGAACCTCTTTGAGTTCTCCTGGTGAGAACATGGCTACACAGAGGGAGTTTTATTATTATCAGCATTATCAGCTGGGCTCCACAGTTGTACAAATCCTGCAGTAATCACTTCCTTCCTTGTTTTTATTTCAGAGGAGAGAGACTGAGGCTGCTTAAAATGCCAATGATATGCAGAGGATATGCCTGCATTCTTGTTTGTCTAGAAGGCCATGTTTCTCACATTAAAATTTATGAAACAAAATTCCAAATAATCATGTCGACAGAGTGGATTTTGTGGGGCACCAGCATGGAATGCACAGTGTTTCGTTATCTGGCCCTTGGATTTGCATTCCTCTGCCATACCCAGCTTCAAAGAAGACACTTCCTTTCATTTTGCTCGTTGCAGAAATTATAATTGATAAATCCACTTAGAAAACAACTACCCTGTGGGCCCCCAACGGATGTTATGGTTATTTAAAAACTTTTTTTTTTTTTTTTTGGGTGGTATTATTGGCTACTCTATTTTTCTTCTTAGTAAAACCCTCTCTTCTCTGGACCAAATATATGAAATTGATAGAGAACAGCTGCTATTCAGTCTGCTGGAGTTTTATAACATGTTATCAAACCCTTTGAACACAGCTGGTAAACAGACGCTCATCAGAGCATGCATGCCAGCAGCTTTTTGTGTTGAAAAGTTAAGACAATCTTTTTGGGGAAATTCTGTTAAAGCAGTACAGATACTGCATCAGAAGACTTACATGCAGGTTCCGTGTGTTCTGCACATATGAGGTTCAACCAGAGGTTGATATTCACATTTTAGATGGGAGATCTGAAGTAGAAGTGAAGTCAACTTCCGCAAAGGGATTTACCTGGAATTACTGAACTTTAGCAATAAATCTTTGAACAAGTTTTCTCAGTGAACTCTCTTTTTAAGACGCATTTGGAAAAGGCCATAGTGTCCTGGCAGGGTATTACTATGTAAACATGGAGGTATCGTGTGATGGCCTTGAAACCCTGAAACTCAGTGGAGGTGGTCAGTTGACAGAGGTGTTAATCTTGGTTTATATGGTTGCCAATCCCCTGTGGCTTTGCGCTACATGCAAGTATGCCTGCAAAGTGGATAACACTGACGTCCCAAGTTGGCTTCTGGAAATATGGTAGCTATTTTCTAAGCAGAGCAGAGATGTGTTGAATAGACTGCTGAAATGGGGTGGCAGCTTTGCTCTGCCTAAGGGCTCCCCTGCTCACAGACTGATGAGAAACCGCAGTTTCGCTGGCAGCTACTAAAACTCTTTCCAACAGAAACGGTGTGGCTGTCCTTCATGGCCAAAAAGTGGAAACAGCAGGGTGCTCTGGCAAGCTCCTGGAGCCAACTGTGCTTTCTCATGGGCACCACCCAAAAGCGTGAGATTCAAAGTGTTGTGAGCGTTGACAACTCTCTTAACCTGAAGCTGTGCAGACTCTTTAGCTGGGAAGTCAATACTACCAAGAGGTCTATTGCATTGTCAGATGCATTTAACACCTGTGAAAAAAACCCATGCTGCTGCTGCTGTGTTGCAAACATTACGTGACAAGGCTGCTGAATGACTTAAGCAATTACATGATTGCCACATTTTACAAGGTGGTAAACCAGAGAGGAAAGTGTGCATCATTTAAGACGTGTTCTTGGGACATCTGGTTTTCATATAGATAAAAATAGTTGCTATCAGATGACTGTTCAGTAGGCTACATGATATTATTTTGTTCCCAGTGGATTATCAGCCATATCAAACTGTCTACAGTCACCGCTGGCATCAGGCTCTCATCTTCAACGGCAAGAGCTGGAGTGGAAATCCTGGCATATGAAACACAAGCAAAGTGCCAGTAGGACATACCTTTTGTGTGTCAGCCTGTTCAGGCTACTGTTCTAGGTATTTGGGTGCATAATTCAGATTGATCAGCCAACTCCACATTGCAAGATGGCAAATGTAGTCCATTGCTCTCAGCCCTTGGGAGGCAGTGAACCACAACTGCTACGAAGCAGTACCTTAGGGAAGCAGAGTGTAAGTTGCTTTTTGAATGGATACATAACTAAATGGTTTGGGCTACTTCATATGTGGGTTGATGTGGACTGAAATAAAAGATTTTACTTCTTTTCCCAGGAGGAGATTCAAATTCCCTACACAATTTGCAGATTTCCTGATTTTTTTTCTTTTTTTATTTTTCAGAAGCTGAAAATAACTTTTCCAGTTCCTGCTGGAAAATCTTACTGCTAAGAAGTCTGCAGCATGCAAGGAAAATATAAGGAAAGCTGCAATAACCTTCAAAAAATTCAGTCTTTTGGGTCATATTTGAGTCATATTGACTTGAGTCAGATTCACTCATGATCAAAATCTAAAATCTGGTGAGTGATCCAGTTGCTGGAATGTACTTCACTTTCAAAGGAAAGGTTAAAGATCTTAATAGGCAGTAATGTTCCCACACATTAAGATGCTGGAAAAACATTAATGATAGTAAATGGAAAATTTTCAGCTTTTCCCACCACATCAGTTTAATCTCCTAAGAAGCAGAAGCAAAGAGAGAAACTTGTTTTGGGTAAGTTTAGAGAAGCAATTACTTACTGCTGTAAACTATGGACAAAGAAATCAAAAATCAGCAGAGGAAATGGTAGACAGTAGTAAACTGTAAACCCAATAGCAGGCACAGTGGGAGGAAAATTATGAAGCACTTAGCAAATTAAAGGAAGAAACCAAATACCATTTAGATAATATATCACGCTGATTGTATAACAGCAATAACGTCGTCCTTTGTCCAGTTGGCAATGTTATACTGAACATACGGCAAGCAAAGCCTTTCTTCTATCTAAATATGAATTGCTCATTGTTCTTGTAACTTGTAGCTATGACCAGCTTGAGGAGGGCTATCAATGCAGTGTGAGATCATGATCACATTTACTGAAGGATGAATAAGAATTGCCTCCAGACCCTCAGAAGAGTTATATACATTTAGTAATGAAGGCAAAACTATACCTGAATAAATTACTTATGGAAATGTAGGAAGCCCATAAGGGCTATATTTTTGCTAGTTTGTATGTGAGAGCAATCAATTAGAGCCTGCAGCCAGGTAGGGATTTTTCCTTTGGCTTAAAATGTAACTAAGAGCCAACAATTCATTGCATTTGCGTATGGAAAAGGCAAATATGTTCCAGGGTTCTGTATGGTTAAAATGTGTGTCTTGTCAAATTAATTCAGCTGTAAGCATACTGCAAGTAACATGCAAATCTCTTCTTCCTTATTTGCTGAGTTGCTTAATCTGTTTTTTCTTTTAAACTTATACTTGATCTGATTTTCTGCACTTCTTTCTCCAATGGATAAAGACAATTGTTTCTGTTTGCCATCTAAAGCCTTTCAGGTGGCAAAACAATTACTTAAACTTTACCTTCGTCTGACATAGCTGTTGACGCAATATATAGAAAGATACAGCTGCTGCCAAGAGTCACAGGGTTCACAGAAAGTACATGTTTAGAGAATATGCTTATCAAAATAAGTGGGAGGCAAAACCAGTAGAATACGTAGATACTGAAATACATCTTGTCCCGAAAGGGGAAGAAAATCGCATGTTTCATGGAGATGTTAGAGTAAGAAGTTCCACTTTCCTAAAAGGCTTGAGAAGCATTTTATAAAATGTTTAACAGTGGGCAATCGTAATTTCCAGTGAAGTCAGTGATAAGCCTGTCTGGATCATCTCTATGATAGCACAGAGGTAAGGCAAAGGAAAAGTAAAGGAAGATCTAGATCTAAAAATTAAGTTGAGCAGCAGTGGGGCAACCCACCCATGTTGGTAAGAAAGGATGCTGAGACACGATTTCAGGTCAATGGCTGGAGTCTGGAGTAACCTCACTGAGGTTCCCCAGAAAAGGGGACACCTGGATTTCCTTCATGGCACTGGCTTTCACCACATCCCTTATCTCTTCATTTCAAAACTCACAGAGGCCCTTTTACAACCCCTCTTTCACATTGGTTTGCTTGGACATCTTTATGCCATCCTGGCAAAAAGACTCTGCCAGGAAGATACACACTTAAAAGTATAAAGCAATTAGTTATTGGCTAACACACACACACAAAAAAACCAAACCAAAAAGCATAGCTGAGATTTACTGAGCTATTAGGATAAGCATTAGTGTGCTCACCATGCTTGATAAAGCAGTTTTCGTTAAGAAAGTGTTAACTACACCCCTAATTGTTACCTTATCAGCTCTGAAGTGGAGCGTGCTATGTCCTGATGACTTGTTTGGTCATGACCCTCTTTTGGCAATGACTGAATGTAGAAGTCACTCCTAGAAGGAGAGATCAGATCTAAAACGCTTATGAAAATGCCTGTGCAAAGGGGCAGAGCTTTGAACTGAAACTGGCCCTTGTTTGGTGCATGCCTTTTCCTATTCTAGCAGCATATCACTATACTTGTCACTGAAAAAAGCAAGCTTCAAGATGGTGTTCATCTGGGTGATGTGACTATTTTAATGCTCTGCCCTGATTCTGGGGGGAAAATAACTATTGTGTCTTCATTTGTTTAGTATGTTTTCCTAGTACATATCTTCTTAATTACTTGCCATACCTAACCTACGTTTGGCCAGGACTTAGAAATCTTTGAAACATGCAGTTCTCCAATGACATACATGGAGGAAAAATCCTTACCTGATTTGTCCTGCACATGGCTAGAACAGACGGTGTGTACTGTCAGAGTTAGAAAACTCCATGTTGCTGAATGCAGAGTTCAAACTGCAGCAACACCATGATTCGGAAAACACCTTGTAAGTTGCATCAGGAAACCTGTGGTTTTATATGTTGTATTTTTTATTTGTGTGAGAAACACCCAGTAGGAAGTCATTACTTGCCTTTCTTGCATCTCTCCAGTGGCATGGATATAACAGGAGTCAAAGAGCAAGACTCTCATACGAAATCTGCAAATCTCAGTGTTGGTTGACAGCTCTGTAATCAATACCTTTGACAAACTGTACAGTATTGCAATTTTCTTGATGACAGTTGGAGGGGAGATAGGCTGGAGTTATCAGTTCGGTATGTCATTCAGTATATCGAAATAGTCAGGTAATCTGCCTGTGGAGTCCATGCTTATAAACAGCTGAATTATTTAAATATTTTACTGTGTCACTGTGCTCTGCAATCAGAACCGGCATAATTAAGAATAGTAGATGTCTAATGGGAAAAGCAGATTTTAATCAGATTGTTTACTGCCAGGGCATCTGGAGAGTTTTCACTTGCCTGGCTTTTAGTTTCAAGGAGAATAGATGCAAAAAAGTGTTTGCCAGGGAACTGTTTGGTTTCATGAACATATTTTGACTTTGAGACTTTCAGTACCCTATGCAGAGGGGAATAATGAAGGAAACAGGTTTTAAACCCAGTTGTCCATCATAGAGATGAGTTTTGTAGTTTGTGGGCCCAGCAAAAACAGATATTTGCCAAAGACTTTTGAAATCATTCTGGGAGGCATCTTACCACCAAGGACTGCCTCTAACAGAGGAAAAGCAGAAACCTGGCACAGTGCTGTAATTTGAAACACCCTACTGGTTGGTGGAAAAAGAAAAGGGTTTTCAATGTTTTTGCATCAAAATCCACAATACTTAGGCCCTATGGGCAATGTGGAGAAGCAGTAATTTTTAACTGAGCACTTGGAGTTTTGTCTCTCAAATCACTCAGCCAAGAAGAGGGTTTTTGCACTGCCTAGCTCAGGCTGCAGTGCAGCCTGTAAAAGGGAGGCCATCTCCTCAGATTAATGAGCCACTTAAACGGTGCGTGTGTGTGCACGCGCACGTGTGTGTTTGTATCTTCTCCTCTGAGACATTTAATAAGCAAATAGCAGCTGCACTCCAGTTCTTTAGTCCGGCTCAATTATCAGATCTGCCATCAGCACGCTAGAGAGCACAGGGTAGAGGTCTGTTTTTGTGGTTGATAAAGCCATTGTAGGACCTTACCTTAAATGACAGCTATTTGTCAGAGAAAGGAAACAATACACGGTAAGGCTGGGCATGTTTTTAATGCTAATCATGTTTTCATTGCTCTGAGGGTTCCCTGGCTGCTGTGCATACAATACTTGTGTGAATTGTGTTGTATTACACATCAGTGAAAAGATGGCCAAACCTTCTTTTCAAGGCATGTATAAGTTTTGGTGCAGGGTAGGGTATTAGTCCTTAAAACCATATTGTTTAGAGGGTACATCGACATGCCCAATGTCCACTGTTAGCATGGCAGCCTGGCACACAAATGATGACATCCATCCCCTGCCTGAAGCTGAGGATAAATGCCACAATGACGGTAAGCTTAAGCAAGTACAGAGTGATTCACCAACCGGATTAGCAAAACAGAAAAATCCATAAGGCTCTCCATGACCTCCCACAGCCTTTTGTTTTCCATGTAGCTGAGCGTGCATTATTTCCAACAGACAATGTGAAACAATGCAAACTCGCATCATGGAGTAAGGGGCAGTCTGAGGCATAACCCCACTGCTGCCCACAGTCAGTAGGGATCATCCCTTGGTCACACCCCACTTTCAATGTTTTCTTTTGCTTGGAGGTTGGAAGGAGGATTGGGGGCTGCCGGAAGGAGGAGTTTGGGTTGTGTGCTGGCTGCAAGAGAAGCACCCCTGTCAGTGATAAGAGGTCCAGTTTCTAGCTTGACTTGAATGTGCATGTGTGTTTTTCCTCCTTATGAATTTTAAGCCCCTGGGCTGAATTCAGCCAAGTCTGGCAGAAGAACAGCAGTCTTGACAGTAACTGGGTTTCATGAAGAAGTTTGTCTGGGCAGAGAGGGGGAACAATATTAATGCCTTCACTAATCGAAACACTCTAGCATGAGCCAAACATCTCTGGGCATCAACCAGCAGAGAATCCAATAAAAGGATCACAATCCATAAGAAAATGGATGGGGTGGCTCTTCACCCTTTGCACTTGTCCCTCGCATTCAGTAGCTGAAATGGTGGTCAGCTGAGCGAGACCCACAGCAGAGAAGGCAGCATGAAGAGGAAGTGGAAGAAAAGGGAAAAGGCAACACAGAGATTGGCAGTGGGAATGCCAGATTTCTAGACAAATCTTGCACAATTGGGGAAACAATGGGAGGAAGAACTGTATCTGTGTTCAGAGCTTACAGATCTTAGCACAGTTAGAGATTAAAAAAGAAGACAAAGATTGTTTTCACTATCTCATGAGGTAGATAAGACGTGAGAAGTGAATGAGGCATGACTGCCAGAAATAATACCAAAGGCATTGGAACAACTGATAAGGTAATTTCATGTAAACTGTGACCCAAGACAAACTAAGACTTAAAATGCGACTGCTTTTCTTTACCTGTGGCCAAGAACCAGAGGGGGAACCAAAGCACATTTCAGAGCAGAGATCTCCGATATTTACATATAACTTTGGAAGGATTTTTAAATTCCCTAGCTGAAGGACAGGATCATTTGTTGTACTTGTGATTATTCTTGAGAAAAACAGATGCAGTCTCCAGAAATGCTTTTGAAAAGTGGGGACAGATGAACTATCTGGGGAAAGGATTAAATTCGTGGCAGACACTTGAGCAGAGAAGGTAACTAGCACTACGAGAAATCTAGGAATCGGGCCAGAAGCAGTCTTACTCTTCCACTGCTCAGAGCAAACTGCAGAAAAAAAGAATAGTTAGGGTGCAAGGAGCCTGGAAGTGAGAGGCGTCTTATATGCTTTCTTCTGACAACAAGCAAAGAAGAAAAAAGGAAAAAGGCAACACATGCAGGATGTAGAGATATCTGACAAAGGCGAGGGTGCACGTGAGGGTGACTTGAAGAGGTCTGGAGACACTCTCTGTGCTGCCACTGGAGCAGGTGACTTTCTCTCAGGTTTGAAGCTGCTGGGTGGACATCCAGTATTCTTTCTTCCTTTTTTTTGCCCCCTTACTGTGGCTCCCGTGGAGCAACAAAGAAGGGAAGATCTGGGTTTTGGCCAAACCTCTCAATGCACAAAAGTATTTTCTCTTTTAAGCCAAATATCCAAAACTGTAATGTTCTGTGCATCTTTCTCCTCTTTGAGGTGCTGCTGCAAAACTTACAAAAATTAATGCACAGATCTTGGCCACAGTTTGTTTTGGGTTAATATGGTATGTCTACAGTGTCAACCAAACACAGGTGTGAGCTTGTTCTCAAGTTCATAGTCATATCTAGTGCGCACAGCAGACACAAAAATATTCACTCAAGCATGTATCCATCTCTGGACATAGAGTCTAGTTCTTTCCCAACGAGTTCAACAGTGCCAGGGCTCAGGCCTCAGCATGGTAATGTAATTGTCTGTAAATTTAATTTTTGCATTGTCTTCAGCATAGTTTTCCTCTGCGTTACATTCTCACAGTTTCCATCTTTCCCAGACTGTTCCCAAAATGCAGTTTGGATGTTGCCATCCTGTCGGTAAGAAGACTTATGTGGCTTGCATGGTTTATACAGTATATTGCTGGATTATACCAGCTGGCCTCTGGAGCAGAAAATAAGGCTTGGCACTGCTTGGTTTTCTAGTAGAGATATAGCCAGAGAGACCAATCACAGTGATGCTGCATGTTAGCGTCTGACCCTGCAGATCAGCCTCAGATGAGTTGGCTCACTAAACCCCTCTCCAGCTGGAGATACACCCAAATCAGCTACTTCTGTACACTGTGTGGAAGCTCTGAACAGAGCAGCAGCCAGGCGCACAAGCTTCTGAATGGATTGGGCATGCATAAAGTCTTGGTGGCCAGCAAGCCTGGGTCAGCTCTTCACCTCACAGTGTGAAACTGCATGGATGAAAAAAAAAATTAGTAACCATAACATATCATCTCTACTTATTAAAAAGTACACTAAGCCTGGCTGTAAAGAGAAAAAAAGAAAATTTTTGCCCCTCCGCTTTTTCTCAAAGAATGACTGCTGCCACTGAATTCACCCCGGTGCAGTGATGATGCATGGGCTGGGAACCCCCAGGCAGTATCTGTACTGCTCAGGGGGCCTGACACAGGCTATGGCTCAGCCAAGTGTGCTATTTCAGTAATGGAAACCAAACCCGGTGTTTGAAACAAGATGTTTCTTCTGAGTGCTGGAGAGGAGAGTGGGTATTTGTGAGCTTAAAAACCACATCAACTTGCCAGGAAGCCTATGAAAAATAATCTTTGTTTTCTTGAAAACAGTCTCTTGATTCCTGTCTGTTAGATGAAATGTGTTTGCCAATGTTTTGAAGTTACCTTTTGGTTTGTTTTTGAAGATAAAATGTTTTTTTTAAAAGGACTATAAACAGAGTGCTAAACTTATTTTTTAAAAATTGAATTACCTTGGAATTGTTTATAAACCTCCTCCAAACCATCACAGAATTGAAATAAGGATAAAAATGAGCTCAGTGGATTTCGGATCACTAAGCCCAGCTCACCCAAGACTGCAGTGCTCTGCAGAGCTGGTTTCTCTTTGCTTTTCTCCCTTAGCAACTCTCTCCAAAAATGGCTCCAACATTTTCCAGATAGGAATGTTATGCACTTTAAAAAAATTGTCTGTACTGTTTGCTCAGTTTATTTCAATGTGATTTGTGAGCAATAGCTACTCCCACAACAAAACCTGTTAAACGTGTGTGGCACTGCTTACTTGGCTGCTATTTCTGTGGGGTTTAGAAACTGCTGTTTGTAAAGGGCATGTTTTTGGGTGTTGGGAAAGTTCGATGCAACTTGCCACATATGAGAAGGCCTTTTGAATTCATTGTCTCAGATAATAATGGCAATTGTGGAGAAAGGTGTCTTTAGCATAGAAATTTATCCAGTGGGCTTTTGCAAAGACTCTCTATTCATGTACTTTTATATCTCTGCTGAATACATCCTCTGAGTCAAAGCAGTCTTTGAAAAATTGAGGCGGTAGCTTAGAAGCAAATTTCGAAACTATAGAAGCACAAAGCCTTCTGGTGAAAGATGGTATTTGATTGATCCTTCTGTATGTAAAGTTTATGCTGCAGATAAAGGTAATATTAATTAGTTTCTCCAAGTGCATACTTCAGAGCATGAACAGAGTTCCTGAGAAAACTTGTAATGTCATTCTCTTGCTATTTTGGCAGCTGTCTTCCACTTGGAAGTAGTCTTATGTGTGGGAAGAAGCAACACTAATGCTTCCAGAAAAGGAAGACAGACATCTCAATTCTAAGTTCATTTGCCTCCTCCATCAGAAATTAAGCATCATCCTTCCACCTCTGCTGTGCTTCCCATAAACATGACCTGAAGACTCCAGCCCAGAACCACAATGCAAAATATCATAATTGTCAACATTAGTGTGGTGTTATATCTGTGGAGGACCTGATTCTTCTGCATCCTTCTTTGGAAAGGTCTTGAGTTTACCCTGCAGCCTGGAATATTTTGGCTCATGTATAGGCAATGGTACTGAAGCTGGGACTTCCCTGGTTACTCAGATAAGTGTCATCTTGGAGGTTTCAAAACTTAAGCATATTTGGAATTTCAGGCTACCGCATACTGCAGCACTATCATAACAAAATCAGAGTAAATTGATGTAAATTTGGGTAACATCCCAAGATTGTTAGCGGTGTTTTCAGTTTCTGGGGAAACTTTGAAACATGGGAATAAAAGCAGTTAGACTTAGAAGAAAGAAAAAAATAGATGTCTTCTAGTCTTTTGTTGTATTATTACAGTTACATTGCATGTAACACATATACAGTTATAGTATACAATGGAAAGTGTTGCGTAATTATAATTACCACTCTTGTGAATAGCACTGCCTATAATTATGCTATTAGATAATTCCCCTGTAAAATAACAGTATTTTTTATGGAGATGTGTTAGTGACTCTTTTATTTTATTTTCAGTTCTAGAAATAAGGCATAGTTTGTTTCACTGAAAAGGCTCCTTTAATGGAGAAATCTATTTCTTACATCTGGATTATCAGGTAAACACACATATTATTTCAGCTGACAGTTGAAAAATCATGGTGCACTGTAATGAAGCTGAGTGTGTTCAATAAAGGTCCTAAATTCCTGGCAGACAACCAAACTGTTCAGGATTTTCAGGGAAACATTTATAGAGACCTGGTAGTGCTCTTTTAAAATTTTATTTTCTTTTAATGTCATTATAAAACCATTTCAAAGACTGCAGAAATGTTTCTTTTTGTTTTACTTTGTTGTCAGTGTCTAAGTAGTAGTCCCACTTTTAGCAAACACTATATGGTTTAGCAGCTGTGTGCCAGAGCGTTGCTTCATTTTTCTGATGAAAAAATGTATTTCATATGAAGTAGGTCAAGGAAATATTCAGTTGTTAATGTTGACTGGCTGCTAGTAGAGGATAAGAAAAGGAAATCCTGTATTAACTGTCATCTTACTTGTAACTTTCCACTTACATTCACAAAAACACGAAAAAGAATTCTAGAAGGGAAAACCCACTTAAGTAAGTATAAAAGAACCATATTACTCTTATTTTGCCTTAAAAAAATGAAAAGGACTTGCAGGTAGATGCGGTACACAACAGTAAGTTTAGAAGTAGGAAATCATAATGAAGTTTTAGGATCATGCCTTTCTCCTTCAGAGAGCTCCTTTCCTAGTTTAGGTGTCCTTCAGGCTTTGTAGCTGGCCACTGTTTCCTGGTGGCTGCCATCTAGCTCAGGCAGATGAATTCACCTGGACTGCCCCTCTCACAGTCAGATGTGACAATATTCAGCATTGTCCTGCTTTTTCACTTGGTCTTTGAATCTGAATGAAGCTACAATCTGGTATGGAATTGAATTAGTTTGAATCAGCAGTATTTAAAGTTGGACTGAGGAAGGGGGAAGGACTCTGCTCAGCAGAAAATAGTTCTGGTTCCGGCACTGTGGGGCCAAAATGACATGAAAGGCAAGTCTGGGGCAGAATCCTTGCTCTGGGTTATTTAATTCCCACTGACTTCATCATGATCATGTGTTTACACTCTCTTTTATCTTCTAGATTTAAGGGGGGAGTTCCAGAAAAAAACTGGGTTTGCTCTTTCTCAAAAATAATTCTAAAAAATACTTTTATAAAACACTTCTATAAAGCTTTGGTGACTGGGTAAGGCTGAGGAATAAAGCCTACTATGCTTTTTATTGTGTAGAGAAATTTCTGAGTAACTCACCTCTTCACAGAAAAAAACAGCATAATGGAGTGTATAACTGAAACCTCGTCAGAGGTTTAAGAAAAGCAAAGTAAATTAACCTGAAATTAAAAGATAGCTGAACCTTATAAGAAACATAGATATGTACATTAAGGTTCTTTTTTCCTTCAATTCAAAATACAGATTCGATAATCTGAAGCTACAGAGTTTGATTTATCCATAGCACTTAATACCTGTGTAACTCTATCCCCATTGAAATAGAAGGTAAACACTGCACAGAGCAGAGCTAGGTTAACACTGAGCACTTTGAATGTTTTTTTCTTTTGGCTCCACAGATTGTTAGTTGCTTTTCAACAGTGTTCTGGTTTCTCTAAGAAAAGAAAAAGAAAAAAGATAGTAAATATCCCTACCCAGGAGCCATGAAAAATACCTTCTTCACTTCCCTTCTTCATAGATTATTTTTGCAGGAGTTAAGTTTGAACTTTAACATCTAAGTAATTGGATAAGATTGAGATGAAACTGAGTTAGCAATAAATGTTTATTGTTTTCATAGAATCATAGAATCATTAAGGTTGGAAAAGACCTCTAAGATCATCAAGTCCAATGACAAAATAAGAATAATAGGGTTCTTTTATTCTTACGTGGGTTTTCCCTTCTATAATTCTTTTTCATGTTTTTGTGAATGTAAATGTTCATTATTTCATAATTCTTTCCTCATTAAGCTGCCTCAGTATTTAACTGTGTGTGTGATTATTGGATGAAGTCATTTTGATGCAACACAAAGGCCAATAAGACAATCAGTAAAAGAATACTGCTAAAGACATGATATTCTTTTTCCTTCATGTCACTGCGGCCATATTTCTTGATTCTGTCTTTCTTACTATAGGGGAAGCTATTCAAATGTATGAGTCTCAGATTTGCTTATGGCAAGGTCTTTTAGATGTGCATTTATTACAACTCTCCTTAAACAGCTTAATGAGTAAAGGCAGACAGGAAAGGAAAGGAAAAAGAGTAGCAAAGGGTGTTATTGCTAGCATTTAAACTGAGCAAAACCACATTCACTGCTCATGGTGGAGAAATATTTTATGATCATGAAGAAAAGATTCATCCCAAAGGATAGACTTTGTCACTGCAATTTAAAGCCTGCTGCCCTGCTCAGGCACTATGTAAGAAATAGTTTTGCCATCTCTGACCTACAGTTGCTCAATGCCCTTCTGCTCTTTGATATTGGAAAACTGGCTGCCAGACTCTTCTCCCTGAAGTGTCAATTAGTTTGGAATTGATTTTTACACTTCTGTGATAGGTGTAACAACATGGGCAAAGATGAAGATGGCATTCTAATTTGTTTTAATGAAGGAGGATTTAGCAGAATTCATGTAATCACAGTGCCTGTTATTTTGGTTGCATCACCTAATTGTCTGGCTTTTTCAATACTGTATCATCCTCATCCTGTAGCATTTTGTTTTGTAAATTGATGGTTCATTCAACTTGCAAATGCAGGTTGAATTTGGGTTGAATCTAAATTGCTGCTTCTAATTAGTTTTTAGTCTCACCAACCTAATGAGAGGCCCACTGTGGCAAGAGGCCATCTTGAAAGATTTATTTCAGTTCGAGACTTACTAGGATTAAGTCAGTGTCTAACAATTTGTCATTGTTTATCCTCAAATCTTACTCTTCACATGTGTGTTGTCAGCACTATCTTCTCAGGTCATGCTCAGTAGCAGCAGTGACTCTGGACCTTTAAAGGTGGATTATGTGAGCACTTTGATCAGCAAAACGTTATTAAAACAATTTTTCCTCACCATATTTCCCCTTGGTAAGCTGGGCTTTTCTTGACAGTAACAGTTAACAGTGTAAGAAGTATACTACTTGGGAAAAGGTGTAGATCTTGCCACCGAAGGAGAAAGATCAATTCAATTCATGCTGCATGAGGCCTGAGGGAGCTATTCGCAAAGCTGAGTTGGTATTATTAGTACAGCTGTAATTCTTACCATGTATGAGATCTCTCTGCTCATTTTATTTGACATCCTCGTACTCAGTGCCATGTGAGTGGAACTGTCATGACAATAATGGGACACATGCTACCAGCGCTATGTACAAGCTTCCAGCACATCTTGGTTTCTCAGAAGGTTAATGGTTTTATGTAGACCCCAGCTGCTTCCTGAATTGGTGAGACAATCCACATTTATATACCTATTGTTTCAGTTTAAGATGGCTAGGGAAAACATCTGAAAACATCCCAAAATAAGCTGTGGCAGCTTTAGCAATGAAAAAGCAAAAGTAAACCAATCCGAGCAATTAGCAAACCATGTCTATCCAGATAATTTGTGTTTTGACATATGCGAGATTTGAACACAATGATAACGTGAGAGCAGTAGATGCACAGAGAAAATATCATGGTAGACATACAATAAGCTTTCATCTCAGAATTTCACACAACACTATAAATCATACTGAAGGCAACAGCTCACACAGAGCGATGTTTGTCCTTCTGATTTATACAACAAGCTCTTTCTTCATCATTGTGATGTATAATCTTTTTTGGGTGGAATTCCAAACTTAATTCTTCCTTACTCTTGCATGACCAGCACTTTGACAAATATTAAAACCAGTATGGAACATTACACCTACAGCTAAATCACTGAATGTAAAACCCAGACACTTCCATACAAACTGGGGATATTTTTACGTTCTGTAATACTTTTTTTTTCTTCCTGCATTACAAACTCTCCGAAGAATGTTACAAGTTCCAAACTGCTGAAGTTTCCTTTTTCATTTATTCGCTGGTTATTGGCTTTTAATTCTATTCATTATTTCGTTCTGATGTAGTAGTTCTTCTGCAATAAATCTCTTCAATTTTCAGGCAGTGATAAGAGGAATCCAATGAAATTCATGGTCTGGATGTTTTATTTCTAAGTGTACTTTTTAATTGCAGGATATTTCTGTGCCTTTTCCTGAATATATTCAGTGTGGGCACACCCTGTTGTTGGGTTGCTACCAATTCCATCATCTGTTCAAAAGAAAGCAGCGTTTGTTTGCCTGTTGGACCAGACTAAGCTGAACATGACCAGAACTAAAAAGAAAGATGTTTTAAAGGGTGGTTCCCACCAGAAAAAAAAAAAAAAAAGACACTGGAGAAGACAGAATCCCTCCTGTCTATAACCATGGCTAAAAATAATATCCAGAACAATAAGCAAATTACTTCTCAACCTCACTACAGAAGAATGAAAGCTGTTGCAGGTTTTAAGACTGCAGAGAACGTTATTTCCTGCATAATGTGATTCTTCTCAAATTATGAAAAATTCCCCAATTGTAAACTCCATGGAATATTTATGTACCATATATATAATATGTTTGCACTGTTGCCAGCATGCATATTGACTGTGTCTATAGTGCAAGGCTGAACAGGCTCAGTTATTAGCTTGTTGTTGTCCAGATTGTTGAACTCCTTGGCACAGTTTTGGCCTATGCCAATGACCACTCTTTCAAATAATACCTGGGCCTGATTTGGGTGATAAAACAGGCCAGGGACTCTTCCTTTTGGAAGTTTGAATAAGGCCACCGGGAGGAAAGAAATTTTTATCTATATGGGCAGAAGGCAGACTGTGTTGCTCTCAGGGCTAGAGAATGGGACTCAGCCATATTTACTAAAGTAGACTTACTCTGGGCTTGGGCCATGCTGTGTAGATAGGGAACACATCAGTATCTCCTGCGACAAGGAAGTAAAGCTGGACAGGCTCACTGATAGAAAATGTTGAAGAGGTGCTGTAGTACCTCAGTTAGTATCTCTCCAGTGATTTTTGTGCCTAGACTACTACTCTTTTTCATGGGGCAGTGATACCCAAAGGAAAATTAATCCCAATATACAAACCAAGTGCTCAACAAAGTGCAGAAGTCTGGGTGCATGAGGTATATGCTTTCTCTGCTACATTGGATTATGGACATCTTTTGAATGGTTTTTATGACTTTGAGAGAGGAAAAAAGCAACATTATAACCAGCCTCAAAGAAAACTACTGACAGGAAGCTTCACAAACCTGGGGCTGGAGTGATACACTTTGACAAGCTAAAGCAGCAGTAAATAATGAGCTTATCATTTGAAGTCTGCGTACATGTATGAAAATTCTCAAAGGTTTTAAAAAAACACTGTCATTTGCTTATACTTGAGACATGACATTGAGTGCTTGGAAGCTTGCTTGCCTACTGTCTAGATAGGAACCAAATGTCTTGAAAATTTGGCAACTTGAAGGTACAATCCAGTGAGTTATGGCATGGAACCAGTGAGTGGCATGGAAGAGGAAAACTAAACAGCAGATCAGCATAATCATTTTTCCAAGAAAACAGGTTGGTTAGTCTATGCAGGAGAGAGGGTCCAGTATTTGTTTAATTTGATTAATGTATTGTGTAAACTGTGATTTTGCTGTTTTGTTTTCCTTTGTTTTGTTTTCTAGTAGTGGTGCTAAGGAGGTCTGGTCTCATCCATCACTTTTCACTGTGCTGTACAGATGGAGGTATCAGGTGGTAAAGTTGACACTGGGGATGTTCATAGACTCACTGGCCTTAAAGTCACAGATGACTGCTGGCCTAAAATGGCAACGTTATCTGTTAAATGTGTCATTTGCTTTCTGGTGAATTCTTTGATTTACAATGAAACAGAAAAATGCTTGGCACTGACTGCTGAGACTAGAGTCAGTGGTTGGCCATTATTCCTGGCAAAGAGGTTATTTCCCCATTTTCAGCAAGCCAGCTTGCCAAAAATGTGTTCAAGAGGAAATGTAGTAAGTGTAGTTGTTACAGGTTCTTGTCAAGATTTCAAAAGTTTAGGTGTACCTTTCCAGGGTGGTACCTCAGAAGTGAAGTCATCAAAAACTTCTGTTAATAGACTTTTCACTTCTGAAATCAGGACTCCTTTTGGACAAATCCTTTACTTGGAAAGCAGCAAATACGCTGTACTCAGCTTCCACTCCTGTACCCACACTGAGTTACAGTCTCAATATGTTTCCCCTATAGTAAAATGTCTTCGTTGTGAATAACGTCCATGCAAGATGTAAACAGCTTCCCCAGATGTAAGACAATAAAGAATAAGGCAGCAGAACATTATCTGCTGCATTTCAAATCTTCTCCTGCTCTACAAACCTCACCAGTGAGAGTCTGGAAAAAAAATTAAGATGCTGTCAATGCCATGTGTTATTTCAAACAACAACGTATGGAAATCTGAGGGAGCAGCAAATTATACTTTATTGTTGTGGTTAAATCCCAGCTGGCAACTAAGCACCACACAGCCGCTTGCTCACTCCCCCCTGGTCGGATGGGGGACAGAATCACAAGAGTAAAAGTGAGAAAACTCGTGGGTTGAGGTGAAGACAGTTTAATAGGTAAAGCAAAAGCCACGCACGCAAGCAAAACAAAACAAGGAATTCATTCACTACTTCCCATCGGCAGGCAGGTGCTCAGCCATCTCCAGGAAAGCAGGGCTCCATCACACCTAAAGATGACTTGGGAAGATGAACGCCATCACTTCAAACATCCCCCCCTTCCTTCTTCTTCCCCAGCTTTATATGCTGAGCGTGACGTCATATGGTATGGAATATCCCTTTGGTCAGCTGGGATCAGCTGTCCCAGCTGTGTCCCCTCCCAGCATCTTGTGCACCCCCAGCCTACTGGCTGGTGGGGTGGTGTGAGAAGCAGAAAAGGCCTTGACTCTGTGTAAGCACTGCTCAGCAATAATGAAAACATCCCTGTATTCTCAACACTGTTTTCAGCAGAAATCCAAAACATAGCCCCATACTAGCTACTGCGAAGAAAATTAACTCTACCCCAGCCAAAACCAGCACATTTGTAAAGAAAAAAAAATACTTGAATGATTTAACTTGTGTATAGCAAGCAAACAGAAGGGAGCAGTGCTATGGTTGGGAATGAGTACCTGTTTCTCTCAGTAGTGACGTCCACCAACAGCTTATTGTACAAACTGTAGCTTTGTGTTGCTGACACTTGCATGCTGGGTCCACATCAGCATTTGCTACCTCTACATGAAAACATGTAAACAGACTAAAAACAAGGAGCCCAAGTGGACTGCACAAGAGTTCTCCCTTTAGATACAGGATTCATGTTATAAGTCTGTTCCTAAGAAAATATTTTGCCATGTCCCTCCCCATCCCAGGCACTCTTTATGGTTAGCTGGCACTCTATGTAACTACTTGTTTAGAAATATCAGACTGTTGGTAGCTTTTCCTAATTTGGGGCTGGAATATGAAGACAGCTGAAGTACTCCTCTAATTACTTTCTCTTACGGAGGGTACGCAAAAAGGCTTTTGTCTGCTGTTCTGAGTGTGAGTGGAAAAGTCTCAAATCTAGCTCTTCATAACACATTTATACTTATTTTCTTGTTGGTAAAGAAGACTGTCAGAAGACTGAAACAATAAATCCTAAGCTTTATTTTGGGCTCTTCTTCTTAACAAATTGAATCCTATTAAAATAATATTAATTATTTATTATTAATTAGAACAGCAAATTAATGATCTGAGAACTCTGTAGTGTAGAAGATCTGGTAAAAGCCTTTGGATGTATCTACTGGACACTGTAGCGCGCTTTTGATCTCAGATAAAGAAATACCTTCTCTAAAGAGAAAATGACGTGTTTTGAGGATGAAATGAGAAGCTTGTTTTGTTTTATTAATCACATATTCTACCTTATCAAGGCTGTTTTTTGTGACTCTGGGAAAATTTGTAGAATTTGAGTATCACAGGAAGAATACTGGTTTTAATATGCTGTTTTTAAAATGGTGTTTGGGGAAGAGATATTTTTTTCCTGCTTGAATTGAAACACAGGGTGACTTTTGTCTTTGATTACACCAGGGAAGAAGCAAACCGGACCTGTAGTAACTTCTTCTGAAGGTACTGCTTTTTATATCCTCTGTACTTGCAGTCTATCTTTAGCACACTGCTTTTTCTTTTACTTTCGAACCATATTTTTCTTGGTGAAGAGTAAGGACATCTTTCCCTGTATGAGTGACTATGCAGAGCTCTGTCATGTGAAAGTCAGAGTCTTATCTGGAGAATAAGGATGTAGAGCCAAAAGTAGAATTAGGGCAGAGAATTAGGAGGTGGCCAGCAAGGTCTGCCAGCTGTTTCAAATGGCAGGGTATGTTAGATCATATTCTTTCATATACACCAATCTTTCTTGCTTTATTTAATAACGTTAACCAGAGATCTTAGCATCCATTTGCATAAGATCTAGGCTAACAGAGAGAACAGACACTGATGGTCATATTGGAGCAAAAAAAGGAATGCTAAGGAAATGGTTCAGCAGAAAGCTTTTATGCTAACAAATGGATCGGTTCCCTGAAATGAGACTTCTTGGGTGGATGGCAGCATACTAAGAATTCGGAACACAACACCTTTAAAAAAACAACACACAGACATAATATTGTCTATCATGCAGAAAACAGAATCTGTAAACTCCAAAAGGGATAGCTAGCACAGCAATCCATTATGCATACAGGTAATATAATGAGCATTGTGAAACAGGTTACATGAACTGGAAGGGCCCTAAGCAGCAAGTGAATGAATGCCAGCCCTTAGGAGGTTGTCAGTTCAGTATATGAATGGGAGACATTTTATTTAGTGTTGTTGCTATTCCACAAACTGCCAATATTAAGTGCTTTGTTCTCTTCCTGTAGACCTTCTCATGAGCAAGATTTCTTACTGCATATCTGTCTTCCTTTCTCACGCAACATTACCTGTTGCGATAAGCATAGCAATACTTCTGACTGCACAATACAATGTTTTAACTGGAAAATCGTCAGTCCCTTTAACACAAATCTTTTCTCCTTCTCCCAGGCACTCACCACTGCTGCCTTTGTTGCTGCCACCATGGATGAGGTGGCCAAAGAGCTAGTTTTGCTCCCACCTCAACCTCCTTGTCTGAAGAGCACTGTGGCACTGGGACACTTGAACTGGCTAGGTGCACCAGGTGAGGGGAGGCAGGCATCAGTGTAGCAGATCTGGTTAGCTTGGTCATAACACTGTCTTGGGAGGGGACTATACTTCATACTGCTGTATTGATAAGGCCTTAAAACCCTGTTGTGTCTTTCAGGCTTTCTATAGAGTGTTGACAAAAAGAACAGAATAATTTATTTTAGAAATATCAGACAATTTGAGTTTATTTTGATACTTAAGGGTTTTTTTGCATCTCATACATCAAATCCATAGATTTCAGAAAAAATCTAAAAAAGGGGAAGGAGGATTTTAGGTTGAAGTAGTAACATGTTCTGAAATTACCATTGTGTTACCTCCAGTGAATTAGCCATCTGTGAGCAGTATTAGTGTACTGTACAGTAACAGTATTTACTGTTATTTTTTTCACTTTACTCAACAGCTTACTTAAAAAATATTACTTTTCAATACCGACAATGCAACCAGATGGCAACAAGACTTGTTTGAAAGTACAACATTTATAAAGTGCCTCATCTTTTTTATAGTAGAACATTGGCCTGTATTCATGCATCCCTTTAGGATTATATGAGGACTATGTGCATGCATGTGTGACAGAAATGGCCCTACTAAAAATTTTTAAATTACCATTTTAATGACAAGCTTCTACATTGCTATCAGTTAAATCAGCTCACTTTCTACAGACTGAACTCTCCCTGGGAACATGGTCAGAGCTGTAATGGGAGCTGACAAACTTAAAGATTGTTTGACTGATGAAATCTGTAAAGAAACTCAGAATAGCAAACCATCCCTTCCATGCAACTCTAAGATACAAAATGTAGAACAGCAGAGACAAAATAATCAGAAGGACAAAAAGGGAAAGGACAAATTTCATCTGCAGAAGAAATGAGAAAAAGACTGCCAGTCTGAACTCAGACAGCACGAGTCAGAGTCAAAGGAAAGTGGCAAAACAGGTATGAAGAATTCAGAGACAGAAAATCTCCCCAGTAAATGTTAAAATTTAAATAATCTATATAATTTGATCTTCCATTAAAAAGAAAATAGAAAATCATGAGTTTTTCACTCTTTCTCTGTGTTTCTGAAGCACTAAGATTTTTGAAGGGTTAATCTTAGAGTTTCTATGTCCATAAGTGGGGTTACTTTACTTCCACCCTATTGATAATGTAATATTTTATTCTGCCCAAGCACAGAAGCACCTGTCTAAGTCCCTACTTATCTACCTGCGTAAGAACTGGAATACGGACCTCTTCACCATCTCCTGGCAGTGACTCATTTCTCTTACTGTGTAATGCTGTCCAATATAAGTGTTCTCCCAACACGATCTCCGCCTTTGGAAGAAATTTGTCCACTACTTACACAGATTTATTCTGTACATCTGGGTTCTCTTGATTAGAAATGCATAACATAAATATGTACCTTGAGTTCACTGTGTTTCTGAAAGCTAAGGAGGGGATTGGTGATGGGGCTGACATTTGGGAGGACTAGGGTTTCTTTTGGGGCCATTCTTCATTTTTGCTATTATTTTAATACATCACTTGTGTGTATTTATTATTGGCATTGCACATTGTAGCTTGTTAAAATGTATGTTACACTTGGGAACCCTTGGGATCTAATCTGGACATAAGTATGATCCTTAGAGTCTGATGCAGCGTTCACTCAAACCAACGGATATCTTTCAGAGGACTTGAACTGCAGTCTAAACTCTCACATCTGAGATGAGCTTAAGAAGTCATGTATTGTTTCCATATATCATCACCTATCAGATAAAAAGCTATGAAAGCATCCAAAATTTGAGAACAATTTTTCATCTTCAGGCAGAATAAATAATTTTAAAACTAAAGAGGCTGCCCATGTAAAGAAAAGGAATGAACCAAGTTCCAAACCAATATAAATTGACTTATGTGGGAGATAAAATCCAGAACAAGTTTAAAATATAAAATGTAATTTCAACCATAGTCGCTTTGCTAAATGTACCCTGCTGAAATTGGAAACCCACAAAGAAAAGTAACTCGAACAGACCCTTCTTCTTCAAAATTTGAAAATGAGGGTGTGCTGCATCCCAGTTCTCAACCAAGACAATTTCCCCTTTTTAAAGTGTGGCTGTGAAATTAAAATTAACATATGAAATCTATGATTTCCATTAAATAAATTAGGCCTCATAAACACGTGATAGTCATTTTCATTTAGACATAAAAAAATGGGTAACCAAGAGTTATTACTCAGCATATTGCATGTTTCTGTAAGTATAATGAACTTGGTATTTGTTTTCATCAAGTTTTCTACTCTCTATGGTTTGTACACAGACTAATGAGAGAAATCTGGGTTATACGAATTGGAGTTCTCTGGTTTTGTTTCTGGAGCTTATTGAATTTTCCTGTAAGTTTGCTGTGTTTGATTTGTATTCTTCTCCATCATGGGGTAAAATTTTATTTTTAAAACTTCCTTCAGAAGTGAAGCCTAACAATTTTCTGGATTGAACTCAGGAGTATTTTCAGTTACTGGGATATTTTTATAATGACACTAAAAATCAGATGATTAAGCGTCTACCCAGGACCCATGTGGTTTTGCACCGCACCACTGTTTAGTTGCCTATATAAAAGTACATAATCAGAAGTCATGTCAAAGTCTTGTATAGCATGTCACAGAGATTGGTTGCGATTGTCATACAATTCATGCACAGTTCTCTAGTAAGTAATTGAATTTTTCAGCTGTTTTTTTCTTTAGTTACTAGAGCCAAATCTCTGGAAACACAAGGATTTTTTAGCTTTAGTAAGGATTTCACAATTTCTAAAGAAAAAAAGAAATTCTTGTGTTTATATAAACCCTCTGAGCACTTATATACACAGATTTTAAAACATATATTTGGGAATATCTGATAGAATATGTAGCATTCACATGTATCTGATAGGGAAAGATTGACTTCAGCGTGAGAATAAACTCCTTCTTAACTCACAGATCTATGGAGGGAAAAGAACCTAGCTGTTAAGTAAGGTGACAATTTGGAAGGAGACAGTAGAAATAAACTAGAAAGATTCTTGATGTGTATCAATGTCCCAGACTATGCTTATTCCATCAGAACCTGTAAGAAACCTGAATCTCTCAGGGATCAAAGTAATTGGTTTGAGGGGAAAAAAACAGGAAGGTAAGGTTCTTCAGAAGCTTAAAACCACCCAATTACACTTCTGTTATTTCCTTGGTCCCTACCAGGCCTCCAATTGTTAGAAGTTTAGCAGTGGAGAAATTATGTAGAAAATACAATGTGGTGCAGGACTTGGTCCATATGAACCTCAAAGACATACAGTGAACTGAGATAATCAGCTACATCAAGGTCTTCTGCCACTGTTACCTTTATCTAAAATATGCAACCCAAGAGAATTTCTCATTATGTGAAGTTTTTCCCATTCTTGTGGTTTCTTCCTTGTGCTATCAATAATCCACCAAGCCAGCCATTTCATTACAGAAGGCTATCATTTATTCCAGACTTCCTCCAGGTTTGTTCCAGACTGTTATGTCTTGGCAGCAAGGAGGAAATGAAGGGAAAAGGAAGAAAAATTGTGATAATGAAACCATGAGGAATAACTTTTGAGACAGTAGTGAACTGAAACTTCTGCTTAATGGGAGTCCTAGTGGATCATGACCTCACCTCAAGCCCACAGGCATGAATTGAAGCAGAAAGTGTCCCTGACAAACAAATATAAATGATTGATTACATATACTGGAAGTTTGTTCTTCATTTCTCCTTTCAAGGATGATACTTTCATCTCTTTTGTTTTTCTGTATTACTGTTAACACCTCACTCACTCTGAGTATCTCTCTCAGCTCTTCAGCCATGCCCTACCCAACTCTTCCAGCTTCTGTATTTCAGTCATGAAGCTCATCCACCTTTTCCTGCATTATGCTAAAGGACCACTCTGTGGGAATCAAAAGCACTGAAGGAAAAGTCAGTTTGATCTCAATTCTGATACCAGGATGAGTTTTCAGCCATCCTGAGTAGGCAGAAGCAGTCATTTTGGACTAAAACATATTCAGATGTTGCAATCATTTCAAACTGTTTAGTATAGGTAGATCCTATGGAGAACTGAGTTGCTCAGCACGCCTCTACCAAGGAGGCAAAATGTATATTTTTTCCAAATTTAAGTGCTATTTTTGTGAGTACACATCTCAAAAAAAAGTGAAGTAAGGTCTTTCACAGTAGAAAGCTTTTTTTTTTTTTTTCCTAATTGGTTGCATATCAACTTTTTGAATATTGTTTATCATTGTTTGTTAAAACTTTCAACAGATTCCTGTTGTTCAAAGACTCAAGCTACTGATCATGCTTTTGTGTATGAATTTCAATCATTATCCTTAATGCAGATATCATGCCCAAAGCCTTGTAAGTTAGAGGCAAATAAAAATTGGCTTTTCAAGCTTCTTATCAGCTTCGTTTAGCAATAGGTTTTACATTGTAAGCACCAATAAGAACCTGGGGAATACTAACATACCTTGCATGATTTTTGTGTTTTTTTAATTTTTCAATTCTTGATCTTACTAATTTATAATTGCACCACCACTGATATCTTTCACTCCATGACACCGTTTAACACTTGCATAATTTTTCTGTTAAGATTACGAGGGTTTAACTTTTTCTTAGGTACTAATTTCTAAGTACTGTTATAGTAATTAATGTAATGTTACAAGAAAGCAATCCTTGGGATGTTGGGTTATCCTTATGTGACTCATATTGTGTTTTGATTTGCATTGTTGATTTAAAAATATCATTTATTTAAACATATAATCAGAATGATGTTATGATGCTCTGCTGGTTTTGCCTGGGGTAGTTAATTTTCTTCATAGTAGCTAGTTTTGGTAGGCTATGTTTTGGATTTGTGCTGAAAACATTGTTGATAACACAGGGATGTTTTTTTACTGCTGAGCAGTGCTTACATAGAGTCAGGGCCTTTTCTGCTTCTCACCCCACCAGCCAGTAGGCTGGGGGTGCACAAGAAGCTGGGAGGGGACACAGCTGGGACAGCTGACCCCAAATGACCAAAGGGATATTCCATACCATATGACGTCATGCTCAGCATGTAAAGCTGGGGGAAGAAGAAGGAAGGGGAGGACGTTTGGAGTGATGGCGTTTGTCTTCCCAAGTCATCTTTAGGTGTGATGGAGCCCTGCTTTCCTGGAGATGGCTGAGCACCTGCCTGCTGATGGGAATGAATTCCTTGTTTTGTTTTGCTTGCGTGCGTGGCTTTTGCTTTACCTATTAAACTGTCTTTACCTCAACCCACGAGTTTTTTCACTTTTACTCTTGTGATTCTGTCCCCCATCCGACCAGGGGGGGAGTGCGCGAGCAGCTGTGTGGTGCTTAGTTGCTGGCTGGGGTTAAACCATGACAGATGCTTTTATATTTTAGTAGTTCATCTGGTTTCTTTGTCTAAAACAAATCAAAATTTTCTAGTTCTTCCCAATGTTTACATATCTTTTTCACGATCCCTCTTCAGAGTTTAGCATAAATTGAAATGCTTTGTAGAATCAGAAATCTAGTGGCAATAATAGTAGAAAAGTTTAAGGGAGCTTGGATATCCTCAAAAGCAACGGTAACATAAAAATCTATTTATTCCAGGTTTACAGACTCATGGAGCCATGGTTCCTCACTGAATTTTATGCATATACTCTTGCCATGATGTGCACTATAGGTCCCTGTTCCTTCAGCCTGATAAAACTGTGGACAAGGCTTCAAGGGAAGAGGGAGTTTCTATGCAGCTATTCTGTATCCAGATAAATACCAAAAGCAGAAATACTATGTTATGAAAAATACTGTGTTTTTACCATTAAATTTTCAGATGCTACCAAACTGTATATCAACAAGGATAGTTTTCCAAATGTCTGGCCAATAAGCTATCTGTTTGTGATAGGTTTGCTAGCATTAAACTAGAAAAATCTCTGGTGTTCGCTAAAAACTCTCGGCAGCTGAGGCACACAATAAGCTGTGCTGTCTGCTGCATGGGTTGCAAGAGATAAAATGTACCTTTATTAGAACTAAAGGCATTGTCTTCTTTCTTCAAATTCAGTCTTTTAGTTCTGATCTTTATAGGCTGTTGCAGAGAATGCTAACTGCAGCATGGATAAAATCTTGTGTACTGAGAGGTTCTGCAGGGATCATGGAATTTACTTTAGGAAAAGTTATCTTCTTAGGTTTGCAAGAATTTCGATCAGCTGATTTCTCTACTGACCTTTCTAATAGGCTGATGAGGTTTATGGGTGTAGAATAAGTCAAATACCAAAGGCCTTCAGTAGGGAGCTATTGACATCAGTTTTGCCTGGAGGATGCCTTCAGCTTATGAGTGAGAAATATTCAGGAACCAACAAGCCTCACTGCTTGCATTAGCCATCAAACCAGGCTTAGAACTGCCAGACCAAATCCTCAGAATGACGCCCAAAGAAAAGAACAGATCTGCCATCATCATGGCTAGAAAACAGTCTTTACTGTCCCTTCCTCCTTGTGCAGAGTGGATTTTAGCCCAGGTCTGAATACCAGAAGGTTTTCCGTGGAGAATCCCGAATGCCAGAAAGCCTGGGAGTGCTGGAAAAATCTCCATCAGCCAAGCAGGTCGTGTAGGTTCCAGGAGTCTACTACACTGTGGCTTTCCAGTGGGTAAGGGGTGGAAATTAGGAAATACTGGGAAATAGGGATTGCCATTCTCCAGCTTGTCTGGACTGGAGGAAAAAGGAACAGAAGGAAACCTTTCTGGAAGAAAGCAAAGGAGATGCATATGGTCATTTCTGCTCTGGGTTACAGTATTCTGTGAATAGATAGGTTTTCATTATTTTATAAATAACAGTACACCCTTAGAGTTACAATAAGCAATGGAATAGAAATAAAGAATGGAACTATTCACCAAACATGTCCTATAGAAGTGGTCTATAAAATAGGTAGCTTCATGTCAGTTAAGACAGTTACAGATTAAACAACAGCTGAGAATATTCCATTTTATGCAATATCTTTCCTGGACTTTGAAGAACGTTCATGTCCTGCAGATGGCTTATTTTATGTGACACCTTGCAAACATCTCTTACTGTGAGCGTTTAAATTGTATTGTAGCCTTATAAAAACATATTGTGTGCTTAAGTTTTATTACATTGATGGTTAAGCAATTTAATTGAGAAATAATCTGTTCTTCTGTGTCCTAAATCTAAAACCGAAATGCTAGCAGATAAAAAATTGAAAAATACAAAAGCAAGCAGAGAAGGCAAAATTCAAAAGCGGGGCCTCTCTCAGAAGACAAAGATGCAATTTAACTTGAAAACGGAATAGGAATGTCATCTTTCCCTATGAAACTAGTTCTTATACAAAGTACTTTATAAGAAGCAGAAGGTAGTACATCTTAAGATGAAGAGAAAAAGATAAAAGGAACTGTTCAATATGCTGTACAAAACAGATATACCATATGCCCAATCTTTACCTGGTATAACACTCAGTACTACCTTGATTTATATGGAATATTTTAAGTCAATGTATACCATGTAAGCATCACCCTTACATATGCAGACATAAGGATGTAAGCACTACTACATATTCCAAACTTTCCTTTTCCCGCTGTTTAAACATGTTCTTTCTCTCCTCCGCCCTGGTTTCTGTTTTTTAGGTTGCCTTCTTCAACTAAGAATTTCTTGACTTGTTTCCAACTGTGGTGGGACAACCCTGGCTGGACGCCAGGTGCTACCAAGCCGCTCTATCACTGCCCTCCCTCAGCAGGACAGGGCAGGGGGAGAAAATAAGATGGGAAAAAAACCTCGTGGGTCAAGATAAAGGCAGTTTAATAAAAGCAAAAGCAAAGGCTGCACACAGAAGCAAAAGGAAAACAAAAATTTTATTCTCTACTTCCCATCAGCAGGCGATGTCCAGCCACTTCCCGGGAAGCAGGGCTTCAGTATGGCTAGTGGTTGCTCCTGAAGACAAAAGTCGTAAAAAACGAATGCCCCCACCTCCTCCTCCTTTCTCCTATCTTTTATTGCTAAGCGGACGTCACATGGTATGGAACATCCCTTTGGTCACTTTGGGTCAGCTGTCCTGGCTATGTCCGCTCCCAAGATCTTGCCCACCCCCAGCCTACTGGTGAGGGGGGAGATGTTGAACAGACAGCCTTGATGCTGTGCGAGCACTGCTCAGCAGCAGCCAAAACACTGGTGTGTTATCAACACCTTTCTAGCTACCAATACAAAGCACAGCACTATGAGGGCTGCTATGGGGAAAATCAACTCCATCTCAGCCAGACCCAATACACCAACTCAGAAAAACTTCTTTTGAAAAAGTTTCAGCAAAATATGACAGTCCCATTTTGCACTACATTATTTTTTCCAGATATCCTGTTCAAATACCTTGTGTTCATGTTGTATATACCAGAAGGTATTTGAAAAAATCAAAAGGGGAGATCACTGGAAACCTTAAATACAGATCACAGATATCAGAAGCTCCCTTCGTTCTGTCATTTCTTTCACATTACGATTCTCTCTGATGACAGTTACATTACCCATACAACGTGACTTAACAGTGAGTTAGTACCCATATAACAGGAGGTAATAATGTTTGTTATGCCACTTATCGATGTCCATTTTCAGCATGGATTTCAGCATCTCATTTTTCCAGATAAAGCTGTATCGCATTCCCAGTGTAGGATGTGATAACTGTATCCCAAAGGAATCATATATGTCTGGAAAATGTACACCTGCATCAAAGTGAGGCAATCTGTGGCACGTGCCTGCATAACCTACATAATCTGGCAACTTAAGGCAGATTTGACAACTTCTAGTTCTCAATATTTCTAATACAGAACTAAACAAATCAATTAATCTTCCTGTGTCTTGCCCAGTTTTAGATGCCTCCAGCATCTGGTTTTTCATCGCTGCCCTAGCAGGCTGTTCAACAGTCTTGCTATCAAAAAGATTTTCCTAACCTTTATTTTAAATTAAGTTTTCTTGATGTCTTCTCATTATATCTAATAATAAACTTTTATACCAGTCTTTATAACTTCATGTGTTCTTCCTTTCCCACATTTGGTGCATGCAAGCTCTAAGAAATTTGCATTAAATAATTGAATTCAACAAATTGATATGTTCACAGAACACTTATGCATCAAATCATTCTTCCCTGGATTTTTTTTTTGTTGTCATATTCATGAATTACATGATTGTTATTTTTTGGTTCTCTCTGGGCTGATTGTGAACAACTCACTGAAAGCATCCAGCACCTGATTTGGGTTACAAAACCCAAGGAGTTGAAATTCAAGATCTTTTGTTTATTAGGATGACATGCATCACATAGTATTAACTTGTACTCCTTGAATGATTAAAACCAGAGTAATTCTGATGCAAGTACTTATGTGGATAAAATTAGAATGAAATGCCTATGCATGCTTTGAAATTCTTGCCCAATCAACACCAAATGAGTCAACCTGATAGAAAATAAATATGAAAAGCATCTAAGCACCGCAGTTGTAGCAATTTTCTTTATGTTTTTTAGAAGCTATTTGTGGAAGCTGATGCTATATATTTCCTTTGAGTATTTCTAATCTTTTATTGTGTTTCAGCCATTCCTTAGCAGAGTTATAACCATGTTCAGACATTTTATTAATCCAGAAGATGATACAATATCTAAATACCTTTTATTGGTCTCCTTTTGTCTGCCTCAGCTGTGATCTTTATTCTGGAATGGCTGAAGGAGAATCAGAGCTGTGATAGTTAAGTGAGTCTGCTTTCATACTTGTTCAAGACTTTCTTAGAGGAGCTTTCTAGAGCATCAACAAGCCTGGCTTAACTAAATGTATGATTTAAATGGCTAGATAAGCTGAATTAAACTTCTGTGTGGATGTTTTCTCAATTAGTTCAATTTAGTTTACTGCAAGTTGGAAAGTAATTAAGGGAAACTGAATTGTGGTGGGACTTTCTAACTCTGAAAAGTTTTTTATACAAGGAATTAATAGAGTTTTACTCATTCATTTTAAATTCCCTCTCTAATTTCCAACAACTTTCCTGAGAATCTCTGAACAAGGAGTCCCGGTCTTTTATTTCTTTAGTCTTGGAATAGAGACTCATGCACAAAATCATGAAGAAAGTTGTAGCCATCATCCTAATTAACTGAACCCCTAGCTTCCACCTAACAACGCCATGGCTGCCATGGTCAGACAGAGGCACTCCATGCATATCTTCAATTTCTGGCCCCCTGGCAAGTACCTCAGCTGTGTTGCTATGCCATCGATGTTGAGACAAAATTGCTGGAGCGAGCTCAGGGGAAGCAGTGCTCTTTAGTAATTCCCCTGGATTAGATGACTGTATACTCTTTCCCGGGGTCTGCTTTACAATTCAGACACAGCTGTTAGGAGTCTTTTAAACACAGAAAAATAGCCCAAAGACATGTGAGACATAGATGCCATTACAAAAATGAATCACCAGTTTGTGTAAATACTTTTTTTTTATCTACAGTTGCCACTAGTGGTGCCAAAAGAGCATCAAAATAAGATCATATCTTTGACAGATTAACTGTGAAAGGATTGTTTGTCCATGGGAGCATCATCTAGAGAGTTAAATTTATAGGCTGAGTCATAAACAAATAGTTCTGCATTCCAGACAGCAGGACTCTTTTGAAGAAAACTAGAAGGACTTTTGGCCAACAAGACTTTAACTTTCACACAGTTCTGCAAACAAAGTAGATTGTAGCTTCAGAAACTAGAGGGATCTCTGTTTTGCCTCACTAAATATGCCAATATGTCATACGGAAATTCTTATTTCTCCCAGTCCAAAAAAACCCTCCCAAAACCCAAAAAACCACTGAAGACAGTAAATAGTACTCATTATGCTCTACAAAATATCCCACACCATTCTTCTTCCAGCACCCTTGTCTTTACTCTTTATTGAAGCAAACTCCTTCTGCCTGGCTATGCCACCCAGATCTGGTTTTGACCAGGATTCGCAGAATTGGAGCTATGATCCCAAGCACGGGGAAGCCCTGAGAGGATGGACAGTGTTGTTAACTCTTTAGGACACCCAGGAAGCTGGGCCATTTCGATTGCATGTTATTTGATCAGCTAGCTCTCAATGTCTGGTGCTCTGCTCCTTCAAACAGGGCCAGCTGGTGATGACGAATTGTTTCAGTGGCATAAGAGCTGCAACAGATATGGAAGCACTGCCCACAAAGCAAATATGGAATGAGGAAAATTATGTCAAAATGGCACAGGCTGGAAGAGTTGACCACTGAATGGCTTCGGGAAAAAAGGGCACAGCAGGAAGAACATGACTTCATTATACCAGTAAGTAGAAAATCAATACAAGTGGAATGGTTGCAGAATAGGAAAAAGAAGGGGTTAATTTAAAAATTTTGATTGGTCTCCTGAGGGTGAAAAGGTTTTGTCCCTGTGTGTTGACAGCACTCATTAACTTTCATTTAATTAGAGGGGTCTTAGGACTGTTCTGAGTCTGCAGGACACTAAAAGATGCTCAGCCATCTCAAACCTGGAAAAAGAGACTGTGGGGTCTAGGTCACCCTAGGTCATCATGTTTGATGACATTCCAGGGTAAGGTGATGATTTTCTTTAGCAGAACAGCAGAGTCTGGGATATCTCACTCTAACAAGAAGATGAGTTAAACACAACATCAGTGAAAGTGGAGGAATGATGCATGCTTAAAATTGTTGTTACTAAAGAGGATACTGACATTGCCACATTGGAGGTTTCTGCAATCTCAGATAAACTGTTAGACAGCTTTGGTGTAAAATACAGGCAGCTGAATCCCATCCATGGATGCTAATTTCAGATTAATTTTGCTGCTCCACTGATGTTAGGGGTGACAATCTAGTGACTCCAGACTGACAGCTGATCTATCATTTCCTATTTTCAAAAGCCAGCTGTAGCTGGAACAAGAGATAGGAAAACCTGAAAATAAACTTTACAATGAAAGACACGGGGTACAAAAGGGAATATGCCTGTTCTCATGATATTAAAAAACATCCTATTCACAGTGATTCCAATTTTCAAAACACTGCACTGGGTTCTTTGACAACTAAATTGACATACGAAAGAGGTGCACTCACTCACACCTACACCCACATATGCACAGGAGGAAATCATTTGTGACAGTAACTACAGTGAATGAAGATAAATGTTGGGGGGAAAAAAAACCCACAAATTAATTCCGCAAAGAATAAATCAGAGTGGGATAGATAGTAACATGCAGCATTTAATAGTGTCATGTCACAGATGGAAAAGAGTTTCCAAAATCTCTTGGACAGACTGACTGCACCAATGCAATCACTTATGTGAAAAGGCCAAATGGAAGTGGCTGCACCCTTCAAACGATTTAAGGGCTCTCACAGAGGATCTGCTTGTGACATTTGGCTATTGATGGTATTATACTTTGGAATTTAAGATGACACTGCTGGTGGTATCAAGCCTTCTCTGTACATGCAGAGCTAGAAAGACCAGCACATGGCTGGTATTGAGATGAAAACTCTTCTGGTCAATATGTTTTCTGCCTTAGAGGGTACTGCTTCACTTCTTCATTCAAGGGTTTGATGAAACAGCAGAGGTGGAAGATGCCTGTTTGGCCAGAATATTTTTGAGGGAGACCATGAGTGCGCTGGTCCTGTGGGTGCTCTCTGGATGGGTGCAGAGCAGGAGATGGGAGATGCAAGGATCAGTCACGAGTGCAGGCTAGAGGATTCCAGCAAGGAACAAAGCCCCTTCTTCAGAAACAAGAGTGCGTGCAGTGTTTGCAGTCTGCAAAAGCACAGAAAGTGCTGAGCTAGACAGAAGTGTGGAAAAAAAGGTCCTCAATGTAAGGAGACAGCAGAAAGGAGTGAGGATGGTTTGTTTTTAAACCTTGTATTGCCATCTGTCTTAGCTAGCAGAGGTATTATCTGTTCAAAGTCCTACTTGGTTTTTGCTCTTTTTTGTTTTCCTAGTTCAGTATTTTACATTCCAATAAAACCTAGGTTTGAAGATTAAGTGACTTTTGATAAGCTCCTTAAGCATATATATGATATATCCACCTGAGGATGCTGATTTTCATAGAATCCTGTGCAAGCATCCTTTATATGTTGATTAAGTATGTTACCAGAGTTTGGCACTTCCCCCTGTTGACACTGTTGTGGCTTTCATTTCTGCTCATGGCTTAATGCTCAGCATTGTTGCTCAGACAGAGCCCCAACTTGAATTGCAAAACCTGTTTTCTGTCAGTAACTCACAGCTTCTGATGTCAATTTTACTTTGCCAGAAACTGTGCTGCAGTGTCTTTCAGACATTCATCTGCCTTTCTCCCATATGGCACTCCCATCTTCAGGTTACTGTGTAACTATTATAACTTCAGTAGCCCATGTCTTCCATTCCAGATACATAACCAACTCAGCACAGCTTTTGTGTTATTATCTTGGCATCAGTTCCTGGATGACAGTCCCAACTCAGTATCTTATCACTGCAGATTTTTATCCTGCCATTTGATGTGCACTCTGGTATGTGGACATCACAAACAGCTTTTGCCTGCAATCTCGATAGTAATCTGTGGCTCACAGGAAATTTTCAGACCACCACTGTTTGGAAAAAATTTTACTTGGTTGGAATTTGATGCCTCTTTTCTTTCCAGTTCTCTCTGATAAATGATCAAAAGACAATCTGGTACTGCTAACGCAGTTTGTCCATTTCCTTCCTGAAAGAGAAACCGATGTGTGAATTCTCTATTAAGACAGTAGCCATATGTAGCTAACTCTAATTATTGGACCTATATTTATGCTACGTGCTGCAGGCTCGTTCTAAATTTCATTTTCTTATTTCATTTTTTATCATAAGCCAATATATTCCATCTAGTTCTGTAAGCCATCTCATAATCGTTTGCATGTCTTTCTGTGTTTGAATGTGTACACCACTGTGTACAGTTTTCTCACAGTTCTAGTGGTGCCCTAAAATTAAATAGCTGTCAAAAATCAGAAATGCTTTGATGTTAGTACTGACATCATTTGTGTCAGCAAGCACTGTTGTATGCAAAAAATACTCTCTAGGCAACCCTGCTTTTTGTTCTCTGGGAGGACAAAAAAGGCTAAAGGTGGTTATCTCTGCATTGATCCTACCAAGCATTTTATCATGCAATAGTATCATGACTTTGGAAAGTTTTCTTTGGCCTTCAGTCTTGGTATTGTTCTCTATGCTTTACTTGCAACTAATGACATGCAAATGTCACATCAGCTGCATTCCATTTGAGTCTGATGCTACACTGCAGGTAGCTCACACTCTGAGGTTTTCTTTAATGGATACTGTCACATAGTATTCTAGATATGAGTTTGCCAAAGCCCAAGAGCAGTTTTATTTCACTGTAATTGTGACTGCCTGGATTTTTCTATTTTCAATTAAGGACAGCAATGGTAGTGGCATTATTTCAGTTTTCCAAGTACTCAGAAAAAGTCTGTCCACTTGGATCTGCCAGTTTGTGTTTCTGTTAAAATATGCAGGAAATTCCCCCTTCCTCATTACCTTAATTGACTTTTGAATTTGCTAAGGGATGGGACTCTACCTACACTGCAGCCTCCACTGCTTGTCTGTTGTGTTCTTCATAGCTTGCTTTTCAATATTTGATGTTGGGATCAGAAGATCAAAGAAATGTTGCTCACCTCTGTGAAGAATCTCTCCTTTTGTAAGTAATCAGTGTGGAGCCATCTGCACTCTTCAGAGGCGTTTTATACTAAAGGGTTTGTAATGACATTCCAGAAAAGCATAAAATTCTTTGATCGTATGGTCAGTATTACTCTGCAATTGTTTTCCAGTCTGAGTATTTAGCCGCTGATCCTGCATATCTTACTGGCTTTAGTTTGTTTGGGTTTTTTTTAATTATTGTTATAGGGTCTTGCTAACTGTTATACTTGCAGTAACAGAGTGGTAGGAATTTATTGAAGTAGCTTACATTTTTAGTGAATAGTTGGTAGACTTTAGCATTGTATTGTAGAAACAGTCATGAGCCAGATATCAAAGGCATCTCCACAGAAACGGATGCATAAGACTTATTTATGCACTGGTTACCTTTTCAACGGCTGCAAAAACATTGGTATCAAACAAAGATGCTGTAGTGCTAAAGCAACTTCTCTTACACCATCTCCTTTAGTATGTATGAACGGGTTAGACAGGCTTGCACTACAGCAGATGAACCCATAGCTGATGTGGCAGTTTGACCAATAGTCTTTACCTTGATACCTGCAATAGTGTGCACACTCTTTGGAGCAGGCTCCAGACAATGACATAGCCAGGGTTGCCTCTTCTTGAAACTCGGATTCATCCTCAATATCTCCATATTCAGAGGTGAAAAAAGAGGTGGTAAGGACAAGGTGATGCTCGGTGTCTGAAGTCCAGCATTTGCTTTTCTGGCATTGTAGTGACTGATCCAGTGACACCAGGTTGCTAAGCTATGGGATTCCTGCTCTCCTGTTGAGCCTCTCCTGTGATTCTCTGCTGTTAAGCATCGATATAGTGATGCTTCACATAGGATAGTGTCAGCATTGGCCTTATTTTTCCAGCTGGCAATGACTGAAGAGTAAGTATGTGACAGTCACTTAAACATCTGAGCACACTTTCATATTTTTTCATAATGGTGTTCATAATCACAAAGGTGGACCCCCAGATAATGTAACACCAAAGCTGGCTTGTAAATAGAATGTGCGCACACACACACACACACACACATATATATATAAAAATTATTTCTTGCATCAGTGTGGATAAACTGCTTTTTGTCTGTCAGTCTGATATCAGTAAAGGATTGTCTATTTTGTACTTGGTCCATTCTTGAGACTATAGCCACCCCTCTCTCTGATCAGTTGCTATTTAGATTGGCAAAAAGTGTTCTGATATTTGTTAAGGAATTATTATTAAGGACTTGAGTTCTGACAGCAGAAATGAGTAGCCCACCAGGTGTTATCTTTTCACCAAATTTCAAAGGTAGCAGATGATTTTAAGACACTTTTCCCCTACCTTTCTCCTCTCTGGAGAAAACCAAGTGCTTCCCTGTAGGGCTTCTCAGATAGTCAAGTTGCTACCAAAACCATGCGTCTACCACCAGCACTGCGCAGCTGCTGTGCTCTTACACAAGTAAGCAACATGTATCTGCATGGTTCACTTTCGTATCTGCTATGCTGTGGTTCTGTTTTTGAGAACTGTTCTTGCTCTTGGCTTTTGGGGGCTTGCTATTACCATGCATGTGCTGCCATGCATTTAGGCCAGTTGCAGCCCTTTATTTTGCCACTGAAGCAGAAGACAGGGAGGTTTGTGACAGAGCATGGCCTCTAAAATTCCCTATCTGG
>WAAD01027699.1:57756-77464 GCA_013389945.1 Fregata magnificens | reverse complement strand
CAGGGAAGGGAAGGGAAGGGAAGGGAAGGGAAGGGAAGGGAAGGGATGGCGAACAACTTTGCTTATATCATTCAGACAGCTGGAGACAAACCATATAAAATGAAGAGAGACCTTTAATTAACGTTGATAGTTTGCATGAAGATCACTGGTCTTCCTTTTTACATAAGCTTTAACAGATTTACTCTCTGCTAAGACAGGCCATCAGAGAATTAATTTGTACTTGTTTAACATTTACATACTTTGTGAAAACTACAGTCCCAGGAAATTGGAAAATATGTTTCAAAGCTTAAAATAATCTCTTCCCCTAGCAACTGCTTAGGAAAATGAGACCTTTGACTTTGACTCAAAAATTGTTTATGTTCCTAATGGTAATTACATCAGCATTTGATGAAGGTTCCCCATTATGTAAAAGGTAACTGTAAAGCATATGAAGTATCATAACAAGCATGGAAAAACCACAAGAAGTTCAATGCACAAATGAGATTTATAATGTTTGGGGCACATTATGTCTAGATTAAAGGTAAGCCAGAAGTGTATTTTGATATTATGGTGATATGTCACCTGCAAACAGCCTTAGATAACATGCACCCAGCTACAGACTGAATTCAGCCCATAGGAACAATCACCTACCCCACACACTCCTCCTCCTTACCTTTTTGACAAGGCATCCTCACACATGCACAAGTCTGATCCCTGATATTGTTTCATAAAGGCCTAGTACCCCCCTTTCTCTCTCATGTATAGTACGAAATTCTGCGTACTCATTGAGGACATATTCTGTACAATTCTTCTTCTTAACCCCATCTTCCTTTTCTGTCTTGTAAGCATTACCAGTTAGTAAAACTATGTAATGTAATCTGATTTTTCAGAAAGATATAGTCATTATGACTAACAAGGTAACATACAATCAAAGAATAATGTAGATTGAAAGGTACCTCTGGAGGTTATCTGGCCCGATCTCTTATTCAAAGCAGGGACAACTTCAAAATCACAGTAAATTTCTCAGAGCTGTGTCCAGTTGAGTTCTGAATGCCTGCAGGTATGGAGGTGCCCCACATCTCTTCAGGCAACCTGTTAACAGTGTTTGACCACCTTCATGGTGAGCAGAGTCAAAATTTTGCTTGCTTCTACTTGGGTCTGCTGTCCCTTGTCCTTTTGCTTTGCACCTCCAAGAGCAGCCTAGCTCTGACTTCTGTATACCTCCCATTCAGGCTAGGGAAGACTGCAATGAAATCTCCCCTGACCCCTTTTTTCCAGGCTGAACAAGCCAACTTTTCCAGTGTCTCCTCATGCATCATGTGCTCTAGTGTCCTGACTTCTGGATGGCCCTCCACTGAACTACCTCCAGTATGCCCATGTCTCTCTTGCACTGGGGACCCCAGACCTAGACCCAGCACTCCAGATGTATATCTCATCAGTGCTGACCAGAGGGGAAGGTTCCCCTCCCTCAACTGGCAGGCATTGGTCTCCCCCCTGCAGCCTGATATGCAGTTGGCTTTCAGCACTGAAAGGGCACATTGCTGGCTCATGGTCAACTGGTTGTCCACCAGGACTCCCAGGTCCTTTTCTGCCAAGCTGCTTTCCAGTTGGTTGGCCCTGAGCCTGTACTGGTGCTTATGGTTATTCCTCCCCAGGGGCAGGATTTTGCATGTCCCTTCGTTGATCTTCATGAGATTCCTGTCAGCCCATTTCTCCATCTTGGTGAGATTCCTCTGAGTTGCAGCCCTGCCCTCCAGTTTACTGACAGTTCAATACACCTGGATTTTGTTTGTGAATTAACTTACTGAGGGTGCACTTAAAAATTTATCAGCCCCAGATCATTCCCTGAGGAACACCACCAGTACCCACCTACCACTTGGATTTTGTACCGCTGACATCTACCCTCTGAGCTCAGTGGTTCATCTTGTCTGTTCTCAAGTGTCATCACTGTAACTTTTCCTATCCCTTAATGTTAAAGTTTTTATTTAAAAAAAGGCAAAATTAAGAAGAAACACAAGCATGCCGTTCATTTCTTAGGTCTGAAAATCCCAACTCCCCATGCTCAACTTTCTCACACATGCTTTTCTGTTTTCCAGAAAACATTAAAAATAATGCTTTCACATTCTAACATCTAGGGAAAAACAAAGAGAGGACAAATAACTTTTCTATTAAAGTTAGGTCTTAAAAATAGATCTTCCAAAGGGTTATCTGAGTTCATGACACCTGGATCCAAATTGCAGGAATTTTCTGAGCACTTCTACTCTTCCTTTTTTTTTAAAAGAAATTGGCAAAGCAAAAATGCTCAGAGCTGTTCTTCCTTTCTTCACAGGCTACTCCTGAAAAAGCCCTCTTGAACTAATATGTAAATGTGTATTGCTGCATAATTAAGGATTAGAAAAATGAGGCCAAACTCATCCAGTTTACTTTTTCCAGCCAGCCTTGTATAAATGAGGTGGCAATGTAGAAGAAGTTGGTCTTTTCATTTAAACTGGGACTGTTCCAGAAGACCACGTATGAACAGAAATATTTATTGAAGGTGAAATGTTCCAGACTTAAACAGTGGGTAGGAACAGCAAATTCCTGAATAGAAATTAGTATTTAATTGTATAATATTTGCTTTTTTTCATACTGTTTTCCTTAAATCATAAATATTTTTTATCTATTTCAAAAAACAGAAGCTATGTTGCTGCTTTGGTATTTTTGGAAAATTCATTTTAGACATTTATTAAACATCAGTTAGATAGCTTATAATAAATTTTTCTAATTTATTTTTCTACCATTCAGCATTAAAAAGTTGCACATCTTTTTCTCTGAGAGTAGTGTGATGCATGGGCACATGCCTGTGTTCGCGAGTCAAGTGACATTCAGAACTGACCTAACATTCAAATATATGCCCTTATTTTGGCTTCCAGTGACTATCAAAGTTCATCTTTGTCCTGGTCCAAAAGCTAACATCAGACTTCCCTTAATATAGGTCTGCTTCATGACAAAATTCAACAGTAAAACCCCTATCGAAGAAAGGTAGAAGTAAGGACAAGATAATGCAAAGAAGCTTAGAGACATATTCAAAAAGACACAGTTGCTTCAAGCTCAGTCTTGGTCCTGAGGAACCCTTCTTGATAAAAAAAAAAAAAAGGGAACTGTTAAAATCCTGGTAAAAAAACAGTTTGTCAAAGAATTTCTGAGCGGCTACTGCTTCAGTATCATGAACAATTTCAAATAACTTCTACCTGAAGCAGCAGTGGTGCTAATAAATGATTAATTGCATTTCACTTTCTGTCATTCCTGCAGTCCCTTAACTCATGACAGTAAACAGGCAAGCAAAATGCCACCGGCCTCTAACCTAGGATAGGCAAAGTCTGAGTATTAGCTTCCTAACTGTTTTTTACATGAGGGGACACCTCAAGGTAAGCACTCTGCAGAGTTGTTTGCAAGCTGGATGAATATCAGAGAGTGAGCAAATGCCTTGCTCTAGCAGCGGTGGTCTGCCAAGTCCGATCCTGAAGATCCTCCAACATCACTAACCTCTAGCATCCTTTATATAACTGCTGTGGCTGCTGAGGAGGTCCCAGGAGGACAGGTGACAGAGGCTGGTGAAGCTCACATGCTCTCCCTGATTAGCTTCCTCTACTGCCATTGCTGGCACTGGATGGACCTTTCCACTGACCCAATGGGGCATTTTTATTTTCTTATTCTGGCAGGATGACCCAAACTTTACACACACAAGTGGTTATGGACTTAGTTTAAAATGTTCACATTCCACATCGAGCCTGTCCCATCTGCTCTCTCTTTCGTGCCCAGATCCCGTGCAAGATGCTCCCTGTGTCCCTTGCAGCACTATCTATGAAGATAGAATTTGGTTTGCGTGCCCTTGCTGGGAGCAGAACCTGCTCAGAAGCGGCGCTTGGCTGGTCGGACTGGTGGGACGGGGGAAGGTTGATCTATAAACCTTGGGCATCTGCTTTCAGGGTATACAACTGCATCAGGTGTGAGTGAACCCAGCAGCACAGACTGCCTGGGTTTGCTGTGGAAGGAGCCCATGTATGAGATTGTTTTGCACCTCGTTGTCAGGCAGGCTGGCTTTGCTGGCAAACTGGATATGGTGTTCAGTTGGAAACACCTGAGCAAGAGTCATAGGTCATTCTCTGGTGAAGGTCGCGGGTACAGCCCTTGTGCAGGGTCTGCAGCCCCTTTCCGGGGTCATTGAAACAGCAGCAGGTTGGCTGTCATGGCTTGGAGGATACAGTGGTGCTGGGGACATGGTGGAGCCAGGTGTGGGGGTAGCGGGGTCCATGCCTTGAAAGAGCCGTGCCCTCCTGGTGGGGCACTCACAGGTGGTGCACACTGGGCAGTGCTGCAAGGGCTACACAGGCACAAACGTATCAGTGAATCCACCAGGTCCAAAGATCCTGGCACCTGCATTTGAGCACCTACACCACTAAATCATTACATGGCATTATGTGTCCAGTTCTGGGCTCCCCAGTTCAAGGACAGGGAAGTGCTGGAGCAAGTCCAGCAGAGAGCCACAAAGATGACCAGGGGACCGGAGCACCTCTCTCATGAGGAAAGGCTGAGAGACCTGGGTCTGTTGAGCCTGGAGGAGAGAAGACTGAGGGGGGATCCTGTCAATGCTTATAAATATCTGAAGGGTGGGTGTCAAGAGGATGGGGCCAGACTCTCTTCAGTGGTGCCCAACAACAGGACAAGGGGCAATGGGCACAAATTGGCACACAGGAAGTTCCAGCTGAACATGAGAAAAAACTTCTTTATTGTGAGGGTGACAGAGCATTGGAACAGGCTGCCCAGAGAGGTGGTGGAGTCTCCTTCTCTGGAAATATTCAAAACCCACCTGGACGCCATCCTGTGCACCCTGCTGTAGGTGAACCTGCTCAAGCAGGGGGGTTGGACAAGGTGATCTCCAGAGGTCCCTTCCAACCCCAGCCATTCTGTGATTACATCTCTGACACGGTTTCTGGCCCAAACAAACAAGCACTCTCCCAAACTATTTCTAAACATGGTTTCAGAGTTAGCACAGGCCAGAGACCACTTCCAATCAGCAGTTTGTGTGTGGCTACCCTATTCTGGTGGATAAAGGTGTTTAATAGTATGGCTGTGGCCAGCTGGCCTCAGGGCCAGTGGCAGTAGTTAATTACTGATATAGATGGAGCCCAGGTTTCCCTAGGGCCCTTCTCACGACTCACCCAAGGGCACACTAAGGCTAAACCACAGCAGACGGTGAGGAGTGTTGACCCCAAGGTACCACCAACGGACACGTCCCAGGACAGTTTCCATGTCAACCAGGAAGACTGGTTTTACGGAACCTGAAATATAATACTTTCATTGCCATAAAAAGCAAGCCCTAGCTTTGTCTTTCTCTAGGACTCTATGTTACAGTTCTGCTATGAGGATACCCTCCAGCTCCCTTTTCTGGCCAAGGTGGCTACCTGAAACTCATGGTGGTAAATCCTCACAAAGGGCTTCCTGAACTACTGTTGCTCAGGGACCAGCACAGGTGGCCGCAGAAGGTGGTGGCAGTCCCAGGCTCTGTGCTGCGCCATTTTCACATGCAGGGAATGGAGTGAACTTATCCTTTCCTCCCTCAAGCGCCAACTCCTCAGGAAAAGAACCCAAACCTAGCCTTCATCACCTTTCCCATGTTCTTGCACACTAGCAGCTCCTTTGCTGTCCACACTGCAATCAAAAACAGCTTGCTTCCTCTTTGGGAAGTGGAGATTTCAGATGAAATATAGATTGTGCCTGGGGATCCACTACACAATCATGTATTATTGATTTATGGCATTGCTTTGTACTGCTGGCCAGCTACATGCTCCCCCCAAATTATAGTCAAACTCTGTCAGATTCTTTTCCTGAGACAGCAGTTAATTCTGAAATATATTTACAGGGTTTGAAATTCTGCTTGTCATTTCATAAAGCAACACAGTGCAAAATGCATGCCAAATATCTCCCCTGGCAGCAGACATGAACACTAGTCCTTGGAATTTGTATGAATTCCAGTTTAAGGAGATAATGAATTTAAACGGTACAGACCCACAGATATTAACAGGATTTACTAGATACAGAGCAGTTATAGTGATGCGCTTAAGCTGTATTTTATGGTTTTATAAACTCAAAATTGGCGGACTCTGCTAGCTAGCCCTAAGTAATAGTGAACCTGACTTAGACATAGAGCTCCTCGTTATGTTTAGCAAACCACACGCTTGACTTTTAATTAGTCCCTTGAAAGTTGCAGGGGTTGTGGGTCACCATGAGAAGGGTACTTAGGGAGTGATAACAAATTAAGGAAGAAAGAAAATGCTCTGAAAGTTGTGACTCTGAAATTAACAATAACACAGAGGGGAATGGGAAAAGGCCTTCTGCACATTTATTATTGTCTTGAAGCTGCAGCAAAAAAAGTCCATCAACTTATATATTGCAGTAATTAGCAATTTCCAGTCTCCACAGAGCGATTATCTTCAGACTCAGGATTAGAGCTCCCTTGTTCCTGCATGTGAAAGTGCAGGTGCCTGCCAAGTCTGCACACAGTTCCCTCCCTGTGTGTGGGGAGGAACTCCGCATTTTCTATAGCGCAACTGGCAGCTCCTTCTGAATCACTTTATAATTTCGATAGCTGAGTATATCAGGTTAACCTTATACTTCTAACAGTCAGTATATGTACTCCCTTTCTCCTCCAGCATGTCATACAGTAACATATCTGTGTTCAGTCAATGGTGTGTGTGGCAGGGGTGTTATCTCCAGGTTGTGGCTAACTGGCTGTGTGCTGTCATTCCCTCTCTCCAGATGAAAAGCAGATGATGCTTTGAGTCTCTGTACCTTTACTGTCAGGTGATGCACAAAAGAATGAAGTCAGATATGGCGGGGGGGGGTATGTCCTTATCATCCTGTAAGTCACCTTGCATTGTAGTTTCAAAACAAACTGTGCAAAAACCATTTATTTCTTGTATAACAGCTTGCTAAAGTTACTAGTTACTTTACTGATACATAAATAATTGCTGCAGGCAAAGCCACTGCACTTAAATTTAAAACTGGAGTATCTTTGTACCTCTGTCAGATGCCAAACAACTGTTCAGTACTTTGAGGTTAAAAGAACTCCTTTTTATTATATCTTCTGCTTATGATGTTTTCAAAAGTAAAAATACACTCAGGCCAATCTCGAGTAGTAGAAAATTTAACTCTTTTTCTGTATAAGATTAACAGGCTACCCAGCGGGTAACCTGTGCATTATCTGGCATTATCTCTTCGAGTTTCAAAATGCCCTTGTAAACTGGATTCCCTTCCAATAGCCAAGTGCTTTTCATCCCTGCTGAAGAGTTTTGTTCTTATTTTGATATTTGCCCCTAGCTTTGGTAGATAAGCTACTAATACACATTGTTGCATTTTTTCTTGCAAAGTCTCTGAATGGCTTGCATGGCAACTTCTCCCATCAGGGACCGCTGTTTATCAGTACCTTGTTAGATACAGATTCAACAGGTTGCAGCTTCCAGGCTTTGACATCGCAGAGGGGTAGCTGTTGGACAATGATTCCTCGGCACATCCTTCACAAGAAGCTTTTTCTCACCAAGCAGGGTGAGTCCTAAACTTAGAAGCAGGTATGGTACAGACAGGTGAAAGAAGATAGTGAAAGAAATGTGTGGAGGTTTTATTTTTTTTTACTTTTGTTTTACCTGAAGCCTGCTATGGTTATCATGACAAGACCTCAGCCTTAGCTTAGATGAAGTAAAGATTTTTTGAGGGAAGAGCAGGAATTGGGGGAATAAGCCAAAAAATACAAGTTTCCTGGTTTGTTTGAGTTCTTAAAAATCAGGAGTCCTGCCATGCTCCAGCGTGGGTAAAGGAAGACAGTGGAGCAGAGACAAGGAAAGAGACGGGAGAATCTGCTACAAGAAGTTTATGCATCCATCGAAACCCCAGGAGCACATGCACCAGGCCAACCCTTCGGCTGCCTCTTCCCCCTCCCCTCGGCCCCCCTCCCAGTCTGGTGACTTAAGGCAAATGAGAGTCATGGGTGCCAGCAGCAAGACGAAGGGAGAGCAGCAGATTTCATGTTGTTCCAGCACTGCAAAACTTGCTCAGGTTGCTGACATATGTTGTGGAGACAGATTTCCGCAGTATGCAGACTGAAATGCATAATCTGAACAAGGTTATGAGCCAAACATCTACAGTGTTTATTGAAAACATCCCTGATGTTTAAAATTCTGTGGTCTTCTGAAACCCAGAAATCCAGCCCTGCAGTTATTCCTCTCTTTCAGAGAGAGCGAGACACATACATGCTTTGGGAACACGTGGGTCACTTTTTCCCCTCCCTCCTAGCAGGAGAGACAGTTTAGCCTGCTTTTCCTGGTTCACATCCTGGGATGAATCACCGCAGACAAACAGCTCCAGCAGAGACGCGGCTCAGAGGCCCGTACAGGAGGGGAAGAGGAGCTCTGGGCAGGAATCACCGTGCAGAGACAGGGATAGGGGAGGAGAGTGATTTATGCGGGTCCCTTTATGAAGGTGTCTGGCTTTCAGATGCTGTGCGGGATTTTTCTTTGAAAAACAAACACTAGTTATATTTCTCTTAATTGTCTGGAAAAACTCACTCCTTCAGCGAGTCACTCTCCTCCTTGCTCATTCTTTTAACTCTCACTCATGCTAAGCTGTTTTAGAGGTATTTTTGGAGATATTCAGGCTTGGAACGCTGTGTTCCTCCTAGCTGTCTCAAACTTTCTTGCATGACGTTCCTTTCCACAGTGCTGGTCTTTAAGCCAGCCACAAATAAGGATATTGCTGAGCACAAAAAAAGCCTTGTGTATCTTCCCCAATAACTACTTTAAAGGCTGTAACATATCTGCAGAGGGATTTTAGCATATTTTAAAACACCAAAGGACATTTAAAGACAGTGTCTGGTGACATTATGCATGAGACCTCTCCCCTGCAAAGGTGGGAGGTGAGAAGAAATAAAGGCTAGACAGTATTATATGTTCAAATGTACCCAGACTTGGCTCTCCCTAAAGGGGTACCATAACCTCTTAGCTCTTGTAAAACTGACCCTTGTGCCTGTGTGTGCATGTGTGCATATGCATAAGAGAAAAAGAGGGACCAAGTGAGAATATTCTTGTGGCAGAACACAGAGCTGTTCCCATCCATGAGATGCTCGTTTTCTGGAATTAATATCTTGAAAATTCAGAAGTTCTGCAAATGCAAGAGAGAAAGGCTTTTGCATTGGAGGAGAGAACCACAACTCCAGAGATCTGTGCTTATTTCTTTCATATTTTAATGCCAGATATTTTGTATGTACATTGCTTTCTGTTAGGTATCATCCCAGCAATCTATCAGCCTGCCTGAGACTGCGTCATGTATTGCAGGCTAGATAAGAACTAGAACAGATTTCATCCTTGTGTGGATAAAATATATGAGATATCATTTAAGGTAGCTTTTTAGAGCATTGATGCAAATGTAAGCTGGGTTCCTGCCATGTGCACCAAGAGGACATATTAACACCTCTTCCAAAGTTCCCCTGCAGTTTGTGTTCTGGTGAGCACGTTTCCCAGCTGCTTCCTTGGACTTTGCTACAAGTGATCTGTGTCATCGCTGCTGGTGGTAACACATGGAGGGAGAAAAGTCTGGGGTCCCCTGGACTAAAGCATGTCATTACTTTCTCAAGTAGAATTTTATTAGTATTATTTCTCTTTTCACTGTTGCCATGTACCATTATATCGGTCATACTTGTTAGATGTCCATCATCACACTTTTCACACTGTGAAATACATTAGATTTTTCATGGAAGGGATTGGAGCACTTAGACTTTTAGGCACTCACTTGCACTTGCACATAATGATTTTTGGTGTATATAAAATATGTGGAATGTGTATACACACACATACACACACACACACGCAAATGCACAAAATCCCATGGTTATTTATTTTATTGAAAGCTGTTTGATTATATTGAGAGCAAAGATATGCAATAGACTTCATTTGATTTCTACTCAGTTTAAAACTGAGTGTTATAAGCAATATAAATAATATAACAAATTCAACCCATACTGTTCCTAGGAGTCTTCTGTGCTTTAAAAACCCAAACAGATTTCACATTAAGCAAGCAGTGAGGAGAGCACAAGTTTTTTATTTAAACAGAGCATACCTGTTATCATGGACAGGCCACATAGCTAGCTATTCTCTCTTCCTTTCAGGTGCTCAGGAAGAATCAGTTGTAATCTTGGAGTCAATAATTTTGAGGGGAAAATGGCTTTATCTTGAATGTTTCCTAATCCCACGATAGTCTCATGGCATGCAATTGAATGTGCAGTTACTCCTAGCATGACAATTTCTGTGGTGTGCATTACAAAGAATGGTTTAATTTCTCTAACTAACCTTTTTGTGGAAGGCATTCCCTACTGCTTTCTGGGAGGGGTTTTAATCATAAAGAAGAAAGCCATGAGAAAAATATTCTATGAAAGGTGATTTATGTTGGTAGGTGAAAACATTCATTAATGGTTTAGTACACTCTTCTCTGGCTTGTCATGGAGTAGAGTGAGGGAGGACCTAAGAGGACCTCCACTGAGCACTTTGCTTTGACATAAGCCAGTGACAGCTGCCTATACCACTGTGCAGAATGTTTAACATCTGACTTTCAAAATAATTTATGTCATTCATCATGCTAATAGGTCTCTCCAAAGGTGCTTTCTCACTACTTCTAGAACAAATATGTTCAAAGAAAGATACTCATGAGTATACCACGCAGAGAAAACACGCATTGCCACCATAAGAGTTCTTTTATTTTCTACCATCAGCACTAGGATGGTGCATAGATTTTGGGAAGTGGCAGGGCTGAGGGACAGTACTAAGTTTGAGTTTCTACCTACACCCTTATAGACAACAGCAAAAACTAAAAAAAAGAAAGCAAAACCACTAAATGGCAACCACTAAATGGCAAGCTGCTCTCCTGACTCAGACAAGACTGCACGTGAATGGCAGCAGCCGCCTTGGGAATGCCTTTGTCATTCATCAGAGACTGTTTGAACGTATGCCAGTTTCTTTGATGGGGCTTCATTCAGAAGCCATCAGGATCAATGGAACAACTCCAGTAAATAAGGCCTTGATGCCAGTCCAGGTCTGATTTCAAAGTTCTCCCAGGAAGGATCTGCTTATGCTAACATAGAGTATGGTACTTGATAATTCTTGTGCACGGGCACATTTTTCAATGAAAGAAAATGTATTTGCTTCCATTCCACTACAGAAAAGCTTGCATGTGTCCTTGGGTTTTTGGCAGATGTTGAAAACAGATCAGGAGCAGATGATGTGAGAGCAACAATATGTCCCTGAGCAGCAGCAAGCAGCAGGTGCAGGAGGAGCATATGCCAGATACCCATCAGCAGAAGCAGCCGCGGGGAGGGCTCTCTGGGACTGCATGCGAGGTGTGTGCTCCACTTTTCTTCTGGCACTGGGGAATATTAATAAGTCTGCATCAGGCCAAGCAAATAATTTACAAACTTAACTTTCAATTATGTAATAATTCATAAAACAAACACACAGAGACTGTAGTGCAAGAGAATTTCCCAGGCAAAACAACCTGAGTCTTTAAAAAAGTGCCATATTTTACTTTTAAAAATTGAATGTCCAGAAACAATAATGAAGGAAATTAGAAAACTTTACTCTGACCTTGTCCCAAAACCTTTCCCACACATCCAGGACCATGAAAAGTTTCCACTCACTTATTTTTTAATAAAAGACACTAGTTTCAAAAGATACTGTATAAAATTAATTTGAAATGTTTTGATAAGACCACTTCTGAAACATTTTTAAAAATAAAAATTAAAAAAAAAGAAAGAAAAGCAACAGCTCGGTGACTGAAAGATTTTTTCTGATGTTCAGCCCTGGCATGCTATATTGCTTTGAATGGACTAAATAAAAATATGTCTGCTATGATCAAAATTGAGGGATTCTGGATATGAGTGATCCATTTTCCTCCAAAGTCACATTATGGTCTTCTGAGTGGAGCTGGACAAAAGTCTGGTTTATAAAATATATATGCATATGTATGCATTTTACCTCGAGAAAAAGCCAAGGTTTTTCTGAAACAAAAAGCAACACACCCTTCACATAAGAGCCATCAAAAAACAGCCAGTGCACCAGAATATAAACTTTCTTGCACTGTGCAGAGTCTGTTTCTAAACTCCTGCTGTGCCTTACTCTTTCATGCTAGTGACTTGAAATTCAGCTTGGGGAATAGGGGTCCTTTCTCTCTTTCTTTCTGGCTTAGGTGGAAACTTTCTTATTAAAACCTATAGGAAGATTGTTTTTTGATTTTTTTCTCTCAAGAAAAATTTCCTCAGAAATCTCCAGTTCTTCTCTTGAACCATATGATTACATTTAATGAACCAGCTGGAAATCTAAATAAATAATTTTTTTCTAAAAATGCTATTTTATGCATGTTCAGGTAGTATTAAAAGGCCACAGGACAATACCTAAAAGGAAGAAACGAAGCGTCTCCACTGGCCTAAGTTTTTGTCACTTAGTGCTCTCTAAAGTACTGATAGCACAACAAGGATTTTGTGAATTATGCGTTTTGGAATAACCTGCATTGTCACTAATGAAATCCAATGCAACAGATCTGGAGCAAGTGTTAACAATACTAGGAATTCACTTTGAGATGACCAGTTAAAAAATTCAGTTCTAAGTATTTCACAGCACTATACTGATAGATTTCCCAGTTAGAGCTGATGCCAAGAATCAGGTTATAGCTAACCTTGACTTTTAATCAGAAATTACTGAAGAGGTTGGAATAAGAATTCATGGACTGTCTGACACCCTTAGCTATATCAACCTGTTTGATAAACAACATGTAGATAGAACAAATGTTTGAAGTGGTGATTTAAATTAACCCATCTGACCTTGCACTGAATTCGTAAACCACCCGTGTGAGGCCCCCCAACCCATGTCTATCTATGCCCTATGTTCCTAAATATCACAGCAGTACAAGGCTACAAACCTAATCCTCATACAGATCTTAGGAGACCGAACCTTGTACACCTGGCAGTGCCACACTGACATTAGATTTAGGTCCTGGTGGGAAGCATTGCAAGAACATTGCGGTTATCTTTAACGGAATTTCCTGTGCAGTAGGAAATGAACAAATCAGTCATTCCAGACAAACTACAGGCATTTCCTGGAGCTGAAGGGGAATTAGAATGCTTATGAGGAGCTGAAATATCTCAGCATTTGTTAGGAAATCCTAGAATGCCTATCCAGAAATGTCTGCTGGTTCCATACCCATGCAAGACAGGCTGGGGAAAAACACTAATCAGCAGGGCAGCCCTCCTCCCGACAGATAAAAGGGGCAAATTTGAGTTTGGAACTTTTGAAACTCTTCTGCTTTATATTGGCAAAGAGGTGTTCCTGTTAGAGCATTAGCAGGAAGGAAAGTATAGGAAGGACATGATGTATAACAAGCTGGAAAAACTATAGAAAGATAAAGTGTTGTAGCTCTGAAAGAACAGATTATGAACCCACATCCTAAAAAAATGTTCTTCATGTTCTCTTCTTTTTCTGCATTTGAGTCCAGAAGGCACACAGGTTGACATCATTCTGTAATAGTATCTATAATTCAGAAATTATTCACAATCATAACAATTATTTTTATGTGTGAATTCACCGAGTTCTCCTAAATAAATTATGCTTTTCCAAAATAAATACATATTTATTTATCCAAATTAAAATGAAACATACTTAAAATTAACTTTGTGGCAGCTGGCAGTGGGTCCATTGGAACCAGATGCCAGCTGGGGATAGGCAGAGAGCATTGTTTTCCAGCCACTCTCCTACCCCCCCGGATCTACTCCTGCATCAGAGACTCTGCACAAACAGGAATAAGAGCCAGTTATGCTGATCCTAGTCACACACCATACCTCCAGGGAAAATCCCTGTAGAGGATCTGCAAGGCATAATTGCTTCCATTTATAGAGAGTAGAGCAGAGCAGTGAATCTGTCTTGAAATACTGGGTTTTGTTCCTTTGGGAAAGGGGAGCTGAGGATGAAAAGCTGGACATGACTGAAATGAAAGAAAGTATTTTGGGGCTTTTGCACATATCAAATGAAGACAAGCAGCTTGGCTGCTGTTTAAGTTGCCGATCCAGTTAGTTTTCTTGAGAGACTTCTGCCTGCAGAGTCTCAGCCTCTGGCCAATTTGAATCCTCTCACAGTCTCAGGAAAGAGCATTTTGTAGCTTCCTCTGGCTTGTGGTGTAGCTACCCTGCTCAGCTAGCTTTCTGGATAACTGAAATAATATTGTAGATTCTCAGATATTAGGAGAGGTTTTCCACAACACAGATGGGAGCTAGACACCTTGCTGTCAGCTGTGTCTTTGAATATGTCCCTGCAGATGTGCAAAATGATTTTTCTACTGTCCTGCCCTCATCCCCTGCCCTTCAGCTGCAGTGCTGCCAGAGCCTACAAACAGGATAAAGACATTTAAGAGAATCCAGAAGCATAACATTTTGTAAAGGTGGTTTAGAAATTCTTATTAATTTCTCTTTCTTTCTAGTTTGGTTTTGTTGTCTTTTTTTTTTTTTTTTTTTTTTTTTTTTTTTTTTTTTTTTTTTTTTTTTTTTTTTTTTTTTTTTTTTTTTTTTTTTGTGTCTCTCTTTTTTTTTTCCTTCCTGTTCGTCTGATTACAGTACGCAGTTGTTTTCTGTCAGCAGGAGACATATGCAAAAGGTTTGGAAATCTATATTCTGAAGCTCTGTAGTCTCTTGCAATCCCAGCAAGGGCTGGTTTTTAATCCTTTAGATATCAGGATTCCACTAAAGTTTTTTTTCCCGTTCTAATTCTCAGTATGAATCACAACTGAACTGAGCATTAGGCTGTTTAAACAGTAAAGCTTTTACATAGAGGAACTCCAGCTGTAGTGTAAATACTATTTTAAAAGATTTTTTTAAAGATGTAGTCCTGGAAAGTCATTATAGCTATTTGTTTGCCAGAAACTATAGGAATAAGAGAAAAATCCTTTGTGTGTCATTTATTATTGTCACTTTATACGTCAGGGAATTATAAACAGCTTTAAGTATTTTGCAATAGCAACTTTTTACTGAAAGCTCTTCTTTTACAATGCAATATCTGGTTTTTAGCTGCTACAATTCTTCAATGCATACTTCCAGTCACTTCAGCTGAGTTGCCTATGGTTTTTTACAATTATGGATGCCAAGAAGATTTTATAGCCACATGTTATTGCTACCAGTTTTGCTTACTCTGTATATAAATCTCATACCAGCATTGCGACTGTCAGTCAGACAATGTCTTTTACAAGTATGGCTGCTAGATGGTTTACTTAATCTAATAGCTTCCAATTCACATAAAGTTAGTTAAGAGTTCCTGCCACAACCTTCCATGGCAAACTTGCATAAAACTTGCATAAATCCCATAAATATATGCTACTTCTCATCAATTTTAATTCCTTCTCCTGACGTATAATCCATAGTAAATTTAGTATAACCTATTGATAGGCTCCATATGAGACTAAGGGCTTTTTTTCATAAGATACAATATCATGAAACTCCCTAAAACACACACAGAAAAATGCTTTGACTGTCCAGCTGTTTTAAAGCCAACATTGTCCTGTAGCCTTTCCCTTTTTATAACAAGGGACTCCAAAGACCAATTAACCTTCTTGCAAGGCAACAGGAGTTGCTTACTATACGTCTGAGGTATTGCATCCACTGGATTTTAACACACCTGAGAAGCAATTTTATGTTCTCACTTACCCAAAAATCTTGGTGAAAGACCAGACTTTAAATGTATATTAAAACTTCAGTGGGATTACTTAGGTGGTGAGGTACACTCTCACTGAATTTGCAGGTTCGTCTTCGGTCCTTACATTTTGAAAAGAAAAGAAAACCTTTGCATTTACATAGCACATGAAAACAGAACCAAGAGGCAAATAGCCTGTGTTCAAAATACGGTAAAAAAAAAAAAAAGCAGCTGTACTGGTGCAACTGAAAATGATATGTAAAAACATTTTCATCAAAGTAGTACAATCTTTTTGGCAAGGAAAATTAATTATCCAAGACAATATATAAAATCACTATTCATTTTAATTTTCCTCACCATTGTACTCTTAGAAGATGGGAATTACCTGTACCAAGGAAGGCCAAAGCAGACAAAGAAGTAACTAAGCACAGAAGCCTAAGAAAAACAGCTGCTGTGAAGTAATCATGATCATCAAAAAGGCTTTATCATACTTTTCTAACATTTCACAGCTTAGGCCAAAAATAAAATATGATATGTGAATAAAAACCTGCAGTGGGAGTTCATACAATGTAGGAAATCAGAGACTACTTAGGAAAAGAAGAAGGTTGACGACAGTTTAAAAAACCCCAGAACCCTCCTGAATATATGCAGAGTTTTCCAAGTATGATATCTTTACAGATTTATGTAAGGATAGCATGCTAATCTGAGGTTAAAATCAGAACAAAGTCTGCTATGCTTGTGTCATACATGCTTCCATTTCAGAATGTTAAATTACCTGGGGCAGTAGCTCAGTGTGTGAGCCAGACCGACCAGGGAGATTAGATCCGTATTCCACCCCCAGATATTAATGTTTGGCTCTAGCTCAGCCACAGAAGATGCATTCTTCATGTATCTACAATGAACAGACAGTTGCAAGCTCTTTTCCAAAGTAAGGATGCTTTTGACCTAAGCATCAGTCCTGTAAGTATTCTTATCAAAGAAGTCCGTATAGTGGACCTTGCACTGTCATGAAAAATATGGAAAAAAACAGAATTTACGAGAACATCTTGTTCAGGGTCATCTTTCTACTGTAATTTCCTCCCTGCTTCTCCTATTATGTGTTTTTAGTCCTTCCTTTACTCTTTTTCACTCCTCCTCTGATTGCTTGCTTTTGTCCACCTCAGAAGGGTCAGATCCTGAGCAGTCAGTAAGCTTACCCACACAGATGACAACAAGCTCAGTGCATCATCCCTCTTGGTGATACTATGCTGATGAACCGACAACATAAACTTGCCAAGATAAATTGGTTGAAGAGTCAACTGTTTAGGACTGAATATAAAACCATAATGCAAGCCCAACTCTTAGATGCATTGCTATCCAGCCAAATCCTGAGACATAATCAACCACCAACAATACCTATTTTCCAAGAGATTGGCTGCCCTAGCGACAAGGTATCCTTGGGCAAGCCTTCCTTTTGCTGATCCTACTCTATCTATAACAGATCAGTGAGAGATGTAAACCATGCCTCCCAACAACCAACATTACACTATGTATGGAAGGGCTGCTCTGCAGCAGTGAACCACAAAAAGGTAGGGCTTAGTACACATACAGTGGATGCACTCAGCCTTCAGTTCCAGAAGTGCCCTACGTGGTTCCTTGATGTGTTTTCTGATATCAGGTACTGTTATTTCAGTACTTAATATTTCATGGTAAATGCGATTCATTCTCAAAAAAAAAAGTGAGTAGATGACATGCTGCAAACCTGGACTAAATGTGAGTTATACATAACTGTTACATGTAAGTTGTAGATGTATCTACTTGTTAACGTACTTGATTAAATATAAGGAACATTAAAAGTAGGATGACTACAGTTCTTAGAAGCACTGTAACAGAAAGTTGCAGGGTTTCAAACACATTTTCACCTTCTTACATATATTATTGCTTTACTTTTAAAAACTTTGGAGTGTTTTCCACTCAGTCACCTTCACTACCTCTCTCCTTAACAACATTTTACATTTTTCAATAACTTATATATCAAATGTGCTCATCTCAAAAGTCTGCTTCTGCCTTTTCCCAGACCTGCAGTCACTTGCAGTACTCAGGCTACATGCTTGCTTTCTTGTACATCATTGCTGCTGTTAGTTCTCCACGCTACGTTGTGCCTGCATTAACACATCTGCGAGCCCAGCGTTTCACAGTTCAGTGATGTCTGCTCCTTTATGGAAGTCCAGTCTCTAAAACCAGTCAGGATATGAAAGCACCAATGTCACTGCTGCCAGTGCATAGAAGAGAAGGAAGCCTATCTCAAGCCCTATTTACACTGCAACTGTTTACCGTCCACTTACAAGGTAAGGGTACAATTAGTTAAAAATTTCACAGAGCACCTGTTTCACATTACATTGCAAGCAAATTAATCACATTGTTGACAAATTTTGTGTCCACTCCTACAAATGTTTTTGTAGCTGTAAAACTGCTGCCAGTTCCACATATGGAAGGTCAAATGTACTTGAACATCTGCAGTCATTTGTGTGACAGCTACAGCACTGTCCCATCAGCAGCTACAGCTTGGCTTAGTCCAGAGCAGTGTCTCTTGATGTTCACGTTGGCAATACGGAAAGACATAAACTTTCATCCTTTCCCATGTAGTACTCACAGTACTCCAAGGAAGTGTTATCATTCATTTGTTTTCATGCTGTCATGGAGAGGCTTCCAGAAAGTTACACCACCACTACCTAAAATACAGGGAAGGCTCCANCCAAGCTCTGTGACCTTAAACAAGGAATTTGAATTGTTATGGGGCTAAACTGTGAACCACAAACCCAAACCAGGAGACACCAGAATCAGTATAGGCTCACATCTTTCCCAGGGAACAGGCTGAAATAATCCCAGCCTGTGAAATATGTTCTGTGCTTGAAGAAGAGGGTAAAAGGGCCACAGCTTCCCAGACAACCTGTCCTTCCCTCCTAATCCCAGTTCTAAAGGTCCATATGCTTCTCACCACTTCATCAAAACACAGTTATTAGGACGTAAACACAAGGCACAGGGTTCTCTGCAGCACCTCTGAACACCTTCCAGGCTACCTACTTACCATCTTCAATCCTTGCCAATAAGGGCTGCAGGAAGCTGTAAAACTAATCTGCATAGAATACATTTGGTAAGTTGTTTTAAAGAGAGATAGGAGGGATAGTGGACCAAAAAGGAAGAGAAATAATTAAAAAGACGATGGGAGAAATCTTATTTAGAAAGATTATTCTGTTTCTACTTATTCTTTTTTTAGTGGTGTTCAGAAATCTGCAGAAACCAAGAGCTACATCAAGTCAGTTTTGATCTCCCAGCATGCTTAATTTGATTACTGTTACGTGTCTTTGACATTATACACAGCTTAGAAGAATTTGTTTTTCAGTACAGCAGCACATTATTAATCCTGTTAGGTAGGTGAAATTAATGAGTGAAATCAAAAATAATCTGGTTATAGAATTTCTGGTTTGTTGGCCCAGTGATACAGCAGCACAACTTCTGTACCACAAAAGAAACAGCATACTGAGTACAGAAATCACTAAACGATGCACACCATTCACTGCTGCATCAGGTAAGACTTGCTCTGCCTGTCAAACCAAAAGAGCTGCACTGTGCCGAAGAGAGAGGGATGCTGCTTTGCAGTAGGCTAGTAATAACTTCATACCCATGCCATTTCTCCAGGCACGGAACAAACTGGAGCACAGCATTAACAAATGTTTTAGATTGCTAGTCTCCAGACTGATTTTCAGGTTATTGATGGAAAAATGGATGGGAACCAAGCGAGATCTGGGGAGAGAGACATAACTGCACTTTCTGCTTTGGTGTTTTGTGTCCCGAAGTTCCTTAATTCAGAAATTCACTTAAGCTTCAGGTGTCTGTGAAGAGCTACCAAATTGCAACTCCCATTTAACGTTGAGAGGGAAAAAAAAAAAATCCATATTGAACAAGGTTTGGCCATAAAAACAGTCTTTTAACAGTTATGACTT
>WAAD01027699.1:0-41570 GCA_013389945.1 Fregata magnificens | reverse complement strand
ACAAGTCTTATGAGGAGCAGCTGAGAGAACTGGGGCTGTTTAGTCTGGAGAAGAGGAGGCTGAGGGGAGACCTTATCGCTCTCTACAACTACCTGAAAGGAGGCCGTAGTGAAGCAGGCCTTGGACTCTTCTCCCAAGTAAATAGCAATAGACGAGAAGAAATGGCTTCAAGCTGCGTCAGGGGAGGTTTAGATTGGACATCAGGAAGAATTTCTTTACCGAAAGAGTGGTTAGGCATTGGAACAGGCTGCCCAGAGAGGTGGTGGAGTCGCCAACCCTGGAGGCGTTCAAAAAAGGTGTAGACGTGGCACTCCAGGGCCTAGTTTAGGAGTCATGGTGGTGTTAGTTGATGGTTGGACTTGATGATCTCAGAGGTCTTTTCCAACCTTAATGATTTTATGATTCTATGATTCTATAATTTTACCCAAATGTAAGTGGTGTTTATTTTCTGCTCCTTCACTTAATGTCTTTCTTTTGCTTTAACAGTGCTAGACTTGACAGTTTACTTCACCAGTTGTCCAGCTTTATTCTCTTTGTATTTTCATAGAGTTTAGAGTAGCGTTCATTTAACTTTTGACTTTGTAACATACACATTACTTGTGATTAAACTATCAAACATTTCTGATGCCATCTTCAACCTCAGCTGCAGCACTATGCTATAGTATTGCTCTGACATGGTAGCATGCATAAAATACCCTCTATACAGTCATACAATATGCTTGTCGATGGGTTTGGTTTTGTTAGGCCTTCTGTGGGCTTGGGTAAGGCTGAAGATCATGAAGGGAGAAAAAATTGCCTTGATTAAAAACATCTACAGACTTTAGTGCTTCTTGAACTGGGGAAATGTGATGCCATGCTCTTACCTTTCAAAGATGTGACAGGTCTTCTCCTAAAGCTCCTCTCATATGTGGTCGTATCTGTGCTTACTCCCTGCTTTGAAATGCCATCAGCATCGGCCTACCCTTCACACCCATTCTGCCCCAGCAGCACAAGACAGGGAAAAAAAATGTGTCTCTTTCCCTGCGTGGGTGAGTGGACTTCAAGGCAGGATTTCCTTCTCTGTCTCCTTACTAATTTGCACCTACCACAGTGTCTAGCCCTCAGTAGTTCTGGCTACCTTGATTTGAACAGAACATCTCAAAATCCCGTTTCATGGTGGTGTGATTGCCAGCAGAAAAGAGGGATTCCTGTGTTCAGGATACTTGGTTTGACCTTCCCTTTCCATTAATGTTAGTGACTTTTCTTCTAACCTTGGGCAGGCCCTTCTCTATCTCTGGATTATTTTTTGGTTGTTTCTGACTGATGACACCTTCCCAGGGCTATTGAGTATGACTCCATAATTCAAAAGTGTTGTGGAATACAAGTGTGAAAGTCTGTGTAGGTGCAAGGATTATTTTTTTTCTTGGATGATTTTCATTGGGAAGGGGCCTAAGTTCCTCAAGTCTCAGAAAATGAACTATTCTCCAAGTTTCTTTTCTATTCTGAAAAACTCTTTTCAAAAATGCTGTAACTGTCTCAAGCTACCTTCCACTAAATAATTCATGTCTTTACATGAACTATATTTCCTCCTAGATAAATATATCAAAGCGTTTTCAGTGAGATTTAGCGCTCTCACTTATCACTAAGTCCCTACAGTGCTATAAAAAGTTTCTTGCCACCCATCCTTTTCCAGTGAAGTACACCTAGAATGGCTCATAACTCTGGCCACCACTCCAGTTTTTGTTGGAAGTTTTTTCTCTCCTTATTTCTCTTTTCTTCAGCATCTTAATAAAATAGTGGATGAAGGTGATGAGGGATATACATAGCTTCATCATATTTTTGTTAAGCTTTACATTAGATCTCTCAATTCCATTATGGGAAACAAAATTAAAAAAATTAGGATAAGAACATTTTGAACAACTACCTGATTTGCAGACACTGTCATTCTCTTCTCGCTTACATTGCTTTATTTTAGGAGTCATGGTGGTGTTAGTTGATGGTTGGACTTGATGATCTTAGAGGTCTTTTCCAACCTAATGATTCTATGATTCTATGATTCTATGATTCTATGATTTTGGTGTAAATTTCACTGAAACACAAAGCATTGCACCATGAATTCAGGTTGTCCTATTAATTCTCAGAAGTAACACTTCTACACACTGCTTTCAAGGAGACTTATGTAGTGCATCCTAGCAGAAGTTCATTTCTTCACAGCAGAATAGTGAGAGACAGCCACATTTTCAAAATTCTCTAAGGGACCTACTAACCTAATTTGCTTCTCTCAGCAGTAACTTACGCCTATTAGATTCTTACAGATCTTTAAGAGTTATTGTGCCATAAATGCCTAAATCTCGCAAGTATATTTTAGAATGTGACTGGTATCCTCTATCAACATATGTAAGATGATGACGCAGCAGAAAAGAGGGAGGTCATGTAGAAAAAGATCAGGACATTACTCAAAAACCTGTGAGATTTTCTTATACATTGGTTTATATTGAGTTAAATTATGCAAGTGAAACAAAAAATGCATGTGTGATTTTTATGTGTAACACTTCTGTCTGTGAGACCACACACCAGTGTGTGGAATCTCCCACTTACCCATTGCTGATAAAAGCAGCAGTAGGTAAATACATACATTTATTCCACAAGAACGGAGTGGCATCAGTCACAAATATACTATAAAATCTGGGTTTTGAAAATGTCTCTAACATTTCATCACTACTACTGCCAGCAGGATGCAACATAAAACCTTCTGGAAAAGAATGTAATCATAAAAATGCACAGAAGATTATACTAACAATTCAGAATGAATAAGCTCTTGCCATGAAAATCATGCTGGTGCTGAAAGAACATGTTCTTTTACAATAAGTTGATGATGATTCATTATTTTACAAGAGCAACTGGAGTAGGGATTGCAATAATGGAATCAATGACAAAAGCTGTTCAGTTTACATATTTATATTTTGGCTTTTTTTAATCAGCAGTGGAATAACATAACCCTGGGGTTAAGTCTGGTGCCAGAAGAGGTCTTGAAGTCTCCAGCTGATCATATTATGCGAGATGACAACAAAGACTGTGAGTGATGTTTTCAAGAAGCAAGTATGGATACATTTTTGAAAAAGTGGACATTCGGTTAGCTTTGCTGGAAGGTTACAGAGATATAGAAATTACCAGCTGTCCCTCAGGGTTCTGGCAGATAGATCATGTACAGATCACATAGACACCTTAAAGGAGCTACCCAAAAGCAGTTGCTGTTATTCCTATGTACACTGTACTTTAGAAACATTCATTTGGGCGATGACAAAGGCGGCAAATGATGTGTGCATGACCTTGCACTATGGAAGCTTTGCTCCTGAGTGTAGTGAGCTGAACAGTTTTAACTTCCTGAGCTTTCAAGTCATCAAAACTATTTTAAAAAACCTGCTATTTTGTGTGTCTCAAGTTAAGCAACTTGCTCAGGTGTGGCTCAGAATTCTTCCAAATAGCATTTTCCTCTTACTTATCTTCATTTATTTATGCAATGAATAAACATATTCTGATATATTACAACACACAAACAAACCTACTGATTTAATAGAACTTGGTTTTAGTGCTAGTGGGGCTACTGAACCATTAGAAATGTGAGGAAAAGGGTCTGTGGATAAAGTCGATGCTGTTTTGCTTAGAAAATAAGGTAAGAATGACTGTACGTCGTCAGCCTAAAGGCTGACTTCAACAGAGGCCAGTAGTGGATGCTTCTGGGAACACCAAAACCCTGGCAAGTATGGAGTGACCCTTTCACTGGCACATTGTGCTAAATTCCAGCAATCTGGTTCAGGACCTTTATGAGCCAAAACTTTATCTGGACCATCATGTTTAATATCCATCAATGGTTATCTTTCAAGATTAGATATATCTTTTTTGAATTGGTAGTTTTGACATTCACAGAATCTTTTGGAAATAAGCTCCACAATTTAAAAATGATTTCATTCTCTTAGTGTGCACTTCCCAAGGATTTAATGCATTTATAGCGTGCATAAATGTGTTTGTTGCTTGAGGTGCAACAAAGCTTGGGAACAGCTGAATACAGGTAAAGCAAATGTAACTTGCATTAGTGCTAGTAAGGTTAGATCCTTGTAATATAAACAAAGTGCCTGCTGTTTGCTGCTTGAGAGATTATGATGAGCTTGAGGAAAATCACCTTGACAAGCAATCTCAGTACGTAGTTTAAGGCAGGTTTTCAGTTACTGCAGCTTTGGCCTGGTGAGGACTAACTTAAGGTGAGAAAGCCAAATTTTAAAATGTGCTTTAGATGATCTTTTATTTAAAGAAGAATTCCCACTTTTTAAAATTATTTGTCTGTTTTGGAATATGTTTACGGCCAAATTGATTCACAATCCATTGTTGGCTTTCCACCTCCAGAGTTTCAAAAGCTTTGTGAGGGGAAGCAAAGGTCTAAAACTTGGCTACCACAATCTTTCCCTCTGCCGTTGACATGTAAGAGGTGATCTGGTTAGCATCGTCTCTAGCCTGGTTTGACCACTGAGGACAAAAAACCTCTGGACCACCTTACCCTAGGAGGCCTTTGGTCAGAGTCCAGTAATAGATTCATGGCCAGATGCCTTACCTACTTTGTAGACCATGACTAATAAATGGCCATATAAATGTTAACCTTCAGCCTTAGTGCATTCAACTGTTGCTGGTCAGCTGGAAGATGCTACCAAAAACTTTGTTCGTGCTAAATATTTGATGACACTCAAAGGCTGACTTATTTTCTCCTCACTAGAAAACATGGACGAGAGAAGACCACTGAGCGTACATAAGGGATAAAAGCTGTGATAGCCTTGTTGCACAGTGCTTAGCTGTCGTCATTGGTTCCTAAAACAGACAGGCAGAAGGCTCAGACTGAAAATTAAGTGCTTTTCTGAATGACCACACATAGCAGCTCTATTTACACTAGGAAATTAAAAAGCACCAGGGAGTGTTCTCCATCACTGGATCTGGACTCTGTACTTGTTCACTTGTCCTGGTACAGTTTTGGGTTAGGCCAATTAGCAGCCTCGCAAGTAACTGCTGGTCATAGTTTGTCAGCTAGCAATCACTAGAAACCACTCCTAATATCAGTCTAGATGTATCCATCATCTTTGGCAAGGTAAGACTGTTTAATACACGACACACAAGGTCATTCTGTGTCTCAGTATCAGAGAGAAATCAAAGGTGAATTCAGTTTTCCAATACAGATGGAGCTTTCTCATGGCAGCTTGCAACCTGTACTTATTTAGGGCTCCCCCTCAGACAATAAATGCCTTTAGAAAAAAATTCTGGAGGAATCAGTTATTTTTTGTGGGTGCTGGAGAGTGATGCAGCTCACTCTGAAGCTGGCACCTGGTGACTGGTTGGCTAGCTAGTTAGCACCTGGCTGTATTGACTAGATCTTCACTGACTACAACGGCAGCATGAAGATCTACATATAAGTACCTACATTTAGATATGTCGATCAGGATCTGAATCCTGTCTTCCTGTCTACTACAATTGGTGACACCTTTATGGTGATTTTCCTCTGACCCTTGCTAATCTTTGCCTTCAGTGCTGCCTGTTGTTATTATGCTGAAAGGAGTCCAAATTTTTGTGTGTTTCAACAAGACACACTTGCCATCTTTTGAAGAAATTCCTAAACAATTTTAGCTTTTCATCACAGCCACTCTTGTTAACTTTGTATCTGCATATTTAGCTTAGCAGAGAGACTCCAGGATGTGCAGTGGCTGTTCAAAATATCTGGTTTTCTAAATAAATAGAAAATTAAAATGGTTGCAAGTACATTTCTGCAAGAGGGATTACTTGAGAGATCAACTGCATTAAGGGCTAATATTCTTAATAGCATTTTCATGTCACAGCTAATTAAATTAAAAAAAAATGTTTCATGCTCTAAGGAACACAAGCATTAAAATTTCTGGTTTGTGGTGCAGGTGGAAAGAACTCTTATTTCATACTTTCCACATACAGCACAGACTGTAACGCAAATGGTGCAATATTATCCTGGAACAGTGAAAGGAATTCCATGGGAAATATAACTTCATGAGGCATTTTACCTGAGGCTGAACCCATAATCTCCTCCACTGATACAAACTGTTCTCATTTGTACTGTTTCATCTGAGGCATCTAATCTGCATTTCCAGTGCTTTTCTCAGGGGAAGCCCTGAACTCTGATACACCAAAATGTAAAACAAAACAGCTCTGAAATGTATAATCTGTCTATAGAGCTAATGAAAGTATTTTTCTTAATGTGACTGCCATAAAACATTAAAGTCTCCTCATTTGTCTAACTTTCTACACCAGAAGCTTCCCACATGTGTTGCTCCCACTAGCAACAGGGAGTTTAAAGCCTCTGAAGTGCAAATAAAATGTGAATCCAGTAAAGTGAGTAACTACACATTTATTTTATTAGGTGAAAATGGGTCCTTCTAGCTATAATATATTATTTGTTTCTTTCTACCAGCAGTATTTTCATCCTAAGTTCTCCAGTGACAGCAATGGTAACTGAAATCTGCAGTTAATCCATATATAATTTAAAATATGATCTTCATAGAACAATTTTGCCTAACACCATTATGTCACTGAGTCCCAGTCCTGAGGAAAGGTGTCATCGTTACAGATGAAAAGCATGTTTATTATTACTGGCCAATTTTCACCCAAGTCTCAGCTCCCAAAAGATCATGTTTCTTCTGGTTGTTTTCATGCTATGATTAGGAGAAAATAAGTAAGTATGTATGAGACCTCTGAGCTGGACACATATAAGGTGGGAGTAGGCTGTTTACCTTATGGCTGGTAATTTGTCCGATAATTGTGGTTAAATCTAAATCTGAAAGTAGAATGTAATGAATTTATAAAAATGTGAATGTGTAACTGTTAAATGTTAAGGTAGAAAACTATGCACACTTATGGTGGGTTGACCCTGGCTGGATGCCAGGTGCCCACCAAAGCCGTTCTATCACTCCCCCTCCTCAGCTGGACAGGGGAGAGGAAATATAACAAAAGGCTCATGGGTCGAGATAAGGACGGGGAGAGATCACTCGGCAGTTACCGTCACGGGAAAAACAGATTCAACTCGGGGAAAATTAATTTAATTAATTACCAATCAAATCAGAGTAGGATAATGAGAAATAAAAACTAAATCTTAAAACATCTTCCCCCCACCCCTCCCTTCTTCCTGGGCTTAACTTCACTCCCAATTTATCTACCTCCTCCCTGCCAGTGGCGCAGGGGGACGGGGAATGGGGGTTGCAGTCAGTTCATCACATGTTGTCTCTGCCGCTCCTTCCTCCTCAGGGGGAGGACTCCTCACACTCTTCCCCTGCTCCAGCGTGGGGTCCCACCCAGGGAGACAGTCCTCCACGAACTTCTCCAACATGAGTCCTTCCCACAGGCTGTAGTTTTTCATGAACTGCTCCAGCACGGGTCCTTTCCACGGGGTGCAGTCCTTCAGGAACACACTGCTCCAGCCTGGGTCCCCCACGGGGCCACCGGTCCTGCCAACAAACCTGCTCCAGCATGGGCTCCTCTCTCCACGGGTCCACAGGTCCTCCCGGAGCCTGCTCCAGCATGGGCTTCCCATGGGGTCACAGCCTGCTTCGGGCATCCACCTGCTCCGGCGTAGGATCCTCCCCGGGCTGCAGGTGGATATCTGCTCCACCATGGACCTCCATGGGCTGCAGGGAGACAGCCTGCCTCACCATGGTCTTCAGCATGGGCTGCAGGGGAATCTCTGCTCTGGTGCCTGGAGCACCTCCTCCCGCTCTGTCTTCTTGGTGTCTGTAGGGTTGTTCCTCTCACATATTCTCACTCCTCTCTCCAACTGCAGTTGCTGTTGCGCAGCAACTTTTCCCCCGTCTTAAATATGTTACCCCAGAGGCGCTACCACCCTCACTGATGGGCTCGGCCTTGGCCAGCAGCGGGTCCATCTTGGAGCCGGCTGTCACTGGCTCTTTTGGACATAGGGGAAGCTTCTAGGAGCTTCTCACAGAAGCCAGCCCTCTAGCCCTCCCCACTATCAAAACCTGGCCACGCAAACCCAATACAACACTTTAATTTTTCACATGGTCATTGGTCTCTGTGAATAAAAATTTACATGAGCTTTAGTTCTTATAAGCAGTCTTTTTTTTTTTGCTTTTCAGACTCCTGGAAGTATTTATAGGATTTTAAACACAATGACAGCAGGCCCATTGGCCACAGCTGTCACAGTTCTGGAGGAGATGCATTTCATTATGGAGTGCTGCAGCATCCTGGCAAGTTCTTCTTTTAACGATGTATTTCCAAGTATTATGGACTGAACAGCTGCTTATGTAGGACCTGATTCTGACTGCAATCCTACAGCTATAAGCTTAGAGTAATTCCACTGAAGTAAATGAGCTGAAAGACCTCTTTTTTGATCTCTCTTAAAATAGTTATACACTAAAAAAATTTTGGATTTACACTCAGGCAAGAGAATTAGTCCTGTTCAGTCTTTGTAGTGTTTTTAACCTTGGGACGTCATTTACCATAGTGTGAGGCGGATGCCGGAGACTTGTGTTCTGACACAACAGGGTGATAGGGCTCTGTATCGCTTGACATTAGAAATGCACTAAAAAAAAGGTGCTTTGGGAGCTGTATGTGCCCTGCCTGGGTCAATGGCTACGTTTGCCAGTTGTGCCGTGCACACCCTCTCAAAAGATGCAGGTTCAGGTCTTTGGGTCTAACTTTTGACATTTTCTTCTGCCACAGAGCTGTATCAATCCAGTTAAACTCAACACCTGTGACGTAATAATGTACTTGAGGATGTTCTTGTGTACAGTGGTATGCCAAAGGGTCACTACATCCTTGGTATTCTCCGGTTATCATATGTGTTACTTCTGGAGCACTGAACAGACTCTCCACGTGAAAAACATATACCCTTATGTTACAGTTTTGACACATTAATCCATGGTTCATATGGAGAATTAACTATTCACGGGCAGAAAAATGCCTTCTGCAAACATGTGTGCTTGAAACGGAGCAGTTTCAAAACACAGCTTGGTTTTAATGTTAATTATACATATATGAAACTAAAGGTTAAAAAAAAAACCAACAGTCCCAGATATATGCTGACAAGATTTGTTGTTCTTGGCTTTCGGCTTTTGCTCACCTGTGATCATGAATTATAGCACAGCTATTCGTGGACTGTACCTCAGCAGTCCCATTACTAATCTCCCACTTTGGAAGTTTCTAACTTACCTGGTTTTGACCAAAAGACAGAATGGTGATGTGTTTAATATCCTCTCTGTGGCCAACTTTTTCAACTGCATTGATATTATTACAATTCATGTTAAAAATCTGGACAGTCAGGTCCTTCTTTATTTTTCTCATCCACCAGCCTTCAAGATCTAACAGAGGTGTTACTTCTTACTGCCACGATGAGGGAGGAGGGGACCAGGTGCTGCCACCACTGAGAGCACCTCCTTGGGCCAGGACGAGTGCACTGTGGAGGGGCCAGCCTCCCCAGACAGAGGTTTTTAGCCGCTCCGTCCCATTAACTAACTGTGTGGTCTGTGGAAGAAAAACAGTGTAGGAAGCCAGCAGGGTGGCCCAAAGACATGGGAGCTAACAGCAGGGAGACTCTCAATGACACTCCAATGTTTTCTTCAAAGAAAAAAAGGTCTCTGGAGAAAATAACCATTTTGGTCAAAATCCGATTTCTTTTTTTTTTTTTTAAAAGGGTTCTAATGATACATTTTCAAACAGCAGGAGCTGAAAGTTATCTCAGCAGGTTCAGCAGCAAGGACTAAAAAGTACTGATGTGTCATTACAATGCTGGCTGCAGTTTAAGCTCCCTTGTGCTAACAAGCTGTTTCCTCCATTCTTCCTACTGCTTGTCCCCTCACAGGCACTTCACAGAGACCTCAGTGCTTTTGCCCTTCTCCCCTCCTTGTGCTTCTGTGCATGGCACCCTTGTCACAGTCTTTTTCAACTGTGCTCCCAGTTGGCTCACTGCTGCCTAACCATAAGGCCAACAGATAGAAAAAAAGAAATTGATGCACTGATGTTCTACCCCACATGACATGGCAACAATATAATAAAAATAAAATAATTGCATCATGTTTTTGCTTTGTAATTTCCCTAAAGTTGTGCAGAATCATCATGCCTGGAGAAAACCTGGGTGGGGCTAACACTGCATTCTTTGCTGACCACATGGTTCACAGGCTAACAGCCCAAAACCACCTAGTTATTAGACCAAGAAGAAACCTTTCAAATATAAATGCTACTTAGAATCATAGAATCATAGAATCATTAAGGTTGGAAAAGATCTCTAAGATCATCAAGTCCAACCATCAACTAACACCACCATGACTCCTAAACTAGGCCCTGGAGTGCCACGTCTACACCTTTTTTGAACGCCTCCAGGGTTGACGACTCCACCACCTCTCTGGGCAGCCTGTTCCAATGCCTAACCACTCTTTCAGTAAAGAAATTCTTCCTGATGTCCAAACTAACTTCACCCGTTATTTCATGTTCTGTGTAAACTGTATAAGCTACATAGAGGATTGTGTTTCCATTGCAGGTGTGTAAAGAACTTAACTGAATGGTGTCATAACTCACAAGCAGGCCAGAATCTAAGGAATAGAAATAGGAAGAATAGAGTTGCCTGTAGGCTGTTATGGTAGTCTGTCAGAGACATATATATTTAACATGGAAGAGAAGACATTTCAGCCTTTTCCATGATTGAGATCACTCAGCATAGCTATGTTATAAATAGCAATGAAGAAAAATATGTGGAAAAGTACCTGCTCATGGTTTTGTTCAGGCATACACAAAAATGGTAAGGCATTTTAAAATTCAATGACTTTTTAATGCATTGATGAAAGATCTCTAGGGCCAAAAGCTGAAGTCCTTAATCTCTGGTTATGAAGACAGCTGGAGTGGATCCTCCAATCCCTTCTAAGCCCATGCTCAGACCATCTGAGCTGAAGACAAAGCTGCCTTGGCCAGGCAGATCTGCTAACTCTAAGACATGTAAACCACCTGATGTCCCAGCCAATCTCTTTCTGTAGTGAGACAGAGGCTGGGCGGGCAAAACTCCTATTGACTTCACATTTGAGATGCTTCCTTGCCTAAGAACTGCAATTTCAGGCCTATGTGAATGAAAACAAAGAGAAATTGCTCTGCAAGTTATGAGTCTATCCAAAAAAAATTCCGTAGTGCATAAGATTTGCACAGTTTGGATGATTTACTTGGCCCTTGAAGCCTCTGCAAAACCATTAGGCTATGGCTTGGTTAAAATGGCTGAAGAGACATTTGCAGATTCTTGACACGGCCCCTAGTACTAGGCATATATACCTATACAGGCCAAACCCCTGTAATTTAAATTTCATATAAGTTCTGGAAATATATCACTTTGACAAAATGGACAGTAAATATTTATTAAAGATTATAGAATCTATGTTCTGACTGCTTTTCATTCTACTTCATATACCTCTCATTGTAACCATGCTATACTGCCCTCCGTATCTTACCCAAGAGCCACACTGTTTTCTGCCCTACAATTAGTTGCTTCATTTGTTTCAAGTGCGTTCCCTCCATCTGTTGCTGATTGCTCCACGTGTCTGTGGACTGCCGCGTCTCTTGAGTTATGTTATTTTCACGGTCGGTTTTCATTGATGTAATGGAAAATGTCTGTGCCCACAAGCCCTTTCAATTATAGTTGTAAATCATGACTCAAGCTCTCCAGAACACCTGTCCGTACATCTGTGGCTAATCCCTCTCTAGTTTTAGATCTAGCTTCTTAAACCAAAATATTACATAGTGTCAGCAGAACCTACCTGCAGCCGGAGCAGTACGCAGAGGATAGACAATTAGAATGACCTGCAAACAAGTGCGTCTGTCACTCTTCACAGTGCTGCTTCATTTCTTCATTTCAGATAACAAACTTGATCCTTTCCCCAGATTTATGGTCTTGTGTGATATTAGTAGACTTCACAAGAGAGAAAAATTGGGAAACATTGCAGCGAATATCTGTCTGTCTACCGATCTATTTACAATGCATCAGGGAGCCATATATTTAGCAGCTTGAAAAGAAGACCAAGATTTAGAGGAAAAGCTTCACTGCTTGACCGATGACAGTTTAGACATTGGGACAGCATTTGCTAATTTTGGATGAAATTTGCACTTGTCATCTGTGGTAATGTGTTGGTTGACCACGGCATGAATTACGAATACTTTCCAATTGTCCTAGGATTATTGCAATAACCTTCTAAAAAGCCAAATGACTGAGAAACTGCCTAATTAACTTAATATCTTTCTATGACAAGGTTACCCACCTAGGTGACCAAGGGAAGCCAGTCAATATAATCTTTTTGGATTTTAGTAAAGCCTTCGATACTGTCTCTCACAGTATCCTCCTGGACAAAGTGTCCAGCATACAGCTGGATAAACACATAATGCAGTGGGTGAGCAATTGGCTGATGGATCAGGGTCAAAGGTTTATAGTAAACGGGGTTACATCTGGCTGGCGACCGGTCACTAGCGGGGTTCCACAGGGATCCATCTTGGGGCCAGTGCTCTCTAATATTTTCATAAATGGCTTGGATGCAGGACTTGAAGGTTTACTATCAAAGTTTCCCGATGACACAAAATTGGGAGGAGCTGTGGACATTCTCGAGGGCAGGGAGGCCCTGCAGAGAGATCTGGACAACTTAGAGAGCTGGGCAATCACCAACCGTATGAAGTTTAACAAGGGCAAGTGCCGGATTTTGCACCTGGGACATGGCAATCCTGGTTGTACGTACAGACTGGGGAATGAGAGGCTGGAGATCAGCCCCTCAGAGAAGGATCTGGNGCTGAAGTCACTTGGTCTGTTCAGCCTGGAGAAGAGGAGACTGAGGGGAGACCTCATCGTGGTCTACAGCTTCCTCACAAGGGGAAGAGGAGGGGCAGGTGCCGATCTCTTCTCCCTGGCAACCAGTGGCAGGACCCGAGGGAATGGCAGGAAGATATGCCAGGGGAGGTTTAGGTTGGATATTAGGAAAAGGTTCTTCACCCAGAGGGTGGTGGAGCACTGGAACAGGCTCCCCAGGGAGGCAGTCATGGCACCGAGGCTGACGATATTCAAGAAGCATTTGGACAATGCTCTCAAACACATGGTGTGAATTTTGAGGTTGTCCTATACAGGGTCAGGAGTTGGACTCGATGATCCTTGTGGGTCCCTTCCAACTCAGGAGATTCTATGATTCTATGATTCTACGAGAAAAAGGAAACCAGAAATCGGCACAAAAATTTCTTGGAAAGAAACAACAGAATAAAATAACTGCTAGCTGTGGAGATGCAACAGAACAAGTAAAAGCAAAATGAATAAAAAAGGTACAAGTTTGCCTACAAAACTAGTGACAGAACTTCATGAAAGAGTAAACTTTTTGATAGAAATATTGTGTGAATGGATGACATGCAGATTCCAAGATAGAAACTTCCTGAAAGTTATACACAGGGCCTCTGACCTTGCCCCTTCAGCAGTGCATTCAGTCAGCAACGTTACTTGCTGCTCCACTGATATCAGTGCAGTTTGTGTAGGCACCAAGGTCTTGTCCCTGTGCAGGAAAAATAGAGTGAGAGCAAAGTCAGCTGTGTGAAATAAGAGTTCAGAATGAGTGGAAAACTTGCTGCTCTCACGCCCTTCCATCTTCTCTCCTGACAAGAATGCTTAAGTGCTATGTAAATGCCACTCTGACATATTCTGAAGCATCCATTTGGAAATTATATTCTGAGAGCAACAGAGTAAAAGGTAAAGCTGCCTGTAATATGTAACACCTTCTGCTGAATTTCTTTTAAAAAAAAAATCTCCTGTAAATATGGCAAGAATGTAGGTGTACATTTGTCTTCAGCAAAGAAAATTATCTAAATTTTCTGTTTCTGTCTAAAATTCCCATTACTTGGTAGTCTTTTGAGATGCAAATCAGGGGGGGTATGATTTGTGTAAATTGCAATATTAAATGCACGAAAGCCTTTTGTGAGCTATGAGATACCAGGACTCTTAACTACATTCTCATTTGCAAAAAGATAAAATGAGAATAATACCATTGACTTTAATTCAGCTTTACCAGATTGATACCAGCATAAATAGCTTTCTCTGGCATCTCTCTCCTTCTACCATGAGCTTTGTCTATACATCAGGAGAGCTGACCTCCAGCGGTGTGCCTTTCAGTCCTGTCTGACTGTTGGCCCATGTGTCTGAGTTTCCCTGTTCTGAAGCCAACCAAACTCTAGCCTTGGGCAGATATATATGCCCATTTCTCACCTTGACAAAGAGATAAAATATGGCTGAGACACATGGAATCAGAAACTGGGAGCATTCCTGAGTCCCACAGTATAGATGTTGCCATGGTGACTGGAGACTCCAACATATAAAGTAGCTTTTTGCAATGTTTGTTGTCCAAAAAAAAAAAAAACCCAAAACAACCCACCTTGAAAAGCCTTTGCGATCTTCTCAGTGCAATGTTCCTTTATTTTTTTTCTTAAAAATGGAAGTGCAGCCATGATTCCTTTATTGTCCTCTACCCTTATCCAAGCTTCAACAAAGCTAGCTGAAACTCAATGCTTTAAACATTTGGATTGACCTTCCCTTTTCATTTCACCGTGTTCCTCTTGAACTACTTTTATTCTTTCATTCTCTGCTGCACATCTCCTTCAATTTTCTGGTTCTTGCCAAATGCCGTTATATGTGAACTATAGTTCTAATTCTGTATAAAACTGTGTCAGAGTTGAAGATAAAGTATCAAAGATAGGTTGGATTTATCTGAATTAATTTTCACTTCTAACATGTTTATGTGAAAACTAATCAGTTTTATTAAAAGCAATTTTTTTTTTCAAGCACAGCAGTAATTTCTTCATCACTACATTATCATTACTAAAATCAGTATATACATAGCTGAGGAAGACAGAAAAAGACATGGTTTTTAACATTACTGTGATGGGAAAAACATTATATTACATATAAAATGCAAGGCTTCTGAGGAAACCTAAGTCTAAATCCTGATGCAAATGAAACTTAAGAGAAAAAAGAACTACACTCCCTGTGAATATTGGTTAAATTGTGTAATAAATACAAATCAAATAAACGTACAGACTGTGTCTATGCTAGCAAATTGAACAGCATGAAGGAACCAGGCTGAGCTCTGGCACCTATATCTGGTTTAACTATTCCCATGCTCCTTGGCATGGTTTTGGTCCAAGAGAGCTAGCAGGATCAGAGTCAGTGCCTGGGCACGGGTTGGGACCAAGTATGGGCTAGAAGCTGTTAATAAATAAGCAGCTTGGATTCAGCATGTGGTGTCAGGGGCTAAGACATCTCTGCTGGATGCACATGCGTCAGGGAACAGTCCCTGTCCTGCTTTATTTACTAGGAGAAATATAACTTGGGTTCCCCTGTTGTGGAAATTCCCTTTTGAAATCCTGTAACTACTGTAGCAAATGATTTTACAGATGGGAAAGTTCACTGAGACAAGAAGCTCAAAAAAATATTCTACCACACATACAGAAAGAGGATACCAGACACATAGACATGATCAGTTGACCCGGAGGATTGTTCCACTCTGAGAGACAGAATCATGACACATAACCCATGTGAACAGTTAATATGCTGAGATTTAGGCTATTCACATTCTCCAGTGAACTACTTTTGTCTATTTTACAACAGCCAATTATTTGGACAGAAGTTTCAGATTTTAAAATAATAAATTCACAAAGGGAGAATTTAAAATCTGTTTACAAAGTCAGAAAATCTGATGTTGTGCATTGCCCTTGGTTCCTTAATACATATTATTCCTTCACTAGAATGGAAGATGCCAGACGGGACAGCATTTAGCACTTCTAGGGATAATCAAAGTGTTTGCACAACCTGTTACACTGAACTCTCCTTTCTTCCTAGGAATCGGTGACAGACACCTGATAAAAATAAACTACTGACTTTTAAGTTGCCTATATCTCAAAAGCAGATGGAAAATTTGACGCTTCTCTTGGTGGGTGGGGTTGCAAGGCCAAGGCAATAAAAGGGAATTCTTCTGGTTTCTCAGTTAGAATAGTTCTAGACCTGTACAATGCTACTTAAAAATTGTATCGAGAGTTGTATTAGCACAATCAATTGGAAAAGAAAGATTTCTCAGTATGAATATCTCAGCAGAGGTGGAGAAGGGGAAGGAAAGAAAGATGATGTGTCAGTCTGCAAGATTAGCACATGAACTATTTATCATACCCTACTAAAACACATACTTCAGCTACGGGGTGCTACTCCTCCAAGTACTCACCATCTAGACACTGCAAAAGAACCTTCCTGCTAATGCATTGAAAGTTGTCATAGAAATAATAATGAATTTATCCTTTCCTTGGTTGTTAAATGTGAGATGACTCGCCCTTGATCACAATCTTTCTTGCAGTAGCTCAAGTTTGAACCTACGTTGATGAAAAAAAAGTTCAGATCCACTTTTAGTTTGTCTGAACTTAATGACATGGTAAGAGTGATATCTATCCCTCACATAGGCAGCTGACCTGCAGTCATTGAGTAAACAACTATTATCTGCAGGCATCAGATCTCTGGCAGAGCTGCCTAAGCCGCACTGCTTTCCTTCATTTCTGTCCTGGCGATTTCATTGCAGGATGATTTAGGTGATTCCTGCCCCAGTGGTCTGTTGCTACAATGTTCTTCCTACCAGTGAAGAACTGAACATTTGACTGAGGGTTAAAAAGACTACTGGTCATCAGGCCACTGAGGATTAAGTGTTGCAACACGGAATAATATCGAAGACTTCCAAGGATTTGGGACTAAATAGCATCCAAGCTATCACTGCTCGAAATAATAGGGAATGCTGAAACAAAATCTTGGGATAAGTCCAAAAAGCATCAAGTTGCCTCTTGGTTTAATACAGAGAACAAGCAATTTTATTATGTTTCCATTTATTTTCATTTATGTTTTAGAAATATATTAAAACCTGATTGAATTTGACAGATTCTGGTGCAGGAAACTATTTGCACACGTTGGTATAGTGAAAATAAGCTGCAGCTGCACTGATTTTTCAGAGCAACCAAAAGAATGATTTGATGGGAATGGTAGAATGAGACAGGACTAAGACAACATTTTTGAGATTACACCTTATCTGCTTTTAATAAAACTGTATTTTGTATAATTAATTCCTTATTATTTCTTAACTAGAAATACAATACAGTATTTTCTGAGTTGAATAACAAAAAACTGTGATCAGTGATAGAAAAAGTTCTCTTTAGCATATTTTCTCCCTTTATGATACATATCCATTAAAATACATTTTTCTGTTTTTCACAACAATTGAATTGTTTACCACAGAATTAGGTTAAACTTGATTTTATGTTGCTTTTAGTTTTCTTATGTTATATTAAATTAATTCTTCAATGTTGTCATTAATTTCTTAAAAATGCAAGAAATAAAATAAGTTAATACCTTGCTCTTCACTGAATGAGGTTAGCCACACAGAAGAAAAAAGACAGTAACAATGCCATCTTCCTCCTTTTCCCCTCTCGAATTTTTATATGTTTCTATCAGTCCCCTATAAGTCAGATCTTACTGGTTTGTATGACAGCCTAGCCAATAGGTCACTATCTATACTGATTTCCTGTATCTTGGTAATCAGTTTTCTTTCATTGTTTCTTTCTTAACATCACTTTTGAGAAAGTACTTTGGACTACATGATGCTTATTACGTGATGCTATTATCTTCAAACAAAACAACCAAACCTGAGTCAAACATTTGGCGGTTGAAGAACAACAGGAGGATTAAAAACTAAATTTTAACCATAGTTTTAGTCTGACAGCTATTGAGAAAGTTCTCAAATTCCTCAGAGAGTTCTTTTTATTCACCTTTCAAGGATGTCCTTGCTAATGCTAGACTTTTTCTTCTCTGAGAAGCAGGGAACCGAAAGGTGCTAGAGAGGAAGTTCAAGCACTAGGAGGGCTTATTCCACCTCACTAAACCTTTGTGAACCCCAAGGACATTCAGACTTGCAAATTTAAAGAGTCAGGGGAAGTTTGGGGATCAGTCTTTTGCTGTGGACATAAATGGCTCCAACAACGAAGGGTAAAGAAATGCAAGTTCCCAGTGACTAAGGAAGTCTGTGAGATATTTTTTTGAGAGAAAAATGATTTTTTATATTAATCCTCAGTACCAACCATAGCTGCTACTTTCCAAAATCATGTTAGAATGTTGCCTAGCGATCTCCTGCCAGCCTTTCCTTTATAGAATCGACACAGGAGCTAAAGTATACATTTGAAACTGTGCTACAATAAATAATTTATTAGTACCTTATTTAGACACTGAAGGAGATGCCAAAGTGGCCAGCTTATTCTCAAGGATATTGTATTCCCTGCTCTTCCTACTGCTTTACAAATCAGTTCAGATCACCTTTCTTCTACGAGTACTATGAACAAACCTCTGAAGCATCCTCAGAGGTTACATTTCCCTAACAGTGTTGATAATATCAGCAAAACATTGCTCCAAGAGTCAGTCAGCACTGAGAAAACAATATCTATGAATGTCACAAGAGCTCATTTTGCATTTTCAAGATGCTTGCAAAGAATTCAGTGGGAGACTGTGGATGCTGCAGTGCATTAAAATTACAAGTCAGAAGAAAAATATCAGTGCAAGTCTAGAAAACGTATTACTCTGGGATGTGATAAATGTAAAACAACACTGTCTCAAATCTATGGTGATTACAAAAGTATACAAAGACAAAGCGGTGATGATAATGACAAAACAAGCTAAAATATAATCCTGCAGTAACTAGGGAAAGCAACCATATTATCTGATGTTCAGCCGCTACTTAGATGCCAAAGTCCCTGCCCATCATCCAGACTGTTTACTCTTTAACACTGGCCAAACATTTGGTAATTTTAAACATTTCCAGGTTGCTACTAAAATTCCATGAATGCCTAAATTTCAATACTGAACAGTTTAAAAGCCCCGAGTACAGGGAGGTGATTGCCTCCATCCTCCAGAAGGCCGAGTTCAGTTGTAGCGCCTTGAGGTCAGTGGCAGTGATGTTAATTACAAACTCCCCCCATGGCAGGGTACAAGCACCTTTTGTCAGAGGTTCTGCCGGGGGCTTTTAACCCTGGGCTCTCAATGCTCTGCATACCCCAGCACAGGAGGACCAAGGCCCAAATGTGCTTTAACCCTCGTGCAGTCAGGTATTCTGGATAGGCACATTCTCCAGCTTTCTGTTGAAGTAAAGCCTTTGTTTTACCATGATTATTTAAATCATTGGGCTAGAAGGAGAAGAAGCAAAAAAGAAACAGCTATTTTATTACAAAGAGTACTTGGCTCAAAGTCATTGGGACTCCATTCCTGATGACTAATCTAAAAACCATGAGTTTTCCAAGCAGAAATCCTCCCACCTGCATGCCCAAACCATGAGGACAGAGGCCTAGAGCCTTTTGGTGACTCTCCTAGCACCATGACTCAAGTGTCCCTTGTGACACTGTTGGCCTTCAGTAGGAAGGAACAGAGTGCCTCTTGGGGACTGCCCCACTACCCTGCCCTGGGGCTCGCGGGATTAGTACATCTGAAGCTGCAGTTAGCCAAGGATGCATTTACTCCTTGCCTAGTGAGCACCCGAATGGTTAAAGTTATTTGACAAAAGATTTCCTGAGGCATGAGTCCTCAGACATCAAATAAACACTCTGGACCCCAAATGGATGGGCAGGTTTGATTTTTGGTCTGTAACAGGAACTCATATCCCACGGAAGGAAGGGAGCTTGTGCTTCTGGACCAGCTTCACGTTCTTTTACCTCTCCTCACTAACAGTTTGTGAAACTCAGGCCCTCGACACAGGTCTGACCTCTCTGCTGGGATAAACACATAGCTTAGGTTTTTCAGTGCCTAGAGACTGTGTGTGTATATATATATATATATATGTGCAGTTTGCATCACACGATTTCATACAGAGCCTTTTCGAAAATCTTAAGTGTTGTAAATCTGTTCTAAAAGTATGGAAAATACTTGAAGTTAATCATTTGTTTCTCATAAGGATCATCTTAGCAGATCATAGTGAAACAGGCCAATATATAAATCAAAACAAATACATGGCACAACAAATTGGGTTTTTTTGAAAACCTGCTTTAAATATGTATGCATTTTCAGACGTCTGTGTGGAATTAATTCTGCAGTGATTTTACATAAACAAGCAGCAATTGCACTTAGGGTTAATTCTAGAATTCTTTTATGTAATATTAGCATGAGTATGGGAAAAATTTAAACAGCAAAAAAATATGCTTTCTTGATTGATTAGCAAATAAAGAAAAAATGCATTTGTTCATGGTTTTCTGTTCTCACAGAAAATAAGTGTATCTGCTCAGAATGATGGAAGAGAGAAAAAAATTAATCACAAATGGAAGCAATATATAAATCACTTCACCTGCTGTTCTCTTTTTGGTTCACTACAATTCTTGGCTGCTTCCATGTTATTCAGCTTGTTCTGAATGCCAGTTAGTGCATTATGAAATCTCATCCTCCTAAGAGACCGAACATCCACAGAGCAGATGGAAAGAACACAGGAAAAGAAGGAAAGAGAAAGTATATAAGCTCCAATCTGTAATGTACAATCAAAACTACCAAGAGGCAATTGTTGTCTTGGAAACTTCTTACAATATTTGTTCAAAAGTTAATAGCTCCTGTCAAACTCAAGGTTTTTTTTTTCTTTTTTCCTTTTTCTTTTTTTTTTTTTTTTTTGAATGATACAGTGCATGTCTCTGCCATCTCAGTTTCAGGATTTTCTTCTGCACTCTGTTGGGATTTTTTACTATTACATTGATCAGACTTTTAGGTGCAAAGTAATCAGGTGCAAAAACCTTCTATGGTGTAATCCCTCCTATGGGATGGAAATTTTTTATAAGATAATGTTAGCCATTGGCACACAGTTACAATTTCCTCATACTGTTGTTGCTTATGGACCTTGCTGGGAACTAGTGAGTGCATAGCACAAAAAGCCACAGTGTATCCATGTGAGGTATTTTGAAAGGAGCTTGGACTTGCTTTGTGGGTGACAAGATAAAACCATCCAAGATTTTCAGCTGCTCTCTGCTTTATTACTGGCTTCTTGAAATAGAATTGGCTACTGTGGAAACAAGAAATCCTTCCTGATTCTACATCTTTGAAAATTGTGGGTTTTCCATGTCTTATGAGCAATTAGCCATTTACATGGATATTGTAAACATTTATGACTTTGGAGTTCCTGGGTCCCTGGTTAGCGGAGTACTAGTATTTCTTCCTTGTTAAGTGGATGGATGAGTTTTGATAAAAGGGAAAGTATCTCTGTCTTCAATGTACTAATTTCTATGTGCTTATAGCAATACGCCAAGCTTTATGAAGTCTGCAGATACCTGACATCTTACTCAGGTGTCAGGACTTAAACTGCCAATTCAGAGTTCATATCCTAGGGCTGCCATAAAACAGGACAGAAGTCATTCTTTCACAAAGAAAATTTAGGTTTTTTTCATAAACTTTTATAGCTGAAATGTAATCAGGGAGGGAGGAGTGCTGAGGAAAAACAGGAGAAGACTCTGGTCTTCAAAGTTCAGCCCTGGAAACTTCAGTCGTACAGGTTAAAGACAGACCAACTACTGGGCAACCTTCAAATTGTTTGTCCTTGTCAATAGTGCTTATAACAGTATGTAAAATGATCTACATATTTTGCTTCTTTGTACTGGCTAATTTGAAGTTTGTAGCCATTGAACTGATACCATTAAAAAGGGCAGACTCCATGTTTTCAGCTTTGGAGAGATATCACCTTTTACACACACTTGATCTGTTTTGATCTTAATATGCTATCTTTGGAAACAAGAAAGGACATGAAGAATTCTGTGTGGGTGAAGAGGAAAGAATATTGGACTTGAGATCTGCCACCTGGAATGCAATGAGAAAATCTACCTTCAAAATTTCAGCAAGAGAAAAATAGCAAGCCTTGAAAACAGATAGTAAATCAAAGTGCTTTGCAATGCTTGCTCATATTTTTCGTTCCCTTCTCTCAGTTAGAAATGGTAGTTCTACTTTAACTTCGTCAGTAATGAGAACATTGATGGTTGGTTGTTTGGTCTTTTTCATTTTCTCTCCTATTTAAAACAAACACACTGTGTTTACTGTAACAAGTAAACATCAATAACTGATTTACATATAAATGTAGAGTTACTCTATTTTCTCTCCATCTAAAATATCTTTTGGCTTTTTTCAGCAGGCTCTGGGCCAACAGTAGAAACCCAAGAGAAAATGTTGGCTGGTAATGGCCAGAGAGTAAGTTTCTACAGGAAAAAAAAAATCTTTCATTCAATGTGGTCATGTTTAGGTAATTTTTTTCCTGGAAAAATGCTGCTATTACTGTCATGAGTTAACGGAACTCCATGATTACAAGTATATCCTCTGGTTGTGATGGCAGTCACAAGAAACTCAAGTGAGGAGATATATCATGTCTAGAGACTACTGGTGTACCCTTGAAACTAGCTTTTCATAGTCCAGCTTTGCGCAAGACTTGACCTGCTGAATATGATTCAAGGATACATGCCAGGATACACAAGTAAGGTAGCTGTATGCATTACATCTGTGACATCAGCAGAGGTTTAGGCACTGAGCTTTAGCTGATTCCTTCTGTGCCCAGCAGGAAAAGCTTAGACACCAAGACAACTCCAAGGTTGGGATACTAAAGCAGATTCTGGGATCTTCCAGAGTTCAGCTCCTGCTGAATGGGTGCCCTGAGAGTCTGGGCATTTAAGTACCTTATGAATCTAAACCTAGTCTGTTTTCCTTTCTCTAATCGTGGTTTTATTTTGGTTTGTATTTTCTACTTGCCCTGCTATGATGTGACATGGTAAGTTGCCCTTATAACCCAACATTGCAAGTCAGGTCCAGATTCAAGCCAGTAAAATTCAATGTCTGCTATTGAGTTCCCACACACTTATACCCCTTCTGAAAATGAATACATTTATGTAAATAGATTTGGTTTCTTTTTAAAATTTATTTTCCCCAAGCGCAACTTCTGTGTGGTGAAATGACAGGAGCATTTCATTCTGCAAGGGTCTTTTTAAATCCATATTTTAGTATGACTGCCTGACTACAGTGAGAGAACAATGACCTTTTCCTTTCTTTCAGCACTGTGAGTGTCAAGCTCCTTTCAAATACTCTAGCATCCAAATACTGTGCTGCCTCATTTCAAGTTAAACATGCACTTAAATATATTACTGTGCTGAGATTCAAATGATGAGTTACTTTAGCATAGCAGTTCCTGAGCAAAGTTATTTATGAGCCAATAATATCCATGGAACAGTACAAGGCCTAGAATAAAGTCCATGTAATGAAGCGCTTATAAAGTAGACACAAGCAAAGCTAAGAAAAGATACACACAAAAAACCCCGTTATTACCACTGTCACTCACAGACAACAAGTTCTCTTGAATCGCTGGGTAGGACATGAATGTAGACTAAATCTTAGCAAAGTTAGCTGAAATTCTCTATGAGTTTTGTAAACTCTCCCCCCTTAGAAATCAGTTCTGTGCTGTTATTCACGGTACCACAATGCACTATTTTTGGTCACTTTTTGGAAACAAGCAGCTTTCTGAAGTGTTTTGCCCCTATTTGAAGTATTTATCTCTTTTTTGATCCTTACTTTCTAGTAACTGCATAGGGCCTGGATGCCATTGTGCTTGATATTGTGCTGAAGACAAAGATGACTCGTGTTTCCACTTGCTGATGCCATCAGGCAGGTTGCATCTGAGCTGCTGACAGACAGAGGGGAAGCATGATGTCATGATCTGGGATTCACAGACAGCTACAGCCTCATCACTAAGCAAAACCCACGAATGACTAGTCTTGATACCGGGAGAACCATGAATGCTATTTAACTTGTATCATTCAATTTGCCTCTCACCTAAAGTAAAGGTAATCCCTGTCTCCATGTTAGAGTTGGTATGGAAAGATTGGGTGCTGATAGGGGAAGGTTCAGGGGGAGCTTATAGCATGTGGACAGTAAACATGCTGGCTCAAGTCTGGCCAGGAGCTTAAGGAACAAATGTTTCCAGGAAATATTCACTGCATTGCCTTTTGTGGGTCACAAACGCTTTTAAAAATGAGATTTGGGTCCTTATAGTCAGATATGTCCTCCAATTTCTCATTCATTTCCAGCTGCTTGGATCCATATGAGACTTCTCAAAACACATCCTGCCCTGATCTAGGTCTGACCATCACAAGTGATCTCAACACCACCATCAGGTTCTTTATTTGCAGACATGGTACAGCATCTAACTGATCAAGTGAAGCACTTGACAGTATCAGTCAGGTGATTTCTCCACCAGGGACACAACAAACACAGCCCAGCACAGATAAAACGCTGCACTTAACTATGCAAGCGAATAGAGGCTGGGTTGCTATGTTACAGGAAGAGTGATTTGGTGTCATCCCAATAGAGGCTGATTCTCAACTTTTTAAAGGCACGTTTGGTTACTGCAGTAAAACACGCTAGCCTGAATGCTGCAATGTTTCAGTCAAATCACTTGCTAGGGTGAAACCAGAATTCTGGGTGTTGCAGCTTGCCTGAAAGCTGCGCTGTCCTCCAGAGATAAAGATATTGATGGTAAAAAACCTGTTTGTAAATTCCCAGGCAAGCACACGGGTAAGTGAGGAAGTGAAGATTGTAAGCAGCCTAAGGCAAAACTTGCAAAAGAGTGTTGTGGCAGTTCTGAGGAAGCCCAGATGTTAGGCAGCCAGGAAATTCAAGGTTAAGCTTACCCTTTCAAACTCCCCCAGGCTTCTGCAAGTATGAAAATGCAGAGATAAAGCAGCTTAAGCAGTTCTAACATTGCCTCAGTTATGAAGCCCAAAGCAAACAATACATGTGATATAAACATAGTATTATGAAAGTTGTAACTAACTGGTAAGTTTTCAAAACTCTTAACAGGTAGTATTTTGCATGCATAGATCAGGTATCCCACCATACTGTGAGTGAAGACCCTTTAAGTCTATGCTATCATTTTGGCTTCAAATTGCTGAAACAGGCTTCATGTACTCTCTTTTGAGGACCAGATGCTCTAGGGAAAGCACAGGGTCCCTGGAGCCCGGAAGCGGACATGGTGGCACTGTCAGTTTGCATTCATGGGTGGGGGTTGCCTGGCAGTTCCCCTGCTGCCTGGTAATAGATGAGGGTGAGGCTGAGTAGGGGCTCACTTAACTTTTCTGTCTGGTACTACATGCACGTTGCTCAAACCTATCTGAAACTTTTACCAACATTGTCTATGGTAAGGAAATGCAAATATTTTAGGAAGTTTTTTCAACAGATATCTGGATGGAGAGCTCATCTTTCATTTGAGATACAGCTACTGATAGCAACGTCATCTAATGTTGGACATCTACCGTATAGCTGCTGAGACATCTGCTTTGGGATAGTCATTCAGGTTTGATGTATAGGCATTGGGAAGACATGAGTGCTTCTGGGGAATGAATCATCCTATCTGGAAGTAAACAGCTAAAGTAGGTCAGATGAGTCACAGACTGGAATGCCTGCTTTCTCCCTGCTGAGCATAAAGAGTCTTCGATGAATAGCTCAGATGTAGCATCTGCACTCCACACATCTAGCCTTAGGTGAGGTGAAACCAACTCCTGTTACTATGAGGCTGCAAACAGTGCCAGGGCTGGATTTTCCAGTCTGTGATATGTTTTGTGAAGTTCTGTTTTGATCCAAAGCACAATTCAGTTCTGAAATTTGCTGGTTATTTCTCTGAACTTTAGAAAAGAGGTTCTGCCAGCTCCAGTATTCAGCATGGTACAAAACTCAGGGCATCCTCAACCCGAGGAGCTTCTACCTGCCTAAAATGGCAGAGCAACGGCCAGGTAAATAAAACATGTTTTGGAAACATTCCTGTTATAAATATTATCTTTTTTTTGTACTGTAATAATTTTTAAATACCTTGGCTCTATTTAGCGAGGCAGTGCCCAAACATGGCAGAGAAAGAGTTCCTAACCTGAAAAATATACAAGTAAAGTTTACAGCAGCAGAGATATTGGGCATAATGAGGGAACTCACAGAAATAAGGGGATCAAACATCCAGACAAGCAGGGATTACAGAATACCAGCTGCAAGAAAGTGTACATCTAATGTAGGTTTTCTGCACGTGAAAATGTGAGTTGTGCATTGCTGTTTTGTTTCAGGGGGATCCTGTAGCTGCATCCAGACCTGTCTATACATCACTGCTTCTACAGAATTGGCACAACCCCTGTGATTCTGGGGTATCAACTATACCTTCCATAGTTATAGTTCAGCAAAACTTTCATTTAACAAGCCATTTTTTATGTATTTGAAAATTCAGTGGAGGCATCTCACTTTATCATGCTAAATTACTAAAATAAGCAATAATGTCATCATAGACTGATAATACAGCCAGCCTGCTGGGTTCCAGCTGGTTGGTTACTGAGACAAAGAAAGACTGAGCATTACCAGATACTTTACTGAGCTGAAGCTTTAGAGGGAGATTTGACTTTGACAAATATCTCCTTTACATCAATAGCCTGGAATATTTTCAAAGAACCAAGGAAAAGTAAGAAATGAACAAAGTACTGGATTGAGTCATGTTTGCTCAGATGCAGCCACATTTCACAATCCCTGATATTTTCTGGGAATGATTTGTGAAAAAAACTTCTCGGCATATTTGTATGCTCTATTTTTCTGCAAGTCCATCTTTTCATCTCCCACCTACACCCCTATTTCAATGTCTTGTTACTTTTTAGCACACCAAAAAGATCTGTATGAATTCAGAGGGTAATTTTATTTTCCTTATTTACGGTTTGTTACAATGTCATGTTTTGGGACCACATTCATCTTTTTGCCAAACCCATGATGCAGACACTTTGTGTTTCTGCTAGGCATATCAGCTTTGTATAAAAAACAAGAGTGGGCACAGGCTATTCTAGTTGATCGTTATTTCACATTTTCTCTGTCAGAAACAGCATCATTAGAGAGAAAAAGAAATAGGACAGTCAGCAACAGTAGCCTCTTTTTTTTGGCCTGTGTATAGACAGCATAGGGTTCTGCCAACTTTCTATAGAAAAACATATGGCTTTGTGAGTTTTATAAACTTATAGAGAATAATGAACATACACTGGTACTTTAAAAAATCTGTAAACCACTAATAAAATCAAAAATTGTATAAAAATATGGAGGTTGCAAAGTTTACCATGTTGCAGAAAGATACTTTTGACACATTGCTCTTATTAAGTTTCTATAATATTTAATTAGAAAGCTCTGGTTCATGCTTTCTATAACAAAGCTGCAGTTACATCACTGCACGTACAATGCAATAGTGACAGGAAAAGATCCAGTAAGATAGCCTAAGGAAACTATTAACCGTACTGTTATTTGTAAGAATTTGTGACCAATATTGTCTCACAAATAAGTGTAAACTGAAAAGTAATTTAGCAGCACCTATTCCAGTCTTTGCTTTGGTAGTAGCTGTGGGCTGGAACCAACAGGGGCACTGGAGTAGATTCAGTAAAGGCAGTAAACACCTAAGACAAAACTAAATCCACTAGTATCTCCCCTTACAAGTACCTCCACCCTGTCCATGCTGCCACGGCATTTGGTTAGATTTTCAGATTTCCAGAACTTCCAAACCATTCAGAAACCTACTCCCCAAATTAGTATCCTTACGCTCACATATTACAGAGATGAGCACAAAACTGACACCTGGTTTCCAGCAGTCTTTAACGTCATCACATAAAAAATGGTCCTGAAAGTAGGAATCAAAATCTTTTCCTTCCCGTCCGAGTAACTTCGCTGTTAGGCCAAACAACCATGCCCTCTCATCAGATAAATCTTACCTTCTGTTGTTTGTGTTGAACAACTCGGACAGAGGTGACAGCAGACATGCTCATGTCATAGACCAGACTGGTGATTTGGATACATTCATGAGAAACGTGAGTTTGCATCTGAGTCTGCCACTGCTTATTCTCATCAGCAGCCCATTATACCAAAGGACCGGGTATCATCCACTACCAGAACCAGCACAGATCTGTATTTTTATGCAGGACTGCTGGGCTATGTGTCCAGAGTAGATGGAGGAGCCTGTACACCAGATGCACTCCTGTGAGTACAGTTTCCAACAAGACAGTTTTAGAAAGTTGGAAAGTGGGTTGAGGCTGCTCATGTAACTGCCTGTTCATGAGTACTTAAGTTTGACTGTGAGCTCCATATGGTGGCCAGATATTTTGTAGAGGATTCTGGATTCTGCTCCAGACACCTGACATCTAAAATGTAGTTATTGGCAGCATGTATCTTCTTCTTTGGATCTTGTCTTCTGCGGATATTATATATGCATAGAAATAGGGTTACTATACATGAATAAAGATCAAGGATTTGTTCTTGCTAGTCATAGGTAGGAATCCTATTTGTTTCAAGGAGAGAAGGCAGAGACTGAGGAGCACTGGCTATACTGAAAATAAGTTTACTTCTCTAATTTGCTAGAATTCTTCTGGCATGTTGTTAAAATACTTGATATTAAAATAGTAGATTATTGTAATTTGCTCAATAAGTGGCTAAGACCTTTGTAAGTAGCTGTCATGGAAATTAAGAAATACATGATCAAACAAAGAGAATTAAAGCTAAATACTACAAAACAGATTGGAAAAATATGTTTTCAAGGACCAGTTTCTAACTGCTACATCCCAAAAATTTAATCCTAGAATACAGAATAGTACCGTGCTTTTTCTGACAGAGTGCAAGGACTGTGAAAACACTGAAAGAGGACGACAGGGCTAATAACAATCTAGTGTGACCTCCCTTGAATTTTATGCCTAATGCTCTGAGAACAGGGACTCTGAGACATTGATTTCTTGAAGACAGGATTTCCAAAGCTGTGCCTTCATGCTAGTCCTCTCTTCACTTTTTTGAAAAGTAAAGAACAGAGAACAAAATATTGAAATGGTGAATGCAAGGGTTGAAGTTATGATGAAAATGTATTTTGGTATATCTTGTCACTGCTTCTTCTACAGGTGAAGAAATAACCTGACACATCTGCTTCTAAGTTTCTCAATAAAATATGCTTATATTAAAAAAAAAAAAAAAAAAAAGAGAGAGAGAGAAAAAAGAGATTTGTTAGCTCTGGCTTTATGAAATTCCAGATAGCCAGTCACCTATGTGAATTGCTGAATGAACATTTCAAGGACAGTATATTTTTGGGGTGACAGAGGATACTCTGGGGCCTGTACATTGACTTAAAAGCTGTATTTCCATAAAAAACAACCAAAAAACCCATACTCCTCTATTTTCTTTCCATTTACAGGAAGAAGTTGTCATTGTAAACTAAGAGAGTAGATCTTGAAATTCTCTGAAAGTCACTAGAATAAAAAAAGCCCTCTAATTTTTGAAAAGGTATTTGTCTATCAGCTGGATATGTCATATGTTATTCAAGACTGACAGTCATCTTGTGAAAACTGTAAGTACCATAGAAGATGATACAAAGCAAACATCCATTTTCTTTATTCATTTCTCTGGCCAACATAAGACAGGAGAAAGCAAAAACACAGCAGAGGAATCTGACAGCAGACAGTGAATCATTATAGAATAATAGAAGTCAGAGTTGAAAAGATGTTAAATTATCTGATCTGCTCATTTGCCAGGATCGGTTTGTTTTCTGGCGTGTATTCCCTGCCGTAATTTCCAGGCTAGTTTTAGACCTCAGTCGCAGTGCCACAGGCTTCAAAGTTGTCATTTAGAAAGACTGCACACTTATATGAAAAAGAATACTTCATAAAGCACTAAAAATCCAGAAGCCATTCGAAATGGTGCAGACTTTTATGTTTCACTACAAAAAATAGGCAAAAAGAGGTGGAGGAATCCCTTTCCTTGAAATTCAAAATGGCTTAGGGCTGAGGTCAGCTTAACTTTATCTGCACTTAGGCACTTTAAAAAGCTTATCCAAAGCTCTTCAAGTGCCTGAATAACTTGAACACTGACCACTCTGAGATATCTCTGTATCTCACATGCATCAATACCTAGGTAGCATTTCATCAGGGCTTTTCAAAGCTTACATCTTGGAAATACACTGACTACAGTTGCCGTTGATACTTGAATCCTCCCACAGATCTCCCCTGTCAACTATTACTGAAGCAAGACAGAAACTATATTAGAAGCCGATTACTCCGTTATACCCTCTTGTCCAATATTCCTTTGAAAATGCAGATACTGGCCACCAAAAGATAGTAGAAAAGTAGTTTGAGGTAGTGTGTGTGCTTCTACCCCCATAACTGCTGGAATTGCCTTTCTTTTCCTAGGCAGCCTCCTCTATTGCGATGCTGAGTGTAAGGATGCAAATGTATGTGAAACTGAAGACCCATGGGGACCATACTGACAGACGTCCATCACACTGACATCACTAGGTATTGAAAGGGTGAGTTAGGTGCAACTGTGCTATTCCCCTTTGTTAAAGGAGTAAAAGCATCTTACCTTACACAACCTCTAGATGAAGAATGGAAAACGCCTCCATCAGATTTCTACCTTCTCTGTCCTTATCTATCATATCTCCATCCATTTGCAGCAAAGAAGAAGACTGAGCATTCATGATGTACTGCAACAAAAATAAAAAACCTTTAGAGACTGCAAAGACATTGCAGACTAGACCAACAGGTAGAATCAGGGAGAGAGATCTGTCAAACAGAACTATTTTGGAAACAACAAAAGATTAAAAAATACAACAGATTAAAAAATATTGGGACCTATTTTAACACTGTAAACAACAACAAAAAGCTGTAGCATCCTTTTGAGAAATGCAGGTATTTAAACCTTCCAGTGGTGAGGAGAGTTAGACCTTTGCTACTGGTGAGCTCTGTTCAACTGAAGTATTTCCAACAATAAAATATGTGACCTCTGACTTTATAGAATACATATTAGTTTGTCTTGAAGAGTGTAAGCTGGGAATGAGAACTATAAACTGCTGTGTTACCAAGGCAGAATGGTTTGATTAAGATTATTCTCCCCAGGAAAAATGATGGCCAATAGGAAGAGTGAATGCTGTACCTGTTTGCCAGTTAGATTAATCTCTCTGTGACCATGATATATTATCAGGATGTGCTCCAAGAAAAGATGAATCAGAAATGTTATCAAAAATGCATTAAGTAGGCAATGACACCTTTTATAAAAGAAAAGTCTGTTTCTTGGTTAGTGGTAACTGGAAAAATCTCCTTTATTTTACAAAACCTGTATTTTCAAATTGCCAGGTTCTTTCTAAATCTGAGACTTGAAAGTTGGTTCTCAGGCTTGAAAATGGTCTCGCTGTCTCCTACATAACCCCTTCCTCTTGCTTCCTCTTTCAGATGCTTCTGCCAGATGGATGAAGAGATGCTAGGTTTGGGGGGGGGGGGGTGGGGATTAGGTCCTGGACTGCTGAGTGTAGCTGGAGAGCGAGCAGCCCAGGCCACAAAACTCCCCCAGATTCCTTGTACCGTTCGAGGGATGGCTACAGTCAGGCCCTGGCTACTCAGACCGATCAGTGTTACTCTGTGTGTCCTGGTCAACCACAGAGCAATATTAGGCATCGTAGAAGTATCTCCTTCATGTTTTCAAAACAGAAACCCTAAATTAAAGATTATTACAATATTACTCAGGATTAAATAGTAGTGCACACACTGTCAAGATCTTCAGGTGGTGTAAATTAGCACAGCTCACTGGCCTTCAGTATTGTAACAAGGACCCTATCAGATCAGTATTTAAAGCTTCTGCAAGTGCCCTGCATTACACCACAAGACCAGCATCTCCACCAACTGTATTAAAGGCTACCTAAAATCATATTTCTTTTATCAGCAAGTATTCAGGAAAATAAACTGAGTTCTGAAATAGGAGATAATTTAATGGTGATGAATTTGTTGCAAAGAATAAAAGATAAAAGAAATACCTTTGTAACCGCATTTGCTTACATCATCTCTGAGACTGACATATTAAAGATAGCTGTTGAAGCAAGAAAAGCTTGTTAGTATGAAGTTACCTCCTCAATTAAAAGGTGCCAGTGTTAACATTTTCCATAAAAGTAACAGGTGATAAAAGATACCTGTGTACAACAACTTCAATACTTTTTATTTTGGGGCTGTAAGAGTACGTATTTCCTGGGGAAGAGAAAATACCTGTATAGAGCAAAACTGGCGACAGCCAGCCTATGCAGAATACAACTGACAAGTGGTGATGATGATTCATCATGTCTAGGCAATTACATTGAAATGACTCAGGAAGAAGTTATGAATTCTCCATGTGATAACTAAAAATCACTGAGATGTTTTCTTAAATTGCCTAAGATGAATCTCTTTTCTATATTAGACACAAGGTTTACCAGACAGAAATGAACAGAAGAGGTCTTTATTGCTGTATGGAGTAATCAAAGGGCTACCAGAGGGACTTCCATCCCTGTCTAGCTCTCTATTGTGATGAATCTTTTTAAAAAAGGTTGAAGTACATTTCTTTATCTAAAGAGTTTACAGAAATATTACTATACTCCAGATTTGGCATTTCCTAGGCTAATTTCTCCTCAAGGTTTGAAAAACTTTAAATAAAGAGAGGAAAAAAAAACCAACTGTGATTTTGGGCTCTTCTTCTCTTCCAGAATGCTATCACCAAGTGCCTGAAGCATGCCATAGAAGTATCAGCCTTGCACGGAGTCAGATGAAGCCCTGATTTATACCACCAGGATCTGCACAGCTAATCATATCATGAGGGGGTGCGCTGTGCTATATGTCAGGTTGGAGGAAGGGAGAACCAGGTGCTCCGAACAACAGAACCCAGAGACTCACATCCTGCGCCCATTTTCTGTCTCGTTTTTGCTGGTGGTCCCCAAAGGGGACATCTTTAACCTCTTCTTGGATCAGAGCATTTGAAATTTATAGTTTTAAATGTAACTAACCACCTAAAATACAGATACATGAGCTATTTCCAAAAGCACCTAGATGTCTGACTTACTTTCACTGAAAGTCAAAAGACTTAGGTTTGTGAAGCCACAGACTTTATGCGACACTGGCATTCGTTTAAATCAAAGGGCATCAAGTGTGTAAATACCCTGAAGCCCTCCTAAAGCTCCACAAGTGTTGTTCAGCTTACAGAATTTTTTTTCCATTTATGCCAGTTGTTAATTTGACACATTTGTATGCATGCAACCTCCATGTTACAGGGAGAGTTTTTTAATGTGGCGTAGTACCTATGGTTTCAGATTAGAACAGCAACTGAAATGCCAAGTGCTCTGAAATCAGTGAGAGCTTTGGTTTCAATGGGGCAGGAATATTTCTGCTGCACATTTTCAGTGCAGTAATACACATTTTAGAAAGGGTAATGGAGTGGCCTTTTGCAGCACACTTTCTCAGGTACTGCAGGGACTTTCTCAAAATCATTAAGCTCTGCTTAAGTAGAGCCTTACAACAATTACCGGAAAAACTCCAGGTAACACACTATTAAATGTTCTTCCTTCATAACAGTATCTCTCTTGTTCAACTCACCTTCCTCACTTTTACTGCCTAAAGATTATACAGCTAAATCATCCCCCATGCTCAAGGGAAAACACAGGCAGTTCCAGAGGCTAAGTCATCATACTATCTAAAACCTTGAGTTTAGGATTAGCTGAATCACCACCAGGAAGTGCCTGTTTCTCTCCATTAATTCAGCAGTTACTTACGTGGCCTGCTTAGACTCAGACATCCATCTTTTAGTCACTTAAGTTAGGGCAGATAAATTCTGCCCTAAGCAGATGTGCCTCAGTCTGTGCCACACGCTCTTTGTTATCATCCTTCGTTGGATTGTACTGCTAAAGCTTCAGCAGTGGTCTGGATATTATTTGACAACACTGACACCACACACATGTCTTACATAGCCAGTTGTCATTAGTTTAACTTCTATTCACTTTGAAACTATGTTACAAACCATCTACATTTTATTAGAATTGGTCCCCAAAGAATTAAGTTTTTCCATACTAAATTCCCCACCAGCAGACAAGGGAAAAATACGTAATAAGCAGACATTTAACTGTTGCCACCTCCCATTATCCCAGACTCAGAAGCCTGAGAAACTTTTCATCACTTTTATTATGTTCCTGTCATTTCTTTTGCTCTAATATTCTGTAATACAAAACAGCATTAAGACACCCAATAGACTTGAAAATAAGTGAAAATCTATCTTTTACATTCACAGTTGGAGATAAAGTCCACAGGTCCATCAAAGTCTACAGCCCCATACAGACTTATCCTGGACCTGAACTTTGGACCTGAATCTGAACTCAATGCCTGGACCTTTTCTGCTTCAACAGACAAGACCAGGCTCTGAATCTAAATACATTCAGACCTGAAATCATACCTGGTCATCTGTTCTGAATGGTCAGTCTAAATGGAAAGAAAACAATTCAGCAACAACAGAAAATCTTGTCTGCTTTTCATAAACCATTCTCTAAGAGATTTCAGCTAACAAGTTATGCATAAGGATACGTCTGGATTACATATTGGAAAGCAGTATGGAGGTATTGAGCTTCCTTTGAAAAAGCTATCTCAGTGTCAAAGCAGAGTGGAGGCAGCAGCATAGAGATGAGTGTGAAGTAATTTACCCTTCAGTTAGTCTAAAAGGTGAATTAGCCCATGCTGAGCTAGTGTTGTCACAACTTGGATGCTTCTAGCATGACAGCTTGCTTGGGTGTCTATACATAACACTGTGGTTGAGTATTAGCAATGCTTGGGGTTCCTGATGAGTGAGGCAGAAAAGAGAAACAACAAGGCAAGACCGACACCGGTCTCAGGCTTGAAGCAGACAGAGGTGGAAAAGCTCAAATGAAGCAGTCATTCAGTTCACAAAAGGGCACTTGTAAGGATGCAAACACTTCCAGTGGCTCAAATGAGATCTGTACAGTGCTTTGCACAGGAATCTCCAGCTTCTGAATATGCTAAAAGTTATGGTAGCTATAAAAAAAAAGAGAATTCTATGGTGGAAGGGTACAATAAGATAAAAAAGGATAATTGTTAGGTTGAAATAGAATGTGTCAGGCAAAAATAGTTAAACAGATTCTAAATTGAAGGAGTGTCTTCCAGCGGTGCCTCACTTAAATTGCAATTACAAATATGAAAATATATTTGAACTCAGTTTAATTACTGTAACATAGAAGATCTGGCAAGGCAGGGCCTTTTTCTTGTAGATAATTAAACAGGAAATGTGAGAAAGCTTAACAAAAATATAAATATTAAGCTAGCATAATTTTTGTGTTTTGATCTCATCATTCCTCTCAGAAGAATTTTTTATGTGTCACCCCCTAAGGCAGAGGATGCAGAGTGCTCAGTGCAGGCATCTCAACTTTGTTGTTTTAAAGAGATTTTTTTTCCCCACAATTTGCTATTCTTGTGTTTACACAGAAAAAATAATGCTTTCAGTTACGAAAAAAATGTTCTCACTGCCTCAGGATAGATTGGAGTAAGAAACATCTGCATGGGGGAAGGCTTGTTTGCCTTTTGAGAGGGTTGGGTCAGCTCCCTGCAGGGCCATGCTGGGGTGCTGAGCAGGTGCAAGGGAGAAGCTGGCACATTGCACCTCTTCATCTATCCTTGGTGAGTCCCAGCCTTCTCACTGCTCCTGGTCACCCTTCCCACCACTGTCACCTAGGCATACCACTGTGTGCTGAGTAGTGGCACAGACTTGTGTTAATTTACTTTTCTTTGGTGCTTCTCTTGTTAGTGTCAGGAAAGTGGAGATTTTGCTCCTGTCTCAACCTGTAGAGCATTGCAAACACTTTACCTTTGTCCAAACAGAGACTGAATGGTCATGCCACCATCCAACACAACAGTGTGTTCACAGTCACGGTGCGCAGCACCGTGGAAGGTTTACCTCTGTTCTTGCTTTTCATTTCTTCACAACATCATGCAAGTACTTTCAGCAGCCCACACTCAGCTTCCTTTTCAGCTTCTCATGACTGCAACTGACATTTAGTCTTTCCATATTTGAGAGTGATTCATTTCCTACAGCCCACCTGCAGAGCGAGGATTAGCACTGTTCACAGTACATATCTGGCATTGCTCTGATGGATTATGAAGTAGGGGATAGGATGCAACCGGTTAGACTTGGACACTTTCTTCTTATGTGATTTTGGGAACAACGACTCAGTAATGGGCAGTTTGTGCCCCACAGACAGACCAAGGAGTAGGTTGTTTTTGAGGCTGGCACCCTATCTTCACTATCTGCCTAACACAAAAGAGGGGCCTGCAGTCTTCTGGGAACAGATGTTTGAACAGGCTCTCAGATATAAGGCTATGGCTAATGAGGAAAAGCTCACTACAGTTTTCCATGCACCTTTTCAAGGTGCATAAAGCCAGTACACAAATGTTTATGAAGGTTGTAGAGCACATACCCATAAGAGAAAAACTTCTAATTGTCCATTTTCGTGGCAGGTTTCATTGCACACTTGACAATACTGAGAGAAAGACCTTAGCCAAACTTCCTGTACTGTTCCTTAATCAAGCACTTCAGCATATATACCGGCAGGAGTCTAAGCATTATCCAAAATGAACTTAGCTAGCCAATGCCACTTGATGCAGTTATATCAGCTCCATATCTAGCCTGTGTCCCAGCAAGCAGTACAATTTCTTACTTGTCCACTTAGCCTTTGGGTTTTTCATTGACACCGAGTATCTTAGGCTGCATCAGTGTTTCCTTTTCATAACACTTTCTTCAGCTGCAGAAGGGGAATCCCACTGAACAAGGTAATTTAGAAAGTAATTTCTAGGACATTTTTCACACATTTTTCTGCTCTGCAAGTGACCAAAGAAATCCTGAAAACCAGAAAACCATCAATGGGCCATTCTGATTTCATAGTCAGCAGCCATGCCCAGAGCAGGCTCCACGAAGGCTTGTTACAATGACTGCCATGTGACTGCATGACGGGGCATGCATATCCATTTGTCACCCACTTCTTAACTCGTAAGTTCATCAACACTCAAACGCCACAGCACACTCCCCATGAAAGTACTGTAGTGACTGTGTTTGATTCCTGACCATGAATAGCTCCCCTTTTTCATGTGAATGTGGTTGTTCAACAACACACTACATAATCAGCAGTCCACAGTTAGAGATGTAATATCTCCATCCACCTCCAGATCCATGTTGGTGACAATGACCATGTAAAATTAACAGCTTGAGATTTTGCTCTTGCTTATGTAGTGTCCCATCACACCTCTTTAAAGCATCTTAGTGTGCATCTTGTGAAGCCAGTTTTGAAAAGTAAGAAGGGTTTAGGGCCAGTGAAAGATTCATGTCAGGTTTATCATGCAGCCCTGTGGTTTATCTATAACTGTAGTTTCACATACGGCAGGTGTTCACATGTAAATAGTAAAAAAATTTTCAAATGGACTAGTACTCATTATGGATCTTTTAAAAGTTAGGTCATTTTGTAATATATTGACATTCCAAAGCCAGTATTCAGAAGTAGAATATCTGTAAAACAAGTCAGCTTTGAATCCACAGAAAACTAGGCAAGTCACATCAACAATCTCCCTGAAGAGTAACTTTTCACTTCTTTAAACAACAGCCAGTGCCAGAACCAGCTCCCTTTGAAAAGCTGTACAAGCTTACCACGAAGCCAAGAAGTGTCAATAGAAATGATTTCTCAATTTGTTGCTAGAGACTGTGCTGGGATTGTTGTTATTACTTGGTAACTTAAAAGTTCAGAAATGACACCTTGGAATAAATTATTTTCATACAATAATATACACAACAGAGATTTTAATTTGTAAAGTGAAGCACATCAGAGATCATCGAACCAACAGCAAAGAGGCATTGCAGTAAACAGTTTGATGCTTCCAGAAGACCACAAGCCCACAAGACATGACTCCTAAATACCTGTTCCTTTCCTGCACAACAACAAGGTAAGAAAATTAACTCAACTACTAATCATCATATTAAGTTTATATTTTGCTAATCATATACAATTGAAAACCTCTGTAAAGTAGATTACAAAGCTGCCCACGTCTTTAAAGAAAACTTCAGACTTTATCCAAAAGCCAGTCTGGCTGAGTGTTGAAACAGAGACCTTTCTGACTCTTCTGCATTTGTTAGTGGCAGTCCCAGGGCCCGCGCAGGGTGAGAACAGCCTGAAGCGAGCATGACCACCACCGGCACATTGCAGAGCCCACGCAGGGCTGGGTGAGTCCCACTGCAGCTCCCCATTGCATGCCAGGAGCTCGGCTCAACACCACTGCTGGCTGGGCTGGCACAGCACCAGCTTCACCCTGCTCGGTGTCTCTTTTCTCACATCCTTTGCCTCTAAGTATCTCTTTGTTTCCCTGGTGGTTGCTTACTCTGCGCAATGATGCTACCTACCATTTCTTCTTGGCCTGAATGGCCAGCTGACTTCACAGGGCCCTGCAAGTGCTAATGGAAGCAGTAACCTACTGACAATATTTACCATGAATATGGTCAGCCTTGTTCCCTCAGACTTTGGAAGACAAAACCAAAAGACAGTGTTTTGACTCATAGTTCAAATTCCCTTGCTTCTCCCAGTGCTGAAAGCTGTTTTTCTAACCTTTCTGCATTGGCCGTCATTTTTGTAGTTCTTTTCTACAGAACCAGTCAGGAGAAACCACTCTGTCTGAACGAGGTCACAGTTATTTGAAGAGAGACTCCATGATTTATTTGCAAATATTTTGTGTGACAAGCAGTGTGTCCAACCCCTCAGTTTCAACTCTTAGCAGTATTTATTTTCTACAGGATCTGCCACACATGAATTAATGCAAGTGTTGCATGAAGACCTTGAGAATTAAAGCAAAATTAAATCTCTACTCTTGTCAATCCTATTTATATGAGCTAATTTGAGACAGTAAATGAATGAGAAAAAATCCTACCAAAAAAACCCTCTGGCATTTACTTAAGGGGCCTACATGGAAGCAATCCAGCTTTCTAGCAATTAAGAACTTGAGAAGCAAATAGAGTTTTGAGAGAATCATCTCAAATTCTCAAATACAGAGTATGAGAGAATCCTCTCATAGGATTTCACCTCAAGCATCTGCAGGGCAATGTCATGTCATACGGAGCTAGTCCAGGGAGAAGGGTCTTCAGAATATCTGAGAAGGCAGTTATGCCTCTAAAAATTACGTTAATTTGGATGTTGTCAAACATAAAAAAGGCAGAAAATATTAAACCCAAACGATGAAAAGCTAGCATGAAAAAATTCCCAAGTGTGAGAACTCTCAGGATTCATAATGTTCCTTCAAGGACTGCTGCTACTAGCTAAGGGGTTGAGCTGTCTGGCTGCAATCTCACTTCCAGACCAGCCCCACTTTGAAGGCACTCTACTGAAGCTGCATTTCCAGCTAGCTGAGAAGCCCACTCAAAACTGCTTACTTTGGGAATTATTGATTTCCAGACTGGACAGAGAATTTAGGAACCCACAGCCAGAGCTCCTGAAGGCCCAAATCAGGAACGGTATAACAGCATTCTTGACCTGTGTCAAAGACAGCTCCCTTTTAGCACATCTGTCTTCATCCAGCCTTCGTCCAACAGCAGCTTCATTCCTCCAGGCTGAATGAGGAAGAAGCAGCTGTACATGCTGGCCGCAGGTGCAAACAGCCACTTCCAGCCCTGGAGGGACAGAGCCATTACAAGCACTTAAAGACAGTCTGCTTTTCTCTTCCTAACGTGATCCCTTCAGCTGCTTCTGATGCCTTCCCTGCTGGAGGGACTGAGCTGCTGACTGCTAACAAACACATTGCATCCCTATGCTCACTTTTGAGTCTTTGGGGGCTCACGACACACAGTTCAGTCACCCATTGTGAAAGAGCAATTGTATCAGATTTTTGGAAAATTACTTCATTTTAACACCCACCACATTCTAGGGGAGCCAATTTATACATGCATTGCAATAAGTGTCCTTCTGGGGAATATTGTCAATCATTTAGTCACAGCTCTCTTTCTCACACCTGTGTGCAAAGGTTCACACACCACTTAAACCGTCTACTGACTGATTCTCCAGTACGTCCCAAAATACTTGCTGTAGTATTTCTTAGATGCAAAAGTTGTGTGGAATTTTTTTCCAAACATATGATAAATACTTTTTCTACATTCTAGCTTCCATTTGTTTCAATGCTGCTAAAAATTAATGGATTCTGAGCAAATCAAAACAATTGTCACCGTGAGCCATTCTACTTTGAGCCTGATTTTCAATCACCTTCAGTTTGCCATTACTTCATTTGAAGTTATGATGTTGGAGGACTCTTGGAAGTAGAGCCCTGAATGACTGGCAGAAGCTCAGAGACACAAGTAACTGGAGATGCACTTATAAAGGCTCTCTTCAATAGAAGTTTCTGATATTTCCAAATATTCTGATTCAGAACACAGTCCCAAGTTTCCAAAATGTTTGGTGAAAGGAGTAATTAAGTTTGCCCCAGTTTTATGGGATACACTGTGGGACCACACCAGAAAAAGGGACCCTGGGAATACTTGGGCTCCAGAGTAGCCTGCATAAAGCCACCCTCTCTAGTAGTGTTGGGGTTCTCGGGTCGTTGTTTCTTTGGCAGCCTGAGATCTGAGGGAGTAAGGAGAGACAAGAAGAGCTCCCTAAAAACCTTTCCTGTATTACTGAAGGATTCAGCAACAGTGCGAGTATAATTTTTCAGTTTTAACGAACTGTCAGATTATATTTCCCTGAAATCTTCCTGACCCGATCTAAAAATAATTGTTGCAATGCAAATTTGTTGTAGAAGGCTGGAAGCAATCCTGTGGTTCAACTACCACTTTTTTTAACCACATCTTACCCGATCTCTTATTCAATTCCTATAAATGTTCACATCTGCAGCCAACACATTAGCTGGTAGGACTCCTTTTTACCACAGAGGTAATCACAGAGACAGGCTAGGGGAGGGGGGAAAAAAAAAAATTCTTGAACTTGTAATTAAAATGAAACCATGTCTAGTCACAGAAATGTCTGTATATAATAGAAACAGCATTTTCTTCTTCTTACAAAACACAAAATGGTACAGGCTACTTGCATAGCAACGTCAGCAACATTGTTTACAACACGTAACCTGGCCAGTGCCACAGCAGAGAGGGACTTGCTCAATGCATGTTCAGCCACTGGGCTCGGACCAGGTATAAGAACGCACTCTTTGTCTCACACAAACACCCCACCTGTGCAAGGTGCCAAGATGTTCCCACAGTCATGAGGATCAATCGGTACCAGGAATGGATTGTGAAATGATCAGTTATACAATACACTTTTTACTGTCCTAAGTGAGAAAACTGTGATATTGGTATTTGTAGAGGAGGAAGTATTACAAGCTTGTAGTTTGAACAACTACAAAGAACCTCAGTTCTCAGAGTTCTTTGTTTCTACTCTACCTTGTTAAATACTCTGAATTTTTTTTCCCTAGAAATGGATACTCACTCACCTAAAACCCTTAAAATACCTTGAAATTCTGTGCTGAAGGTCTGTTGTTATTTCCTGTTGGTACTGACCTGCCTTGTGTAGTGTGCCTGAACCCAGGTATCCCATCTCTTAAGTACTCAACCTGCCAAATCTTTATTCTGATTCTTTATTCAATTAATCATAGAATCATAGAATCATAGAATCATT
>WAAD01027698.1:2288-18422 GCA_013389945.1 Fregata magnificens | reverse complement strand
ATATGGCAGGCTTCCCAGACCCTTGGTCATCTTGGCCGCCCTTCTCCAGCCTGTCCACATCTTTTTTTGAATAGCGTNTATGTTTTCCCAGGTGTAAGACCTTACACTTGTCCTTGTTCAACTTCATAAGGTTCCTGTTAGCCCACTCTTCCAGCCTATCAAGATCTTCCTGCAGGGTGGCTCTCCGTTCCAGCGTGTCTACTTCCCCACTCAGTTTGGTATCGTTGGCAAACTTTCATCAGGCTACACTTGATCCCATTATCCAGGTCACTTATGAAGATATTGAATAACGTTGGGCGCAATATCGATCCCTGGGGGACCCCACTTGTGACAGGTTGCCAGTTTGAAAAAGAGCTATTTACCATCACCCTCTGGGTGCGGCCTGTCAGCCAATTTCCCACCCACCGCACAGACCGCTTGTCTAGGCCGTAATGCAACAATTTCTCCAGGATGAGGCCGTGGGGAACCGTATAGAAAGCCTTAGAGAAGTCCAGGTAGACAACATCCACTGCTCGCCCCTTGTCAACCGAGCAGGATATTTATGAACGAAAGGAGAGGAAGAGAACAAGGAGACGTAACTGATGAGTGTGGGGAGGAGGCTGATGTGTCTAGAGAGCGTTTTGGACAGACTAAGCAAGGAAGGTAGAGAGGAAAATGTGACTTCTAAACTGCTTAGCTTTGGCTCGTCACTCCCATATGCACTAAGTCAGATGGGAAAGAGAAAAGAATGAGATTGTGTTGTTAATGCATGTGTTACAGCTGCTTTAATATGATTAAGTAGTGAATCTTAATTCTGACTCTTGGATTCTGCTTTAGATTACAAACTTTGTGGTTTTGGATTGGGAGAGAAGTCAGTGCAAAATACAGAAATAATTTAAAAAAGAAAAAATTGTATACATGGCTTTCCAAAAGAGGGAAGAGTGCTGAGTGTCACTTTACTGCCCAGAGACTGCCATGAACTTGCATATTCTATGGGCTGCATGAGGTTGGGGAATACTCTCACCTGCACTTATAGACTATGGATGTACCTGGACCCTATTCATGGTTAAATACATAAAATCAGCAGATGTTTTCAATCATGGTAGTATGTGAAGTAGTTAAGTTCTATAAATAACTGCATACATCCACCACTGCTGTCTCCACTTCCAGTCATCCTGGCACTATGTACCTCTGGTTCAGATGAATGGAATTAGACTTTTGTTCACTTTCCTGCTTCCCAAAGCCTTCCCACCCTAAACCCCCTCTATTTTCACTAAAATTCAGCTTTCACGGTGGTGCCATTTTAACTTAAGAAATAATTACTGGTACTTTCAGGTTAATGATTGCTTTCAATGACTGTATTTGCCTTTGTAGCTGAAATGCTAAATTACTTAATTTGTTTTATTACTTGCAAAAGAAACATAATTGGTTTTGAAGTACAGGATCTTGGGTAGACTTGCTCAGACTGAAGCTCCCCTTAGTGAGGACTTCACAGATGAGCTTTAACTGCCCTAATTTAAACAGAAAAGTTAAATATGTGTCTGATCATGCTCAGTTCTGTTTCTAGTGAGGACAGAAATGAACACTCCGAGAGCAGTTCATCTTGTCTGAAGATAAGCAAACGAAATGCCTCCTAGGTTTCTAGGTGTACCTGTCCCCCTCTAGTGATTACAGAATGAGTGGTAGTTTCATACTGAAAACATCTAACCCTTTCTTAGGTGCCTGAGTTGTTTTCTGAGCAGGTATGATGCAGCTTTGCAAAATTTGCATCACTTAGCTGAATAAGCCAAACCTTTGCCAGCTGCTTTGCAGACCTGTCAAAATCTGTTATTCTGCACTAAAGCAGTGCTAGTTGTTTAAAATAATAGACATAAATGGAGGAAGTCTGCATCTGGCTTGGTATGAACATTTCTTAGTGTGTGTGTGTTTCACCACAATATTTTTCCCCTAGGCTGTCTGATGTGAAGCTCAAGATTATTAAACTTGCAGACTGAGCCAAGAAAATAATAATGGAATTGAAAATTTCTGCATTTCTGCAGAAACTGTGCAAATTTGAATTTAGAGGGTTTTTTATTTTACTTTATTACATTCATGTTCCGTTTACTCTTCTTCCTGGCAAAATTTGAAGGTCTTCCAGTTTCTTAGATTTTGCTGCTTCTCATGCGGGCGGTCATTCTTGAAAGAAAGAAACAAAACCTTTGTCTCGATTGTAGGTTTGCATTTCTTAAATACTTGAAGTACAGTGCAAAAACAAAACCCCAGACTCCTTAAGTATTGCTTTCCTCTTTGGTTCTTTCACAACCTTTTTGATTTTTGAAGAATAATGATCATCTTATCCATACAAAACCACCTTGCAGTGACTAAGGCTGTAGAGAAAGTTACTTGGTGTTGTGGGTTTATTTTTTTTTTGTTGTTTGGCAAAACTGTGGGAAGTAGTGCACAACTAATTAAACGATTGCCGTTTTTTCCTTGCTGCTCAAGGTCCATCTCTCATCTTGTGTTTTATTTGGAATTAGTCTGTTGCATAAACACAGGTTTTAGTATTTTGTGCATGCAATGACAAGCGAATAACAACTTCTTTTCTAAAATTAGTTTAAACAGTTTCTATGAAGTGAGTATATAGTTAAACTAAACCTACTGACATTAATAATTTGGGATGTAACTTGCAGCTGGAATGCTTGCTTGCTAACATATGCGTTTGTTTGTTTGCAATGAACAGCCCGAATCACCTAAACCCGTGAAACATCAGGCAAGTGTTTTTCTTTATGCTTTTAAAGTTATGTAGGCAAACTGATATATATTCTTCTATTTTCTGTCAATTTGTATTTATAAACATGTGGGAAATCTTGTAGAGGTATACAGCTAATAGCAAACTTTGTAGATATTTAACTGGCTTTGAGAGAGTGGACTAGTGAACAGCTTAAAGTTCCGCAGCATTGCAAAGCACTTCTCACCACTTTCAAGTGGTGTTGCTCTGTCCTGAAGCAAAAAGTTCACCCTCTCTCCAGCTGACCTTCTCCAATACGCCGGGGTGTACACTTGGCTAACGGGCTGCTGAGAGTGCAGAGCACTTTTATTAATATTACACAAAGTACTAAATAAGAGATTAATGGAAGCTACAAAATTCTTTTGATTAACATACTGTTTTGTCTGAATATTTTTATAGCTTCTCAGATAACCTGATAAAGTCTTTGATCTCAAGCATAAAAGGCTTGGCATAACCAATCGTCTTCTGAAATCAAGTGTTTCCCCTGACTTTCTAGGATAAGTGGTGTGAGCAACGTAGTATCTGTTCAGTGTTGCTGCCTGAATTAATGTTTGAGCTTCAGCTGCTCTTATTTCTCAGATAATGCTGCCTGTTTCCTGCTCCCCTAATCCTTCTTCCTGTGGGCAGCAGTAGTCTGTTCTAGACCACCACCTTGTATGAGAGTAGGAATTGCAGTACTCCTGCTACTATGGAGCGTACTTGTGAAGGAGCATAAAGAGGAGGGTTAGGTGGAAGTTGAGGGTAAGCCTGTGGAAAGAGATAAACAATTCCTGCCACGTGTTATGCAAGATAAATGCTCCACTCTCTAACCTGGGATGGTAAGTGATGCCTTTTTGTCACGGGCACAAGCTTTTAAATAAAGAAAAAGCTTTGCAACGGCTCTGTATGGGGTAACCAAGGCTTGGTAACTGAAGAAGCTGCCATGAGTTAGTTTAGCTGATTGTATTCTTCCCCTTATATTTTTCTGAAAGCTGACTGTAGTGCAACTTAATCTGTAGAGGAAGGGAAAATAATAAAAGAAACTTCAGGTTAGGTCTGGTATATTGGAAGCAAAAGAAATCACATGGACGGCTGTGATACCTTTGCTAGTGTGTGGTAACTTGTTAAACCTCTGTAACCCAATCATGCGTCTGAGCCCATGGTCTCATTTTCAGAAGTTACAGACATTCTTAGTATTTAACCTAATCTTCCCTCCTTGCAAACCTCAGTCAATTCTAAGGGTTTTCACTAAAATAGTTCTCAGTTCCAAAAATAGACGGAGCAGTGTTTAGTTTGAACCCTCCTTTTGCTTAGACTTAGCATGTCAGGGTTGAAATAAACCGTTTGTTGGCAAACACTTTAAATGTATCAGTGGAAACATGCTAATCCAGAAGTGTTGATATTGCATAAACCATAATCATTAACATTTCTGTTTCAATGTCATTTTGAACTACAGAGTGGATCCCTGTTGTATGTGAGTAGCACGTAGTTTTCCCTGCCTCACCCAGGCTTCACAGCGAATTGAATCACTGAGATGCTGGTTTTTCTGAAACTGAGACAATAACCTGTCCTTATCTTAACGTTGCCCTGCATGAAGTATTGCATGACTTCACTTTTTCCACAATACTGTGATACTGCTTTTTCCAAGTTCTCTTTAAGATGCCTATGCAGGAGATATGCCTATAGGCCAAACTTACGCTCTTTCCAAAACACTGAACGCTTCTAAAAGAGAATTGTTTTTCGGCTGTAAAGCAGTCCATCTAAAAACGAAAACTACTAAATCAGAAGCCGTTTAACATGGTGTGAGAGGTTTGCTATTTCTTAGTGATGGCTACGACAAGTCTACATGCGAGTGCAAACCACAGAGGCTGGCTAGGCTGTGATCGCTGTGTTTGTTCTCACAGTTTTCACCCACATCTGAGGACCCAACTGAATGTTTTCATCAAATCCTCAGAGATGATGGTAAAAATGAGCTACTAAGAACTTTTTGCATTCAGTTGGAGAATTTGAGTAAAATTATTTTACGATGCATTGCAGAAGTTCCTCTGCACAAAACTGAATTAAGGTTGTGGTACACGGAAACGCTTTAAAGCATGGACGAAGCGTGCCTGCAGTGAGATGCTTTCAAGTGGCACAGCGATGTTCTGTGGAGGAGTCAAATTTTGAAGTCAGTGTGCTTTCTTTTCCAGAATAGCTAGAGTTTGAAATGTAAGCTGTGACATGCTTGCTGCGTTTAATATACGTAATGTGGTTTATTTCAAGCTGTGTACAGCATGGTAAGCAAGTTTCTCATTTTTATACTTGGTGTCTTAGCAGGAGCTGACAGCATGGTTGGGAGAGGGGAACGGGAGGAATGGTGTGAGCAAATGCTTTCCTGCTAGCTGATGCATTTACATAGGAAACTTCTAGAATATAAATCGCAGATGTGCATATAGTGGTTTTAACAGGGATCTAGTTTTTCTCCAATTGTGGATTTTTTTTGTCAGTTTAAAAGTGCTCCTGAGAACTGTGATGTTGGCAGACCTAACATATAGTGCATAGGCACTGCGGCCTGAGTAGTGTTCAGTGTGCTCTGGGCTAAGATTCACGCACTTATTTCTTCTTCAGTTACTTCAGAATTTAGAGAATATGTAGTCCCAAAGGGAATATATTTGGAAGTAAACAAGTTTTGAGCAGATAATGTGAGGTCACATTAAAGAACAAGCAGCCATTAGTTTCCAGGAGGACTTGAAATATATTTCAATGTACAAATAAAAGCCTCTTTTAGGTGTTAACCAGTGAATTTTAAAAATTCCTGTGTAAGAATTGACCTCATGTGGAAGCCTTAAGAGACTTACATTTCCCATTCTTTGATGCTCAGTCTGGGGCCTTTATTCATCTGTGCTATAAATAATTGGAAAAAGCAGGTTTATGAACACAAATGTCAGTTTTTGAGACTACATTCCAGACAGCTTCACTTTCTTTTTTTTTTTTTTTTTAAACCCATCCCCCAGGGCAGGAAGACAATATCATATTTTCCTATGTGCATACGTGCCTCCTGGGCTCATGGAAGCAGCACAGACTTTTTTTGTTACCAGACCTCCTCATGGACAGCAATTGTAAAAGCTGTTGTGCAATTTCCTTAAGATAAGTACTTTGATTTCTACATCCATTGGCTTGAACTTAAAGAAACATTTAAAAAAAAGCATTAAACATACTGAGCAATGTTGGCTGAATTGAGCAATTTGAAAATGATCTTTGTATTTGGTGTTGCTCAGTTCCTATTATGCCACTCTGGCATGCTTCTCAGGTGCATTCAGGTCAGAGATGTTGCAATGGTATGAATGTCTGGCTGATTGGAAGTATTTCACTGGTTTGAAAGTAAGTTTGAAAAATAGGTATTCCAAAGTAGCTGTATTGTCACATCACTAAACAGGTAGTTTAAGAATAACCTTGCACTAAAATCTTAAAACAGTTGAATTAGTTTTTCCTCTTAAGCACTCAAAGTCTGTGCCTAATTTCATTAGCCCTAAATGTGAATTTTCTGTTCCATGTTCAATGATTTTCAACATTCACTAAGTCCTGTTTCGTCACTGCTCTGTTTGTGTGTGTATGTGTGCTTGTTTTAAAAACAAAACAAAACAAAACAAAAAACCCCAAAAAACCAACACAAAAGACCCCCCAAAACCCTCCCAAAACCCCAACAAAAAAACAAACAACAAACCACCAAAACACGTTCTTCACTGGATGGAGGAGACTATCAGCGGATTTGGAAGTGAGGGGAAAAATGATAACCCCATTCTGAAGGTGGTGTTACTGCCACAACCTGGGTAAAATGACTGTCAGGAAGAAGCAGAATATAGGAACCCTTAATCACCGCTACACTGTGCTTATGTCTGTTTATTCTTCTGTTTGTGTGGTTTTTAGGGGGAGCTGGAGCGTCAGCTTCTTCAGGCGAATCCCATTCTGGAATCCTTTGGGAATGCAAAGACAGTGAAAAATGACAACTCCTCCCGCTTTGTGAGTTACTCCTTTTCCCTTTAGAGTCTGTAAATCTGGATTACTGTTTATGGAAAAATTCCCTTTTTAGAACTTTATCTAATTAGTATCAGAACCTTTCTTTGTTCTCTTTTTCTCCACGAATTCAGATTCTCTTATGATGCTTTCTGCATTGTGTTGGGGTCACTGAAGATGCATTCTCACTGGCTCCTGGCAAACCTTGCTTTAATTTTACTCAGTTTCTAACTTCAACCATCCTTGAATTGACAGTAGTGTTCATAGTATAACAAATATAACTATGGTGTAGAGCTAAACTGTGGCTTGCATGCACAAATTACTGCTGAACTACTATAAAGCATGAAGGAATATGGCATCAACATGGAATTTGGCTAAATATGTAGCTGCCTTGTCAATAGCTATGACCTCATCGATTGTTTTGGAGAGAACATCCTCAATTTTTAAAAAGCACAAAACCTGCATATAAAAATCTCTCTAAAGTTCCATGCCCTTTTATCTGGCTGATTTACTGAAGGAAAGTCAAAAAGGCAGTATGACTTATTCAAGGTGTTGGGCACTCTTGTAGCTGGTAGATGGTTTTGTTGGGTCAGTGCCTTGTGTTCATAAACTGTTTCGGTGGAAGATAACCACTTTTGATGTGTTCCATTGTTTTAAAAATAGTGGTGGAACTCGGGGTGAATAGCTATTTACCACTTCTTAAAACTTCCTTTCCTTTGAAGGGGGGGGCGGGGGGGAAAGCCATTTCCTATTTCAGGGTAAAGATGTTTTTAGTATAACTTTAAAACTGTATAGGAGGTATTAAATCTTTTTTTTTTTCTTCCCCCTTGTGAGAACAAAATTAAAATTTACAGAACAGATGAAAGATTTCTTGGCTGCCTTGACGTTTTAACAGTTGCTTCGATTTATAATGCATGAACTCGGCTCCAGTGATAAGGACTCTCGAAAACTGTATGACTAAACCCCTTAGCCTTTTCAATCAAGAAGGGAGAGCAGAGTAGTGTAGAAATTCAAGTTCGATAATTTTATAGCTACATTATTTACAATATTGCTTGATGCTTCTATATGTTGGGTATAGGATTTATAACATGAATAGGTTTTACTTTGTTACGTGTCTTGAATCCATCAAAGATTGTACTAATTTAATGAGGATACTTTTTTCCTAAAAGATGTTAGCATCTGGTTTGTATTATATTGAAGTCTGCATTGCCATCATGAACATAATCACTCAGATGGCTCCAGCTCTTTTTATAAAGGAGCAAGTATAATGCACTCCAGATGGTGTCATCTCATGCAGAAAAAATAATCTTTAGTAACAACCATTTTAAAACCTGACTTAAAAAATATATATCCTCCCACAAAGTGAGAAGTGCTGTTTGTCAAGCCTGTATGGGCTGAACGTCTTCACCACGCAGCATGAGGATGCCAGCCTGTTCCCTACATGCTGATAATACCATATAGGGCTGAAATAAGGCTAGTGTCAAATCAATATCTTTTTTTTCTTTTTCCTTCTACCAAAGGCAGTGTTCTCTTGTGTTTCAGAAAATAAAGTCTCTAGTTTGCAGTGGATAGGAGAGTGGGCTTGCTGGGTTCATATTGCAGAACTAAATACTTCCTTCTGATATGGTTTTTACAAAGCCATGTACTTAGTGCTATAATGATAGTGTAAACAGAATTCAGTTGTTAGATGACCACGACTACAGTCTCTAACTGATAAATGAAAGATTTCATAGCAAGGTTTGCCAGTGCTGGCTAAAAGGATGTATTCATATTTTGCTTTTAAGAAGATGAACTAGATAAGTGACCTCTCTAGTATAGACTTCAGTGATGACTGAACTTTGAAGCAGGGAGGATGTGAGTCCCCTCTTCTGGTGTCTCAGCTCATTTAATGACTGCATTTCCTCTCAATTTTTTTGTTCACAGAACTGGTAACTCGACAGCAGAAATTGGATAACTTTTAAGGGTGAAAGAGTAAAGTGGTTCTGAATTATATCAGAAAAAGCCACTGACTAGGCCTTATGTAATGAGTCATGTTTGTTTTCACATGTAACATGGCAAATTTAAGCCATGTCATTCTAAGAAGGCACTGTGGTACTGTTCCGGGTAAAAAGTTGTCAACTGCCGTTCTTGACATGCTAGTGCTGACACATGCATTATATATCTAGTCTATTGGCTGAATTTCAGTAAAATGTCAGTTCACTCTTTGTGACAGTTATAAATACAGCTTTCTGGAATTGTTACTGAGCAAAAAGTATAAATGCTTCAGTTACAAGCTGAGCTTAGAGCGTTCTGTTTCTTCATACTCAGAAGTCTGAGTTCAAGTGCTGGTCCCTGATAGGGCGGGCTTGAAAACAAGCCTTTTTCCTTGGCACGGTCATTTTAGTGCCAGTGGCTTTCCAACCAAACTGCAGATTAAGCAGTAGGGAACAACCATTGAAGCTAATTTGAAGTATTCCACCAGTTTTCTTGAAACTTGGAGAAATCACTTTGAGTTGAAGATGTACAACCACAGTCACGGAGCAGTTGCTTTGCTCTGAGACTAAGTCAAGATAAGGCTGGTAGGTAGGTTGTACCTTTCTGTGGGTTCACTGGTGTGGTTGAGGGGAGAAACTTCATCACTCTTGTGCACACAAATCTTTTTGACGTGAATGGGCAGTCAGGGAAGTCGTGAAGGGTAGGGTGTTCTGGTAAGAAGTTGCAATAGCTCAAATTATTGCAGCAACTTGTTCAGCCATAAGTCTGCAGCGTGGCAATATACCACCCCCACCCCCCCACCCCCAATATACACTCACTAGGTTGGGCCATTGTTAGAATACATATATTCTACAAGCTTGTAGAGTAGAATATTTAATATGAAAATCAATAGTACAGTCCCTGAGCTGAATGGATCTGCCAAACAGGAATTCACTTTAACATACTAATAGCACTAATCAGTCAGACTTGAGATAAGTGAGGATTTGGATACTGATTGTAAGAGTGCTTTCAGAAGGCCTCTGCAAAAGATATTAGTAGGTGACTTTCTGCATGTACCATCAAAAGAAGCATTTAGACAGTTGTTAGCAAGCTGCTGTGATGCTCCCTGGTCTCCAGAACCTGTTCATATGTGGATAAAGGACTGTAGAAACTGGATGCAGTGAAAATGGAGAGCCCAGTGTAGTCACTGGGTATTCCCACTGATTTATTCACATGTTTGCAACCAGGGGAGTACTTAAGTTTCATGAGCACAAACTTGAAATACACTAATGGTTCTGTTACAAGTGGTCCAACTCCAAGCCGGAGCCTGTTGTCCTGTTGGGAATGTTTGTAGCCAAGTGAAAAATCAGATTGGGGAACTGATGTGGCTTAAAACTGGTATAATATATCCACTTGCAACCACTTTCTTTCCAAGAGCTGTTCTACCTGTGGAAAGTGTGCTCTTTATTTGGTCCTTTGTAGAGAAAAGGAGATGTATGTAGAAGAAATGGGTATATTGTCTCTCTCTGTTGTGGTTTAACCCCAGGCAGCAACTTGGCCCCACACAGCCACTCGTTCACTCCCCCCCGGTGGGATGGGGGAGAGAATCAGAAGAGTAAAAGTGAGAAAACTTGTGGGTTGAGATAAAGACAGTTTAACAGGTAAAGCAAAAGCCGCGCACGCAAGCGAAGCAAAACAAGGAATTCATTCACCACCTCCCATCGGCAGGCAGGTGTTCAGCCATCCCCAGGAAAGCAGGGCTCCATCACGTGTAATGGTTACTTGGGAAGACAAATGCCATCACTCCGAACGTCCCCCCCCTTCCTTCTTCCCCCAGCTGTATGTGCTAAGCATGATGCCATATGGCGTGGAATATCCCTTTTGGTCAGTTGGGGTCAGCTGTCCTGGCTGTGTCCCCTCCCAACCCCTTGTGCACCCCCAGCCTCCCTGCTGGTGGGGTGGGGTGAGAGGTAGAAAAGGCCTTGACTCTGTGTAATGAAAACACCCCTGTGTTACCGACACTATTTTCATCCTAAATCCAAAACACAGCACTGTACCAGCTACTAGAAGGAAAATTAACTCTATCCCAGCCAAAACCAGGACACACTTTTAGTCCTTTCTTTACCAACTGCTGGAAAAGAGAGGCCATGCAGATAGCAGCCATCCTGGTTTTGGAAATGGAATTTGGAAATGGAAGCGTGATGGGCTGGGCTGGGCAGCACACTGAAATTCAGGATTGCTGCAGATAAAGCACTTTTAGGCACTAATGAGTTTCCTATATAAGTATGTGCACTTAAAATCTCAGCATTGCTTTCAGCCTTAGACAGCATGTTTTGTCAATGTGAGAAATTGAGCTTCACTTTCCGAAAAGTTTTTCGTAAGTCTGGATTACAAACATATCTAGAATACTAGTTCCTTAATCTTTAGAAAGTATTTGTGTGCAGTGTAACACATTCCATTGAAATGATGGCTGAGCACATTGAAGGGCAAAGATTTCATTTGAAGTTGTGTGAAATGCTTGTTATATGAATGCAAGTGAGAATATGTTTTTATATAGACAGCATTGTCATCTTAATTAAAAAAAATTATTAATTACAAAAAAATCTCTTTTCTTTGCAGGGCAAGTTCATTAGGATTAACTTTGATGTTACTGGTTATATTGTTGGGGCCAACATTGAGACATGTATCCTACTTCATGCCACATCATCGTAAAATGCAAGGTTCCTGATTGTTTTGCTTTTAACCCTAGAATTCATTGGAATGCAGTGAAAGGTTACCACACTTCTACATTCCTTTGATGACATCCATCTGTTCCTTTGTTTCAAAATAGCCAATCAAATATCATAAAATCAGCGTGCCTACTTGTGCTTAGAAATCGGATACTCCAAAATTTAGCACTCTGAAATCTGCTGGATTTTCAGACTAGTCTTAAAAACAGGGTGTACCAAACAGATAAACCACTCAGTGTGCTTGCTCTATGAACATTTCTAGGAAAACTCCTTCCTAATCAGAAGCTGAGCTACCGTATTGTGCCAAAAGCTTGGTTTTGCTCTTGTCAGTGCTGCAGAAGCAGCTCTCCTCCTGGAAAGAGGTGACACTCATTATAAAGGGATAGAGCTGGAAGTGCTGGAACACCTTCTGTTTTCTTAGGCCTTCTAGATACCAGCATAGGCTCAATAACAGAAGACCTACTAGCAATTAATACTGAAGCATAATTCAGTTTTAGCTTTAATGTTCATTTCTATTTATGATTGCGTAAGAACAAGTAAAAAAGCTTGCACTGAAAGCCCTTCTCTAAAGTTGTTTACTTTTATACTAAAAATAATGTGTTTAAATTTTTTTTTAGTTTGTTTGGCCTGTTTTCTGGGGGAATAGCAATAGGTTGGTCATAAATTTATGAAATCGGAAGTCTTAGTAAACAATATCATGTGAGTATTAATCATAAACAATGCTGCAGTTAAGCTTTCGTTCTGTTGCTATGAGTTAAACTGCTTAATTTTAAGTGCGTTGAATGTTTGAAACTGTCACAAAATATAATTTCCCAATAAAGCTGGGAAAGATCTATAGTTATTCAAAATATGCTTTCATGATAAATGACGTTTTTCATTCAGCTCAGCACAGCACAGGAATGAAGGCAGTTTTTACTTTTATGAAAGCTCAGATGAATTGTTTTGCCTAGAGCTCTGTGAAAACAGGAGGACTTAACTCTTAGGGAATTTTTTCTTCATCACAAGAACTCATCCTTGCTCGTTACCTGTGTCATTTCAAATCCCTGTCCCACGTTTGTTTTACAATATAGAATATCAAGAAATAAAAACTTAAATAACATTACAGCTTATGGCAGCCTACTAGACGCTATCTGTGGCACAAACTGAATTTGGGAGCTGTTAAAAGCAGTGCAGATTGTACGTAAAAATGCAGTGCTTGAAAGAAATGACATGCACTTCAGATAAAGTACTTTTGAGTTCAGCAGCTGCTGGGTTTTTGGTATTAAGAGTTCAGCTATGACCTTAATAGAAGTGGTGATTGAAAGAGTGGCCATCTCCCCCTCTCACTTGGACTTCAGCTGATCCCTTACAGACAGTTGTCAGCTGCATGTAGCACAGAAATGCAGTCAACACCCAAGAAATGAGTTTGCTGAAATTAAATGTGGGCTTCTACCAGTCTGAATCTGAAATTTCTTATTTAAAGTTAGTGAAAGTTCACATTGGACGTAGTCCTGTCATTACTATTAAAGTTCTGTTTGGTCTTAAAGTAATTATATAGCCTGCTTTGAAAGTTTTGTTTGCATTAGATGTTTTTAACCAAAAATTGTAGAAGATCCTTGACTAGTTGTAATCAGACTTGTTGGAAAAGTCTCGTGCTGTTCGTCAGGCTAAAGATGAACGGACATTTCATATCTTCTATCAACTACTAGCTGGAGCAGGAGAACACCTGAAGTGTAAGTTGAGAATCTCATTTTGTAAACCTGTTGCTTCTGCGTGCCGCGCTTGTTATTTCAGTGTTAACACAGTTGTATTTGAACTGTTCTTTGGTCTTGAAACAGTGAGTTTTAAAAGAAGAATGAAAAGCCAGGTCGCTTTGTTTTGAAATAACTTCTGTGTCTTATCAAGTGTGCTGTCAAGCAACTGTTGCGTTTCAAGCAAACGGCTCCTACATGACAAAGTCCAGTTTGGACAGCCTCTGGCTGGCAATCACTGGATTGAAATGGCAGGTCTCCAGCTGATAAATAACAAACCTGGTTAGCAGTGACAGCCGTTATCTATTCTGGACCATGCCTTTAAACTGGGTAGAAAAGCAACCATTTACCAAAACGTAATAAAACCCTGCGGCTTTCTTCAGCCATTGCAGTACTATGTTGGTTATCTTCTACTCTTCCCCCCCCTCCCCCCCCCTTTGGTAACTGGGAATTTCTGTTAGGTTGTGATAAGTGAAACTAAATGAAGATACAGACTTCAGAGAATTGATCCGCTCTTTCTCCTCCTGTGTTAGATAAACGAATGTTTAGCATCTTTGATGTGGTAATCATCAATATCTAATTCTGTTTCTGCCTGTGTCTGTTACCTTTCAAGAGAGAGAGTTCTTTTAGGATATTCCAAATAGGGATTTGAGATTATGCTAGATCTGAGTTGGGCAGTGTTCTGTTTACGGGCTTAATGCATTAAAGAGCTAATGTAGGTTGCTACAGATAGAGATTCTGGGAATCTGGCTTCAGCTTCGAAGGTACGCTCATATTTTTTAGAGTTTCAGAAGGCAGTATAATGGCTTGTAGCCATATTTGAGGAACTGATTTCATAAAGCATAGTTTGCGCATTTAGTGAGAACAGAGTACAGGTGGGTGTGAACAGCGTTTCTTTAGCTGATTTTTCTGTCTCTTCCCCTTCCCCCCAATACAGCTGACTTGCTGCTTGAAGGATTTAACAATTACAGATTTTTATCTAATGGCTACATCCCCATTCCTGGGCAACAAGACAAGGATAACTTTCAGGAGACTATGGAAGCCATGCATATCATGGGATTTTCGCATGATGAGATCTTGTGTGAGTTATTGAGCCTTTTGGATTTTTAAAGTGTACTTCTTTCTCTTGCACACACACACGCACACTTGCTAATTTAATGTCACCAAATGTAATGTTGCTTCAGTGTCTTGACAGCCTGCAGCAAATGTTTGCTTAACATGAGCTAGAGTTGAATTAAAGCCATTTGCCCAAAAAGTATAGTACAAACTTTATTTCCTTTCTGAACTCATACTTTGAATTTGGAAGGAAAGTGACACAAGTAACAGAAGAAAAACTTGTTAAGCTGAGCCCTCTTTAGTTAAACTGTTGCATATGTCTTTTGGTAACACAGCAATGCTGAAAGTGGTGTCTTCAGTGCTACAATTTGGAAATATTTCCTTTAAGAAGGAGAGAAATACCGATCAAGCTTCTATGCCAGAGAATACTGGTAAGTTTATCACATTTCTATGGCTTCCTTTAACTTGTGCTGTAGTTTTCTTCCTACCTTTTGTTTAGTGCATATCGTTAAAAGTACAGAGCAGTCTTCTGTGCCAAAAAGAGGCCATGACTGTTGTGGTAGTAGCCAATGGGCAATTATTAAGACTCTCCTCTTCCATTCTCATAATGCAGACCAATGTAAGTATCCATCAACAGAATTTATGCTGTTTGCATTGCTTCTAAACTTTGAACAAGTATTTTGGTTGTAGTCTTGTTTATTGCTATCTACAAAGACTTAAGCACTAGGAAAAAGTGCGTGCTTAAATCAGTTTGTTTTCTTTGGTTCTTGACAGCAGTTTTCTTGCCAATGATAAGAGCCCTGGAGCCAAGCACAACTTCCATAGTGAAATTGCTGAACATAAGAATGCTGTATTTAGAAAAATATGATTTCTGAAGTGGCATGGCAGTGTGACTAAGATTTAATTTGTCAGTTTGTACCTGCAATGCGATCAGCATTTTGAGGGGTATATTTCCTCACACAAAAAAAGAGAGCTGCTGAAGCAAATCTCACATTTTTAATTTAGTACTTCAGTACCAGCCTTTTAAATGCTCTCATGGAAAGTCAGTTTTGAGAATTGACGTCGGTGGAAAGAGCAGTAAGAACCATAATTCAGAGGACCCGCTGCACATGCGCAACTCAAATTCTTGTCTGTGTCTTGTTTCATAATTGTCTCAAATTGCTGTGCATGTAGGTTGCTTGCAATGTCCAAAATTTTTGTCACTTCTCAGGGCAGTGGCCTGCTGCCCAAAGTGCTCCAGCAAGCAGGTATAGATTAAAGTTCAATAGTCATTGACTTGATATTTGGCTGGCAGTTGGCACTTTGAGTTTTGCAGTGAGGAAAAAAGGCTGGGTGAGGGATTAGTTTTTTGGGCTTTTGGTGCCAGCTTAGACAACTCGACTGAGTCATTGTCCATTTAGAAGGTGTGATGTAGGAAGATACAAATGCTTCTTACTTCCTGACTGTCTTGACTTTTGTTGTATTACCATTGTTTTTTGGACATAAATTCTGAGTTATAATATTGGATATAAATATATTGATACAACTGGATATTTATAATACTGGATACAAAATTCTGAATTATAAAGCAAAGGTGCTGAAAAGCTCAGATCATAGTTAAAGCATGTTTCTGTTCTCTTGTATTTAAAAATTACTTTATTTGGTTATGTGGTCTTTGTTGCTGTATCTTTCTGAAGACACTGAGTGAAACTGATCTCTCCCTTCTTGTCTTCTGTATTGTCATGTCTCACTGTAATGGGTTTCCCTAGTGTCCTCCAGATAAATAAGTTAGTCTTGATAGTGATACATCCCATTTAAAGGCATGTGTCTGAAATGGGTCAGGTTATTGTCCCCATAGATGGGAAGGAATTCGTGTGGGTAGTGGAGATGTGAACCTATTCAAAGAATATGGAAAGCAAATTCTACCCTATAGATAATGAATATAGATAAACAAATATCAGTTTCAAGT
>WAAD01027697.1:140832-152690 GCA_013389945.1 Fregata magnificens | reverse complement strand
TAAGCTAGAGACTAGAGGACTATGTCCAAGGCCACATTCTATGTATGGAAGAAGCAATGCTTTGAGTCATTCATAATATGAATTTAAATATGGAAAAGCGGCCAAAAGAGAAACTGCAGCTGCTTCCTTGTAACTTATCTCTTCAAAACGTTCCACTGCGTACAATGTCAAACCAAATGACGCCTTGCCACTCTGCTCTGGAGAATTACTTAACTTTGGTGTTTGGGCACATATACACAGCTCTAATCTCACTTCAGGGAGCAATACCAAAATACCACAATGTCCCTTGTATTCCCTGCTCACAGCAGTTATGACACCATTTAGGTCACAATCCTCTTTAGGAATTGCTGGTCAGGTGCTTTCTACATGGCTATTTTGGCAGAAGTACACATACCTTTCTTTTGTAAGCGACTTAGTCAATGCTACTTCAGAACTGATGACAGCAGTGAAGTTTAATGCTTCAAGCATGCAAAACCTTCACATATTTAAAACTGTACTCCAGAATTTCCCATTGAAAAAGTACACATCATTTCATGATGAAGGTCTAGCTTTAAAGTACATTTGTGCTCTACAAAAATGTAACTAAACTTTGATCCAAAGCAGCACCACCATGGTATGAGACATTAAAAGACAACCCTTATTCAGAAAACCAGTAATAGATCCTGTTTGTCAAATGAACACTCATTTATGTCAAACTGGCTCTTTCCAAGGCCAAGTCCCTCAGCGCTAGCTTGCTGTGACATTTGGAATGCCCTAGTTTAAAACTGAAACAGAGCCAGCATCTGTTCTCAATGCAGAGCACATGTTATCTTGCACTCTAAGCACATTTAAAAACTACTCTTGATTTTCCAGGGTAGAGTTTACGTATTTCTGAAGCCACTCCATGAAAAGATGACAAGTCTAGTTCATTTGTATATAGGTGATTCTGCTGGATTGACCACGTCAAACTCTGCATAGTGATCCAGTATAACTTTCCATCCACATCTCAACACACTGTTTTTCCAGCAGAATTCTCCATATACCATACAGTAAACAGGACTATACACAATACGCACTGAATTAACTTTCATCAAGGTATGTTAAAATTCTTGAAGATGAATTAAAATCTTGAAAAACGTTAGCTACATAGACTGACAGTGGCCCCATTTTATAGACACTGAAACAATTTATCAAAGGAGAGAGCGTATCAGCAGTACTGCCAGAAACCAAATCCATTGGTGTGACCTCCAGTCCTTTGATCAAGGCCCTGCATTATATTTCCTTACTGTTTTGTACTACCGTATAAATGCCAAAGAATGGTAACTCTTGGTTCTGTCAGTGTTTAAAAGATTACCTTTCAAGTTACCATGAACAACTACTTCATTATGGTTTAAGTTCAAAACAGATAACCCAAATTCTTCTCTGCTCTTTATGATACATCATCAAGCCTGAAGGTCTGAACACTATACAGAAAACACAAAACATTTTAATTTCTATGAGGAGACTTACTTGCCATTTTAATATGTAACAGCCTTGCTGCTAAACACCCAGCATCAAGCAACTTGGTGTTAATCAAGCTTGCACTCAAATCTTAAGTCACACTTCAGAATAACCTTCATGTATTAAGAACACAAAACTTTCACATATTAACACTAAGACAGAAGCTACAGAAGATAGGACACTATGCCCTGAATTACAATCCAGCAACCCTATATCTCCTGGTGAGTGTATTGATACAAAATTTTATCTCAAAAGAAACACAAAAAGAGATCTGCTGAAATAAAAAAAAAAAGTTCAGCGATGTTATATATTTTAGGGTCGTTAATAAGCATTTTGGAAAAGACTTCTGTTTAGGTTTACATCTCCCGAATCTGCAAGAGTAAGTTACTATAGGTAACAGCACAGATAAGATTTGTTTGCATTAGTAGCAATGCCTGTAATTAACTTTCAAACATATTTCAGATTCTAAAAGTATCCACTCCTGAATATAAGCTTCCATTGGGCTCCATCACTGGTAAGGCTATAGCATCTGAGCCTTAAACCAATGTGTTTCACTTCTGTTTGACATTTACCATGTTTTATGTTTGAAACATACTTAATGCAAAAATGTGGCATAAAGTACAACTACTGTCTTAGAGAAGGCATTTTATCTGGGTACTTGAAGTACTAGTACTAAGTGGATTTAATTCACAAGCACACCATATTTGGACAGTTATCCTGTCCCACTTGCACTGCCCGTAGTAAATTCTTCTGTATTGTTCTTGCCACAGATTGCAGCTGAGCAGAAGATAAAGCTAGCGTCTTTTTGTGACAGGAGAAAAAAATACCAGTTTTCAGCAATTTTGATATTCATTCAATCCTTTGAAGTAGTCCAATGATCATATACAAACTACTCACTGAGATAAAAAGGACTTGACATTTTTATATTATGTCACAATTATTTCTAATTTCTACAGAGCAGAGGACAAAAATTCATGTGATAAAACAAAGAGAAGCTGTATCTATATAAAAGACAACCAAAGACAAAAAGATAACATGTATGACCTCACTCTTCTCAACACAAAACTATCTGAAATAGCTTAAGTGTGATTAACTGGATGTATGATTAACCAAATGCAAAAGCATTTTCTGCTTTCTCCACCAGCACTATATATGTCTCCCAAGTAAACAACTTGAAATTCTAAAACAGATACCAACACAAAACTGAATAGTCATCAGATCAAGAAAAATACATTTCAGCTGTTTTCTTCTCATCAAAGGAATCAAAGGAGGCTTCCACTAACTGAAGGCAAAAAGAAATATTATGCAGAGTGTTGCAAGTTGGAGTAAACAGCATCACTGTAGGTTTCAACATGTCTTTGGAAATGCTTTTCTCTGACTTTGAAAAGTCTTCATCTGAAATAGTACGTGGAACAGTAATGTATGTTGAAAATTTTCTTGTAAAAATGATATTAACATAGTAACCCAGACAATCCTTACGACACTTTGGGAAATACACATCACATGAGATACTCTGCTTTATTTTCTCAAGTACTACTTATCTGTGTAACACCCAAGGTTAATTACGAGCTCTACTTTTCAGCAAGAACAGATAATATCTAAGAAGCTGAAACAGGGGTATAACTCTACCCCAGTGCAAAAGTTAAGACTGCTGGCAGCAGAACCATGATCTATCATCTGCAAGCACCCAGAGAAAATGAATACTGGAGCATGGAAAATCACTAGCAGAAGGAAAGAAAAAGTTATTGCAATCTGCTCTTAAGAGAAGCACGTTCTTAGCAGGCACATCCTCTTACGGCTCAAGATGCGTGTGCCGAATACTGCTGCCAGTCCTTCCATTACCTTTAAGTGTCTGCCAGAGGCTACTGCTTCTTCAGATCAGCCAGCAGGACTAAATCACATGAATATCCCTTAGCCCATTTCCGACAAAGGTTCTGGGGTAAATAAAAGCCTACTATTTAAAGTTGTTTAAGCTAACTCAATACATATTTTTAAACAGATTATAAGTCATTATCTAGAAGCTTACCAGCGTATCTAAAGAGACATGTCTTCTAGCAAAAAAGCAGAGCCTGCCTTTCCCACAAGGATGTCTCAGTGAAACTGAGAATTTGGACAGGGTGGAACTGAATGAAAGCATTTACTACTCTGCACACCTACCTAATTAAACATACCACTTAATCCTGGGTAGTATAGGAATTATACACTGCCAGGTTTGGGGAAAGATGTGAAATAGATNGTTGTTTAACTCAAGAGACTCCTTTTCTACTGAAGAGAGTTTTCAGGACATAACAGTGTTTCTAAAATAAAAAACAAATTAAAAAGGAACCACATTTTTCCTCACTTCCTAGGAAAGGTAAATAATGGGGACACACTACAATAATAATAATAATAATAATAATAACAACAACAACAACAACAACAACAACAACAACAACAACAACAAAGCCATTTAACCTAAATGAAGAGGTGGGTTTGGATAATAGTTTTCTATATTGGTGAAGTTTCAGTAGTTCAGTAAAGGTTGAACAAACATCACTAATGGTTCAGAACACATTCAGTTCACAGGGAAGGGAAGGATGGATCCTCATCTTCCTCATGATGTCTGCTAAGTAGAGAGCAGCAGCATTAATGATGCATTCAATTTTCCTGAGGAAAGCCTGCAAATCCTTGAAGGACAAAATGAGGAAAATAAGGGGTATTAACATTCACTGATGTGACTCAGATTCCATCTCACGATACTCACGTTCAATATTTAATGATTCAACACATACTAAAGCATTTGGGACATATCTGAATCAGCAACTCACTAAGCCCCAAAGACATGAAAACGCTGAGACTTGCACTTAATCAGTGAAAAATCCAGCTTTGTTTGAAGACTGGCATACGTCATATGTGAACTGATCTTTTTCCTTACTGCTGGGACAGGACTAGTCCAAGTGTCAACAAGTTCTTGATACATGATCAGTTATATCCCAGTAGACTATTTCGGGGACATTCAAGGATAGAAGATCAGGAATCACAAGCCAAGTCACAAGAACCCATAGTATTGCAGTGCAACAACTTAAAAGTAACTAAACACAGATATGCTTAATGGTCTACCCTAATGCAGTCAATGGAAGCCATCCAACTGGAAGAAGGCTACTGGGGGCGGGGGAGGAGAAAAAGAGAGCGAGAACTAAAGGGATCTCCCACATCACTGCCTCATCCTGAAATACAAATCCAGCACACGCAGTACACGACTTGTTTTTGCAGCAAGAGACAGCTTTCATCTATCCAAAGCTCATTATTACAAGATCAAGGTGCAACTTAACTAAGCAGCTGTCTGAAACACTCGGTATCAAGACACAGGAAGTTATTTACAAAGCAAACACATTCTTTGTACAAAGATTGTCTTTAAAAGCATACAATGTAAATTCAATGAAATATTGCAATCAAAAATGAAAAGATATTTAAAGTGCACACAAATCTTTACAGTCTCCAGCTGTTTGCATGAGAAGAGTGAGACTCCAAAGGATATAAACCAAATACATTTGCATCCTAAGACTGAGTATAATTCAAATAATTAAATTATACATGCAAAGCCTTGGAACTACAACACACTTACATGCACTCATACTTCTTGGCAACCATAAACACACACGATTAATGTTCAGTGCACAGACATTACACATAAGGTTAATCCCTTAAAAACAAAAAGCACAAGTACATCTGCATAATTCAGCCCATGTCAAGCAAAGCTGACAAAACTGCAGACAACTTAAAAGGCCTCTTGAATTTCTGAAGGACAGAAAATCAACAATCTGAAACAGTTGTACCAATTTTTGATCACTTTCTTCTAGCTCCACTTAGGCTGGATGTATTTGTATGCAATGCCAGAAATCCCCCTTACATTAATGTTTTTATGCTGTATGTCAAGATACAACAGCAGCAAAGTTGGTGATTAGAAAATTAAAACATCAAAACTCAGTAAGTAGGCTCATTGATAACAACATCTGATCTAGACAGTACTATTAAAAAAAAAAAAAAAAAAAAAAAAAAAAANCAAAAAACAAGCTTCAGCAAAGTAGTCCCACCAAAGAACATAATAATGTGATCTGTAAGGGTCTACAGTTTTTCACAAATTGATGTCAGTACATAAAAAAACAGAAGTTGTACTCCTATCAGTCCCCAACATCCTAGAAACTAACACTGGAAATTATTCTCTTATTTCAGGACAGAGTGACAGAATGCACCGAGTAATCCCAGACCCTGCATATCTTTTTTTTTAAAAAAAAGCAAATATACTAAAGCGATTGTCAACACACTGTCACTGAGTAGGAGCAAGGTGGGACAACACTGAGGAGACAGAAGGAGTTAACACAAACCATAACAATTAAACCACAAAACACACAGGCAAGATGTAACTGAGAAAAGGTCAATGATATTGTTAACTACAAGCAAAGATTCCTGAGATAGTAGCAAAACAAGCTATCAAATTTACATAGTGTAGTGCTACACGACTGTACCACTTGCAGGTCCAACTGGCTCCTGTGCCTCCGCTTCCATAGCTCAGTTAGTCTATGAGTGAAATAATCCCAAAGATACAGAAGGCTGATTAGACTGAAATTAAAACTAAGTATTCAGCACTCAGACACCAGAAATACTTATCCAACCTTAATCCTGCCTCGCAGCTCACATCTCTTTCTGGTTTTCTGGCGTGTACCACATTATAACCAGTCAGCTTTTCTTTATTTGTTGCCTTGTCCAGATGATTCTGTTTTACTATGTTTTTATTTTCCTTTACCAATAGCATGCGACTTTCTACAAGTTATTCTATTAAAACATTTAAAATGGGTGTTTTTATTATCTCAGTTGATTTATTTCGAACTAGGAAAAAAAAAATCATTAACCTTTATGTGCTAGGATCACCCCTAACAGTTTTTCAAAAAGCTGTTTTATACATATGCATTGTGCCTTTCTATTCCTTGGTACCAATTTAAATGAGATGGTATCAGGGAATTCGTTTTAGACATAGTCTCTTCATTAAACTCCTCCAAATTCAATTTGTTATCAACAGGTCTCAATGACACATTGCTCTTTCAATCGCCCATCTGTAATTTTTTAAGGACTATAGTTGCCAAGTCTTGCTTTTATTAACAGGGAAAAAAGCCCAACATATCCAGTTTAAGGCAATACCTGATCACTGTACTCTTGTGTTTTTTACAATTAAAAAGTAACATTATTTTTCTGCAATGCTCTTATACATCTTAAACTTTTCTATACAACCACTGAAAATCCAACAACTATACCAAATTTCCTGCCTGACATATATTAGATTGAGCACTTTAAAGATGTTTGGTTTTGTTTCAAAGATGTATTTTCCTCTAGTTCATTCATTACACTGTGAACTTCAATTCTGACTCTGCCTATTTCTATTATTTGGAAAACATCACTAATGAAAAAAATTGGGGGAGTTCAACTGTATCTTTCCAAAATCTCCAGTTAATCTAGTTTCACAAAGTGTTTGGCGTGTGCCAGAATGTATCACTACAGAACTGGTGTTTTAGGCACACACCGAAGTGCAGTGGAAGGTGCTGCACATCAGGAAGCTACACTGTTTACATTAAAACAGCAGTCAACCATTTGTGTCCTCGTAATCAGACAACCAGGTAAATTTATAATGGTCCTTTTTCAAGCAGCAGTTAATTTGCTAGACTTGCAGAAGGAAAAACAACATAAAACACCTCTACCAATTCTGGGTTTTAGCTGTGACAGATGATTGTTTTTAATTCATGCTGGAAAAGAAAATTAATGCCAGAGGTTTAGGACATGAAATGTAACAGTGCACCTGAAAATAACTAAATATCAAAACTATTATGCGAAGAATTAAAGAAGAAAGGCTGATTAAATATTCTGTGACTATCTCCAAGTCTGCAAGAGCACCAACTACAAAGCTGATCATTTTAAAGCTGTCTGACCCTTCTTACTCTGCATTATTTTCAAAGACTAAGATATCACATGTTGAAATATAGCTGGAGCAAAAATTGGGGAAAATAACACAACTCCTTCTAGTGTTTTCAAGTATCCACCTTTGCTGGGTTTCATTTGTTTGTTTGTCCAAGGAAAAGCAACAGAGAGAATGAAAGTTTTCAGTATTTTAAGGAATTAATTTCCCTCTCGCACCCTAGGCAGTGTATTTTAGGAAGAACTAAATGTTTAACAGCAATACCCGGTTCTATCTACATTCAGTGAGCCACTGCTAGTCTTATAAACCAATAAGGTAATGAATGTAACACAGTCAACATCAAAACTAATTGGTTGTCCATACACGTAACAGCTATTGTTGCCTATCCTGTTTTTCAACCCTACCTATGAACAGGGCAATTAACTAGTTTTGTAATTAGTTTTGGTTTTACTATGGTTCATCTCGGTAAAGAGGGGGAGCTACTGACACGATTAGCTTAGTAAGTTCTCCCTACCTACATAATAATATATTTACAGTTCTCTTTTTAGCAACAGCTGTTGAAACTTTACAAAATTTGACCACAATGAACCTAACTACTGGCTTCCTTACAGTTACTTTATAGATTTCAAACCTTTCCCAAATCTTAAAAAACAGGATGAGAAAAACTTAGTAAGATATGAAACAGTCTTTAAAGAGAGGAGAGTGGAAGCTCAGGAGATAGCATCACAACACTATCTCTAAGAAATCTGGTAAGCTTAAAAAATTCACAAGGAAAGATGATGTTAGAAAACAGTATGTTTACAAGGGTATCAGAGATTAGGGAGAACTGAGTTTACCACAACTTCCGACAATCACTCTGAGCTAAAAAATGGAATCAGTTCCTCTCTGCAAACTATTTTAGACTAACAGATTTTCTCTAGATTAACGTGCTATGCCAGTTAATGGGGGTGGGGGGGGGGGGGGGGGTGTAAAAGTCTTCAGTCCTGGCTAAATAAAGCCATCCTCAGCAGCACAACCATTCACAGAAAAGCAAATAAACCCACCATATGAAATACTTCAGAGGAATTATTATTTCTTGCAAGAAACGCATGCTTCTAGTTCTCTAGTCAAATTATTATACACTATACTTCATCCACATACAGGCCTTTATTGTGATGGCAGCAAACACTTTACCTGCTATCAGAACTGAGACATTCACTAGCGTGCTGGTTTTGGCTGGGATAGGGTTAATTCTCTTTATAGTAGCTAGTATGGGGCTCTGTTTTGGATTTGTGCTGAAAACAGCGTTGATAATGCAGAGATGTGTTAGTTGTTGCTAAGTAGTGCTTACCNAACTGTTCTTATCTCAACCCACGAGTTTTCTTGCTTTTGCCCTTCCAATTCTCTCCCCCATCCCCCTGGGGGGTGGGAGGATGAGTGAGTGGCTGTGCGGTGTTTAGCTGCCTGCCAGATTAAACCACAACAATTAGTCAGTGAAATATTGCCACAATGATACAAAATTGCAACAAAGATTTGGGGATTCTTGGGAAAGTATCATGACTGAATAATTATATTTGCCAGTTTCAAAGCAGAATTTAAATTGGATACTACAGTTTACTACCAACGTTCTTCCGTGTAAAAGCACTGTGATGTTTTGAACAACTGAAAGTAGTCTGAAACTCAGTTTCCATCCGTGATCCAGCAGCAGGGCTCCTCCCACTAGCACTAGGCTAAAACGATGCCCAAACTGAATCAAAGAAAAGAGCGTTACTGACAGCCTCCCCGAGGCTTGGCTTTCTCTGGAGACTTCAGATACAAGCACTGTCTGAAATTGAGGCTAATTAGCCTACAAATGCTGAAGAAAATGTAGCTAACAGATACGTTGATAAGACCCACATTTTCCCTCTATCATCACAGTGGGAATTCTTACCAAATGGTAACGTCTGAAGGACATGTCCCAGGTACGTATATATTGCCCCATCTCCACGAGACTTTCCTCCAAAACTCTGTCCAGAACTGACTAGGTTTTCAAAGCAATTATTTAGAGATCTTGCAAAATCAGACAGAGTTTTGCAAGGACATAAATTCCAGGAGTGAACTATCTGCATGGAAAGGTACAGTATGATGCACAGATCCTTGCAGGAGCAGCTGTTTTCAAAAGCCGAAAGAGGCTATAAATAGAGTGCCACTTGATTGCCAGTTCACATGAAACTAAAACAGAGTAAATAGGAAACAGTAGTTAGTTCTCAGATGTCTTCCTTCAATACATAGTCGCCTTCACCATTCCCTGTATTTTACACCGTAGCATAACACCACCATCCAAATGAATGGTTCACTATGCAAGTATCGTTCATACATACACATCTTCCTTCCAACACATTGTGAACTGCATTGTTAGTTATGGACTTGCTATGAGGGTTCTCCTTCGATTTGCTGGCTGAAAAAGAGCAGCAGACAACGAAGAGACATATAACCTACTTTATTTTGTACAGGTATCCATAATTGTTTTGACAAATTTACCAAAAAAAGCCACCCAAACAAAAACCCCAAACAAACAGACAAAAAGCAAAAAAATGTATATGGACAATGCCTTGAGTCTCCCAATACTATTACAACGTCAAAATTAAATGCTTGACTTGCATTTGTTCTGTCTGTCAGACTGTCGAAACAGTATAAAAACAGTATAAATAGGAAGAAACCTTACTTCCCATTCAGACTAGATTAGCAGTGACCAATGTTACCTATCTAACAGATGTTACCTATCTGACCACTGAGGTCTCAATCTGCATCCAAACAACAAAGCTCCTACATGGAACTGCTAAAGGCTGAAAGAGAAAAGACCGATGTATACCCTAAACTGCACAAAAAAAGGCACAACAACAGGTCTGTCATCTAGTAAATCTGCACAGAAGCAATCACACCTGACTAGCAGCAAAATTAGTGGGTCTGTTAAGGCCATAAATGCCATTTTGAATACAAGCGTGATGGCTCTACAAGACAAGCACACTATGTACTAATCCCTTTTGTTAAAAGCAGAAGTCAGTAAGGACTGAGCAACTCTTGCCACCACCAATGCAGATCTTAACAATTCAGTGGGAAGCGTCTCCCAGCTCCCATTTTCTCCAGCCTATAAAGCTACTGAACTTGTTTAGGTTGAATGAAAAACAGTAAATACAAGCCCTTAACCTAGTCACCAGAGGGATTTTGTTTTTAACTAAAGTTATGCACATTTTATTGGAGCAGTGTCCAGAAAAGAGATTTTAACACATCTGGGAGGATGATTTCTACTGATCAAATCTTAATACTTCAACTGTCAGAGACACAATCATGTAAAAGCAAAAAAACCCCAAGGTCTTATGGTGCTTCTTCAAAATCTACACACTACAGTCTTAATCTTAACATTGAGCTTTTCTGTTCCAACGGGAGCAGGCCAAAAAAAAAAAAAATTCCTTAAGTATCCAGTCAGAAGGATATCAGTGTTTGATCACTAAAAGTTAGGACAATCCTCAGCTAAGACTTGACTTGGCCAAGCACAGCTGTCAAGACATAACAAAAGTCAAAAGCAGTTAGACCATTAGTTTTCAACCCTTTTTAATTTTAGGACCCCAGAAATTTTTTCCAAAGGACTTATGTGGTGCTATACACACATACAACCTCTCTATAGTAGGTGGAAACCTACCAGCAATGACCTCGCTTTTCTCAATTACCTTTTGTGGATTACTGAGTGCTCAGGGACCACAGACAGAAAACTACTGCGTTAGACTTGGTAATGCGATATGCCGCCTTAAATTCCAGCAGGAAACCAAATGAAAACCAATACCAACCACAGACAGAAATGCCTAGGAGGTACAAAAAGATACACTTTTTTACAACGCTGTAAATAAGTTCTATCTCAGGTACTCAACGTTTCGACTCAAAAGCAGGAATTATTTTGCCACACAAGCAAAAAAGAATGTGTTTGTGACCNCCCCCCCCCCCCCCCCCCCCCCCCCAAACCAGAGTGTCATTATGATACATGCAATAGACCGCACATCTCCAAAACCACGTGAATAAATATTGTTCTTTAAATATTTTTGGGAAGGGGGAGATGCAGAATGCATGCGACCTACGCCATTACAAAGAATATCAATAGTTCTTTCACACTAAAGAAATCTCCCTGAAGTCTCGTAAACCGAAACTAACGCTGTTTTTAACTTAGGGCACTTAGTGAAAATGACCAGCTTCGCGTTTGAAAGAGACAGCAGCAAGAAGCTAGAGATGAAGCGTATTTAGAGAACCCCCCCCCCCCCCCCCCCCCCCCCCCCCCCCCCCCCGCCCGCCCCCCCCCGCCCCCCCCCGGCCGCCCCCCGCCTGGGCCGGGGGGGGGGGGGGGGGGGGGGGGGGGGGGGGGGGGGGGGGGGGGGGGGGGGGGGGGGGGGGGGGGGGGGGGGGGGGGGGGGGGGGGGGGGGGGGGGGG
>WAAD01027697.1:127970-140013 GCA_013389945.1 Fregata magnificens | reverse complement strand
CCCCCGCGGCGCCCCGCCCTCGCCGCGAGGGAGGGGGCGCAGCGCTCCGAGGCTACAGACGTCTCGCGCGAGCTGGTAACGTCGCCTCGGGGGACCCCACCCCGCCCCTCCCCGAATGGGGAGGTGGTGTCGTGGAAATGACGGATGACGACAACGGTTCGGCTTCTCCGGCCAAACCGGCTCTCCAGCCAAGCGATGAAGCCGCAGGGCGGCCATCTTCGGTTTGGGCGCATAGTCTTGGCTCAGGATTTCCCGCGCCGGCCATCTTGAATGGGAGAGTGAAGCGGTCCCGGCGGCCATCTCTGAGCCGGGCGCTCGTGCCCTTCCCGAAGGCGCCCATGATACCTCCTCCGAGCGCGCTGGCGCCAGCTCTCCTCACGAGTCGGGGGCAGACCCTCCTAACCAATAGCGCCGCGCGAACCCCTCCGCCCCGCCCCGCCTCTTGCAGAGGCCGCCAATCAGCGCGCAGGGAGCGGCGCTCCTCCCCTCGGCACGGGGGTGACAGGTAGGCGGGGCTTGCTGGGGGCGGTGGAAGGACGGCGGGTCGCGGNGAGGGGCCGGGGGCTGAGGGGTCACCTTGGCCGCCGGTTGGGTCCGCGGAGGAAGAGGCGGGGGGGTGTCCTTCTGCGGCTGCGGGGGGCGGAATCGGGGCCGCAGGGTCGCACCTCTGTTACTCTGACTCTGACAGGGGGAAAACTGCCGAATAGCGGGCTCCTGCTCCTTAGAGGAAAACTCTTTTATTTGGAAAGGGGGTGGGGGAAAGCCGGGAACGGCCGGTGTACCTGCTCCTAATCCAGGGGATGTGATGGTTTCCAAAGGGGCCCGAAGGCTTCAGCAGTCACTTCTTTCAAAGGGATGTGCTGAAAAAATAGGGGGGAGCGCTGCAAGCATTTCTGATCTTGAAGTGTTCGGTCGTTTGAGTCAAGGTGCTGTTTCCTTTATTTTCTTGCTGCCGAATCCGGCGCTCCTGCCGAAGACAACTCCTGCCCTTTATGAATCCACTCGTAGCTGAAGCGCTCCTGTGGGTATGGAAGGGCTCAAGTTTCCCTGAAATGAGCTACCCTTACCTGACCTAAAGCTTACCTTTACTTGAGCAAACATGGGGGTTTGTGTTATTAGGGCGAAACCTCTTGTAAAATGATCTGCTTCAGTGCCATTTAGGTGATGTTTGTCATGTAAACAAATTGCATAGGGTAGTTAAAAAGAGTGCTCGATAAAATCCTAAAATGCCATAGGCTGCTGTTCCCGCTGTTTTGTTTCAGTGTGATATGCATCCTTGACTCTTCACCTACCTGGAATATGCACTGTGAAAATGGACTTTAGTTTTTAGTCAGTTGCTCCATCCTCCTATAATGGTCCTCACTTGAAATGAAAGTTGTTGCTTTAAAGAAATCACAATTGAAAAGTAAAAATGGCAGTTATCGAAATGTCTGATTTGTACTGAATTCACTAGACCAATATATATGTATATTTAACACAAGTGTAATTTTTGTGTATAAAGAGTCAACATGCCCAGCACTTCCATTGTAAAGGTGTCAAGCCTTTGAGTGCCACATTCATCCTGTGTGAAATGTGGCAGCTTGTGATTGCTTTTATTGAATACAGGGTATGGTGAGCACTGGGAACATCTATGTTCATCCCTCATCAGAACTGTAGTGCTAATTGAAAAAGGCTTTGGAGGTTCTCTTGCAGTGCTTTTCACTTCACGGAACTGCCTGTGGGCCACTTTTTTTCACCATCATAATGTTGAAATTAATAAAAAGAAAAAAAATTCAGTTTTTAGGGACTCTGTGTGTGCATGTATATATACATATGTATCTGCCATAATCCATACTGATGGCATAAGTGAGAAAAGCCACAGAGCAAGCAGGTTTCGGAACTGAATCTCTGCCACTTCTGTTTCAGCCTTGAATGTCTTAAAGGTGGGTCCGTGAGAAAGTTATGCAGTAGAGGTCAATCTGACTGCAAAAGAAGTAGGTTAAAAATGAAAGGCTCACATTTTATCTCTGGTGACATCTAAATTTCTAGTCTAATTTAGGAATATAAGTGTCATTATCATGAAATTATAAATCACTTGTAAGAAATGAAGAACAACACTTACTTATTTTCTGGCACAAAGAAAGCTTCCAGTAAAATAATTGATGCCTGGTCTGAAAAGCTGTTTCTTTGACTGGCGTTGCACAGAGCGAGGCTGCTGGAGGACAGTGAAGGGCCTCGGGTACAGCACAGCAACTCCCCAGGCTGCCACAGAGCAGGGAACATTGCTGTTGGCAGCCAGGGGGAAGCGTGGGCTGAGCTTGTACTCCCTCTCCTTTGGCCTCCTTGGTTCACTTTGTCCGATTAAACTAAACTCTCCAGGACAAAGACTTCTTACATTTAATAGAAATCATAAATTCTGTAAACTGGACACATACGTGGATATCCAAATTAGCCTCTGGTATGTCCCTGCTCTGATGTGCTGCTGTCACATTCATCCTTGAAAAATTCTGGGTGTCAGGATCTGCGAAGAGCTTGCCCTGGCTGGGTGCTTACTGGTGTGCCTCCAGGAGAGGTGTTCCGCTTGTGGCGTTTGACAGTCTTCCCTTATAATAAGCTTGGCTTGGTACCTTACTTGTCTTCAACAGTTTCTTATCGAGTTATCTATTAGTAATAAAAATTAACGTCAGTCTTCTTGAAAACTTTACTAGTTGTTTAGGGAACGTCAATTTAATAGTTTATACTCACCCCACATTCTCCAGTACTTCAAATCTGAATTTGTGTTTTAGAAGAAAATAGATGATAGTAGTTAAAGCTACTTCCATGGGACCTCCGTAAGACTGATTTTATAAAGAGCTGTAGTTGCAGCCTGATACTGACACACTAAGTAGCTGCCTAAGAGAACAGCAACTGAAGTTTATGTCTCTAAAGAATGAATATTGAGCTGTATTTATTCAACAATATTAGGCAGTTTTAGTGGCTGCACAACCCCATGCATCCCAAAAAAAAAAAAAAATCCTGTGGAGGTAGAAATGTTCAGTTATCCAAGCTAAAAGTAATGTGCTAGTAGTTATTAACTGCAGTTTGAAACTTGATCGCTATCACAAGCAGCGTGGGTCTAAGAGGGCTTTATGCAAAGCTGCCAATCCAGTTTTTGTTGCATTCTGTGTTGCAGTTGCCCTGCCCTTTTATAGGGCTTAGTTGGCTTTAAGGTGATGGAGCAACTGATATGTGTAACAATTAGTCTTATCCCCCAAATTATGAGTTGCTTCACAGGTGCTTGCTGTAGAAACCTGACAGTTAATTTTTCCCAAGTCATAGTTTTAAAGCTGAGGGTGCTTAAAACAGGGAGTATAAATAGTTACTGCAAGGCCTTTTTAAGGCTGAATTGTTAGTGAAAAATTAGCTCACATAAAAAGCAAGCAACCAAAGTCCTAGTGTTTATCGTTTATATTTAAAAACTTTACTCATAGTATGTAACATATTACAGTGAAAACTTGGCTTCATCTTGCATGTTAACAGAATGCTGAGCAGTGGCCTAGCAAGACCTAAAACTTAATGTGTTCTGATGAAATTGGAAGCAGTGTCCTGACTGTCTCCCATTGCAGTGGGTTGATACTTTGGATGGTGGCCTCTCTTCTAAGACTTCGAGCGGTAGTCCTAGATTAATGATTTCTGGCATGGTTGGCAGTCTGCACGCTGTAGGTGTGGCATTACAGTAGTTTGTTTTAACCAACCAGTTGCCATTTTAGCACTGCTGTAAGATATGTGTATTTGTGTGAGAGATGGTTTCCCCACAGATCCCATTCCACTGACTTTTCTCCCTTCCTTCTGTAGATTTTCTCCTCTTGCCCCATAATCCTCCTTTGCCTATTGGTAGATGATTGGGGTGTGGGGTTGATTGGGTGGGAAGCATTGTTTCTGCTAGAAACACATGGTTATTTAGAGATGCAGATTAGAGGTGCATGAGGACACTCTCCTTGTGACATTTACTGCTACTTAAGTTTGCAATTTCTACTCTCACTTTAACCACCTAATGCTGCTGCGCAGCATGTCTTCTGTAGCATGAAGAGATGGGCTGTGATTTGGGAAGGGAAGGAGGGACTGACTTGTTACAGTACCAGTAATAAAATATTTTGGGGCTTTAGCTTACAAGATTCAGTTCACAAAGATTTCAAATACTAATTCTGCTAGTCCAGCTGCAGAGTAGCTTTTAATCATTATATAGAAACCGTCTTCACTATTCCTACGCCTTATCCTAACTCTTTTCATTATAAATGCATTTTGTCTGCTCTCATGTCCTTGTTTGCTTAAAAATGGAAATACAAAATCCTACTCACCTGTTGCAGAAATGGGTGGACTGTTTACACAGCTGAAGGTTGATGCACTGAGTTGATGAACTATGAGTACTAGGTGTTAGAGCTTGTACAGTGGTAGAAATTGTGCTAATATACACAATTCATTATTTAAAAAACCAAAAGAAACTCAAGACTTGCTGTAGGTATTAAAGCAGCCACATGTAACTGAATAATTTAACTTTTCTTTTTTCCCCCTCCTCTCTCAGGTCCCAAAACAGTGTTTTTCTGGGCACCTGTTATGAAATGGGTAAGTATAAGATGCCAGCTGGTGTATGGATGTCAATCAGAGGGCAATCTGCAGCGACCCATTGAGCAAGCCGTAGTTTCCCAGCAGATACCTGAGCCTACAGAAAGATTTAATACCGAGGCTCTAATTTTTAATATATGGGGAGGAACAAAATTAGCCTTAATAACATATAGCACAACATGCAGGAGATACAGCGGGGGAAAAATGGCGTGTGGAAAAATTGTACTCTTGGCTGAAAGTTTCACAAAATCTTTTTCTTGTGAAACACTGTTGCTCAAGGTAGGCATGAGCTAGCATATAATTCAAAACTCTTAAAGCATGTATTTCTTCTGAGATTGAGGAGTTTGAAGAGTGTCTTAAGAAAGCCAATTCCTAAGCCTCAAAGTTTGAAGGCAGGTTAAAGCGTGTCAGAGTGCAAAGTAATCTTCAGGGCAGCCACTGCCTAAAAAAAAGGAAAAAGGAAAAAGGCAACTGCCATTTCAGCTATCAGTAGCTCTCTGCCTCCTGTGCAGTTCTGCTTCCCTCTTGGTTACACCCCTTGGCTTTGTCTGTGCACAGGTGAAGTAGATGCCTCCTCCTAATTCATTGTACTCCTCCTAGTTGTTGTATTGGTACAGATAAAATAAATGAGCTCTAAAATCATAAAGCTGTTAGATCTCCTTGTTTGATAACAAGCAGGGATATAACCTGCTCTTCCTATTGCCAGCTGGTTCATAAGTTCTGCTGTTGTGAACCCCAACTTTTTATAGGCCACAGGCAACAGGTTACACTCTAGGCTGTAGCTTGGTTTCTTTGTCAAGCTAAACTGGAGCTGCAGTAACTGTGGTTAACCTTCCAGAGGCTCTCCCAGGCAATGTGCTCAAGCCTGAGCATACAGGCAACTCTTCTGAGCAGGCTGGTGTCAACTGCTGCTATATCAAAAGAGCTAATACACAGATGTGTTTTCTTTTGTGAACATGCAGCTCTAAGCTTCCAGTGAAGTTCTTCACTGAGAAATTAAAATTACTTTTCCCCTACATGGCAAAGGCATGTTCACTGCAGTTACTCAGGTGTGCTGAAAATCTGTACCACCGTGACACCACGGCAGCAACATCAATCCCATAAGTGAGGCAGCACACGGAAGTCTCTACCCTTGAAAAATGGTTTCTTGATTGGACCCAAAGGAGTCCTTAGTGGCAGTCAGTGAATTAAAAGCATTAGGACTCTTATTTGTGGGATTTTGGTTTTGGGGCGGTGGTTTTTGTTGTTTTTTGTGAACTCCTGTAACATGGACATGAAATTGTATTTCCAGTAGAGGGCAATAACACAACAAAACAAATAATGCAGTGTGTTTGCTAGTAATGTTGTCAAGTACATCAGCCAAGCTATTCCTCACTTCATCTGGAAGTTTTCTACTTTTACTGAGATTATATTAAAAAAGAAGCACTTTTACCTCCTCAGATGAAGCTGAGTGAAGACTATATGGTGTCACACCTACATCTTTACCAGCAATATCTTAGCCTAAGCTTTAGGAAGAAGGGCCTTATTTAGATAAGCTTCTACTTGCTGCATGAAAACCGATTTTTTGTTTTAGCTGCTTTCTTAAGCAACTGTGCTTAAATTAACCTTGTTCTTAAATTGCCACTGCGGGGGATTTTATTGCAAGCCAGTTTCACCCCCCCATAACTGTGTTCTTATGCCTACCAGAAGGGACTAGAAGTGGATGGTGTCTCTGTGAATCTAATTACTCTGCTCATATAATGCATCCCATCTCCTGCATAATGCATATAGAATAAGCACTGAGCTGTGAAGCAACTTCCCCTTGTAAAGAATTTGATCTGTTACAGGAGGTCCTGGTACTGGACTGGTGCTCACTAAATTTCTCTTTACAGGGTTTGGTATGTGCTGGAATGGCTGATATGACCAGACCAGCAGAAAAGCTCAGCACAGCACAGTCTGCAGTACTAATGGCCACAGGTAAAGCCAAAGTTACTCCATGTTTTTACACAGCACCCTCTCTAAAACTGCATACATTTCTTTCCGAATCCTCCATCAGTACTAATCCACTTCTATAGACAAGGCTTAACTATAATATGCTAGCTCTCACTATTGCTGTCGGATGATAATTCTAGGACAGACCTATACTTGTTATTAAATCTGTAAGAGTTCTGTGATTATATATGTTTTCTACACAAGTCTTAATTTGGAAGTGTCCAGAGCAAGTTGTTATGAGTTAAGATACGAGTTTCATCCCTTAAGTTACAATGATACCACTCATTCCACTGAGTGACTTCTTTTGCTTCAGGTCGAGTAATTTTGAAATCAGGCCAGGATATAGTGACTTTTTTGGAACAGACTTTAAGGGATTAAACAATGGTAGGGTAATTACACTAACTTAACTGGAAAGAATTTCCACGTGTTAAAAGAACTTGGAAGCAGTGGTACATGGACAGCTGCACTGCTGTCTGCTGTGAATTTTCACACTGGCAGAAGCAATATTGTGTATTCAAGGTGTTCCACCAGATCTTGTCAGGGGCAAGACTTGTGGCAGCTAAAGCTGAAAATCAAAATTACAGCTGCCATCTTCTTCTTTCTCCGCACTTTACTGTGATATCTGACACAGTGCTGTGGATTTTGCATGATATGTAAACCTTTCTTGACTGGTGGATTCTGTAATCTCTAAGCTGGTGCAGCAAGCTGAATATACTACAGCAAAATGCCACTACCCCGCAACTGGCCTGGAGAATTAAGGTCTAGACTGCTGCAGAGTACAGAGGGTCTTTGATATTAATACTATAATTGACCTTATTGTCTAGTTATTTTGGAAGAATGCAATACATACCCATAGCTCTCCCCACTGGCACTTGATGTGCTTTTAACTGAGAAATGGCTAGTTGTAAGAAAAGCAGTTGTCTAATGTGAAGTTGTAAAACTTGTTTACTTAAAGTGGCCCATGATTCTGTCTCCAAGCTTAGGGGAATGTCTGAATACTTCACTTTAAAGACTTAACATCTTTAAACTTTCCCTTTCATTCAACAGGCCTTATTTGGTCAAGGTACTCTCTAGTTATTATTCCTAAAAACTGGAGTCTGTTTGCTGTGAACTTCTTTGTTGGCTGTGCTGGCGGCTCTCAACTCTTCCGAATATGGAGGTATGTATTAAGAAGGGCTACTCTACATACTATAACTAAGCATTCACACCACCTCATCTTAACCAGGAATTTATAAATTCTACCAGCCTCAGCATCAGTGCAACAGGCAAGAGGAACTGCACGATTAATTATACATTGCAGAACTTTTTTGTTACATAGTTAGTTTTCCAGTTGAGTGGGAGTGAAGCTTTAAATATTTTCAGTATAGCTAGAGCACGTTTTAAGGAATGCTCTATGTAAGCTGTAGTTTCTGGGTTTAAGGCATTCTTTAAAAGCTGTAGGTCCGACTGACAAACAGCCTAGACTTTCTCCTCCTCATAAGCTTTGCACTTCTGTCAGCTTTCAGTGTTGAATCATGTCAGTTCCAGCTGGATCAAAGGGTTCTTAAGCAGAACACTTATTTTTTTTAATTATTTGTTGAGGGAAAATTTGGAGTTGTCTGGCTTCAGGAAGGCCAGGAATGAGGCAAACTTAACAACTAATTTGGAACTTCGTACATGAACTAAACTATCCTATCCTCAGTTTCCACCCTCAAGTCTGTTGTAATTTTAAAGCTCCTCTGCTGAACAGATTGTTAGGAAGATGCTGTTATTGTAACTGGTGTTCTATTCTTAGTCTGTGCCTTTTTTTTTCCTCCTCCCCCCCCCCAGGTATAATCAGGAGCTAAAAGCAAAACAACAAGAGCAGCTGCAGCAAAGAGATGCTTAACCCAACAGGTCAAATCCAATAATGCACAACCCTTCCCCATGGGACCTAGCTTCACTAATTTTAATGTTTTTTCCTCTGAGAAAGTGGAAGAGGAAATCTAAATGTCTAGAGAGCAAGCGTTTTCTAAGTGCAAATAACAAAGTATCTCCATACATTTAAATAAAGTACAACCTTTTAAATTGTAGTAAAATTGTGTCTTTTTGTCTCTTTAAAAGAAATTGATTGTGGATTGTGCCTAGAATGGCCCCACCTTATCTGACTCTACTGAACAGTGCCGGGAGTGACATGGTACTGGTGACAGTCAGCCAGAGTCTCAGACTGAAGTAATCTTTCATGTCACCGTCAGACCTGGGTGGGGTTTTACCATACTTCCAGTAACCAACGACAGTAGCATTTGCGTTTCATTCCCTGATGCTCTTCCCTGGTAGTAGTGTAAGGATATTCGCTTCAGCTATGTATATCTTCATTTGTTTCCCAGCCACCACCATCTTTAACAAGAGGAGGGCAAACTAGTATGTGCCACTGGTGTTTTAGCTTCTGTCATCCTTTACAACTAGAGGCAGAAGATGGGTGCATGTAAGTACCTGGTTCTTGGGAGTGTGAAAAATAAACAGCCAAAACTTCCACTACTCACTTTCCACCCCCTCCTTAAGTAGATACAGATTTCCTGTGAAGGTGTGCACTCAGAAAACATGTACATGTCAGTTCTCCAAAGCTTTGGAGGCAGTGGTCTGCTCCCATCTGTGGCATGTTTGTGAATAAACACTGAAACACTGAAAGTCAACATCTCTCCCTACTTATTCTCCTGTAAAGAGGAAAAATGTGCCACTGCGAAATAGCTTCCAAGCAATGGCTTTACATGACACTGCAAAAGCTAATCTGTTACTGAGAAGTACAAGGCAATTGTGCTCAGAGCATGGCATCAATGGGCTTCACTGGCAGGTTCTCTGAGACCTCTTCCACCAAAGCTAGGAGTCAGTACCAGAGCTCAGGAATTTATATCTAGGGGAAAAAGAGGACTGTGAGACAGAGTAGCTTCTTCAGGATTCAGCTTTCAGGAGAATGAAGGCCTTGAAATACTGGAGGAGTTTTGCAAAGTCCTGTTATTAAGCCTCTCTCCACCCCTACTTTCCCCCAATCCCATTTGAGTTATCACTCCAGCAGGGCAAGGGTGGAGAGAAAAGGAAATCGTTCTATAGTTACAAGAGCTACAGCACCTTGTTGTGGCACTGATGTCCCCTCCTTTCTCACCCTATGCATAATGTTATATTATCCTGTGCAAAGTATTTGTGCAGGATACTTTAAGGAAAGCATTCTCCATTCCTAGAAGACATGCACCTGGTAGTCTGTCAGCTCCCCTTTTTCAGAGGCTGTCCTGCCATGAAGCTATTTCTCTCCTATGTGTATTCTGCTAGTTTCACTTGCATTTCTTAGTTCTCCTGGCTGAAGTGGTAATACAGGGTATCAACTCAAATGGTGAACTCTCCAGCTGTGTTGTTCACTGAGCTGACAGAGACTGCAGTGACTGAAGATTACCAGACAGAGAGGTGATGTATTTCAGTCCCCCTCCCTTCCCAGTCCTAACCAGATAAGACTCGTCCAGCAAGCCAGTAATGGGGGGGGAAAAAGTGTATTAAAATATTCACAAGATTACAATAGAAAACATGAAAGTCCATTCAAGAAAAAAATATCCAAGATAACTGTTTCCAGATGAGTCTGTAAAAGCAAAAGCACTAACAGTTGGTACACTGGCTCTTGATGTAATCAGGCCACGCGATGCATATCTAGCTCCCTCACACAGATTATACACCTGTCTTACAGGTGTTTGTTCTCTTGCATACCTCCAAGACAGAGGTTTACAAAAGAAAAGTACCCAGTCTATGTTTCCAATTACATTTACCACATAAAAAACACCTGGCATTGCAGGGAGACAGAAAAGATTACACAGCACACTGATCTCCAAAGGCATTGAACTTACATTTTAGAGTGCAAAAATACCTTTAAATGAAAGGGCTTATTAGCTTTAGGGCAGTGAAGAGAAGGGAAAGAGAAGCCTCAAGAAGAGTATAATTGCTGAGCATAATTAATATGATTTTGTAGTCTCTCATATAAAAATGTTACCTAAGTACTAGCACCACAGGGGTGTGGCCACAGCCCAGAAGTGTTACCCACCTTCTCAGCTTTGATGATTTTAAAGAGAAAATATTTCCATCACCTATTATACAATAAGAACATTTTGTATTTGAGGTCCTAGGCAGGTACATTAATATGTAAAATTCCAAGACAAGATTTCAACACAGAGTGAAGGTGTTTTGGTTATAAATCAAACAGCCCACACTTGACCTCAATGAATCCACTCTAAGGCAATGCAGCTTCTAAGTTGCGTATACACATTTACTGCAGTTACAAGACAGATGGTTAAGTAAACAGTTCTCAGAGGTTTAAAAAAAGGTAAAAACTGAATTCCAGCTCTTCTAGTCACCAACTGAAATATCACTAAAGCTTTGAGAGAAAACAAAACCCTACAGGTCTCCAGTTATAAATGACACATCATTCAATTAGTTACAGGGACATATTTGCCACCCTGTAATGGCTCTTAGTGCCATTTCATGAACACGCCAACCATCTCCCTCACAGAACAACTGCTGAAGTCAAAAGGGGCAATGGAGGTTTGATGTACTGAGTACAGCTACCAATGTACTTAGACTGATAATTTATAATTATTTGTAATCCTCTTCTCAAAATTCATTTCTGGTAATTAAAAATAAGGAAGAATATATCCACTGCTAGTAAAAAGCCAAAACTTTTCCACTTTGCAGTTCTGTTAAAAACAGGGAAGATTAATGATGCCACTCACATCCCAGGCTCTAGGGGGTGCCAGTTGGCTTAGCTGCCAGAGCCCAAGCTGGCGATCCAAAACTGCGTTCCTACAATGGGTAGAAGGTCACTTTTACCCATAAAAGACTTTTTTTTTTTCCCCCTCAGCTGAGAAATGGATTTCAGATTGATCCGAGTTTTGTTTGCATGATGAATAAAAGAGAATTCATTGCAAGTCTTTTACATCACACAGACCTTCCCCAGCTCCACTGTTCAAGAGCAATGACCCACGTAACAGTTTTTAGTCATTTGCTACTGCCTCAAGAGAGGCTACCTACCCCTCAGCTGGGCTGCAGCAAGCCTGCCACACAGCACTTCTTTTTAAAATAGATGGTCCTAAAAAGAGCCATCAGCAGTACTACAACAGTGCAAGGACAACACAGTGTTCCTCCACATCCAAGCTGTTCCTTTCCACCTGCAAAGAACAGCATCAGGAAATTAAGAGAATAGGAGCAGAGCAGAGTTAAATTGGTCACCATGTCATCAGGATATGATAACTTTGTCTGACATTAATCTCTGCTTGCTATCCGTCAAGGAAGTAGAAGTCCTCTGTCTCCTGAGACTTTACTAACTAAGCCAACTTAGCATCAGTCCCTTTCATCAGCACAAGTTATCGTATCATTAAACAAGCTCAGATAACCTGAGGGACAGGAAGGTCACAAGTGTTGTCTCACATTGCCTCAAATTCTTTTGACTTCAGCCTGAATAAGTTATTTAATAGCTACATTGTTCATGTTTCCATGACCA
>WAAD01027697.1:89029-127965 GCA_013389945.1 Fregata magnificens | reverse complement strand
AAAAAAAAAAAAAAAAAAAAAAAAAAAGATAATTCCTTTTGCCTTTGCACTGGAGAGGGATTCAGACTGATTTCTGCTATTCCTGGGGGAAGGGACTTCTGTTTCTTTCTAAAAAGATGTTCAGCATTTTAAAAAAATTAAAAAATACTTCCAAGTTCATTCAGCCTTCACAAAGAGGATCCAAGCAGCCTTGCAATGAGCCTCTTCAGTATAGGCAATATGAACATACCTGTAGCTAAACAAAAGCAGTGGAAGGAGATATTTCCTAAAGTTAGTTAGCACCAACCAGATCAGTGTGTTTCCTAATGTTAGGACCAGCCAAATCAGTGTGTCTCCTAAAGTTAGCACCAGATCAGTGTGTTTCTTCAAGTCAGCACCAGATCAGAATTGTGCTCAGATTCTCCAGTATATTCCAGCAGGAAAAGAAACAAACATTAGTAGCAGACTTCAGAGCCAAGGATAGCCCTATCTTCTCATAGCAGCAAGTTTTTGATCGCTACATTCATCACATTTCTCCGTCTTACTCTAAAATGTCTGGGGAGAAAGATGGTAATGCACACAGATGAACACAGATCAAAATAAAGTTTCTCCATCAACCATGTCAAAAGCGTTCATTTCTTACTAAGTGTAAAACAAATGTTGGGAAGTAACAGCCTGGTAGATAAGGAAAGTAGCAGCAGCAGGATTCATCCTGATCTTAATGAGGCTTCTAACAAAGGCAGGTGTTGTCAGGAAACCAGTGAAGTCTGATCCTGATGAAAGAATATAGTTGTTGGCATACCCAACTTTGCTGGGAAAAAACCCACTGTACACAAAATAGTTATTAAAGTTGCACTGTCATAATTAAAGGATTATCTAATGTGGTTCTGAAAGGGTCTGCCATAGGCCTAAAGCTATTTTTCATTTACTCGATGTTACACTGGAACGTAGGCTTAAGGTTGCAAAAATCAAGCTAAGAGTGTTGCAAGCTCACTGGAGGACAGGATAAGAATTCAAGTGTTCCGCTGACAAATTGAAGATGAGGTCTGAAAAAGCCGTGACATAATTTCAGTAGAGACAAATTTGCAGACAATACAAAACCGGGAGGAGTTGCTGGCACACCAGATGGTTGTGCCGCCATTCAGAGGGACCTGGACAGGCTGCACAATTGGGCTAAGAGGCATTTCATGAAGTTCAAGAAAGAGAAGTGCAAAGTCCTGCACCTGGGGAGGAACAACCCCATGCACCAGTACATGCTGGGGGCTGCCTGGCTGAAAAGCAGCTTTGCAGAAAAGGCCCTGTGGGGGTCCTGGTGGACACCAGGTTGAACATGAGCCAGCAGTGTGCCCCTGCTGCAAAGGCAGCAAATGGTATCGTGGGCTGCATTAGGCAAAGTATTGCCAGCAGGTCAAGGGAGGTGATCCTTCCCCTTTATTCAGCACTGGTGAGGCCACACCTGGAGTACTGTGCCCAGTTCTGGGCTCTCCAGTACAAGACAGATATGGACTTACTGGAGCAAGTCCAGTGCAGGGCCACAAAGATGATAAAGGAACTGAGGCATCTGTCATGTTAGGAAAGGCTGAGAGAACTGGGACTGTTCAGCCTGAAGAAGAGAAGGCTTAGCGGGGATCTTGTCAATGTGTATAAATACTTGATGGGAGGGAATGAAGAGCACTGCTCTTCTCAGTAGTGCTCACTGGCAGGACAAGAGGCAACGGACAGAAATTTAAAAAAAGGAAAATCCACCTGAACACAAGGAAGCACTTTTTTTACTGTTTGATCAGTCTAAGTGATCAAACAGTGGAACAGGTTGCCCAGAGATGATGTAGAGTTTCCATCTGTGGAGATACTCAAAACCCAACTGGGCACAGCGCTGGGCAACCTGCTCTAGCTGACCCTGCTCGAGGAGGGGGAGTTTGGAACTAGATGATCTCCAGAGGTCCCTTCCAACCTCAACCATTCTGTGACTGATTCTGTGAAATAGACTGAACTAGGAAATGGATAAGAATCGGAGAGAAGGGGTTATGGTAGACCAAACTGAAAATTATTTGCTGCTACAAAAAAAGCCAGCACCACGTTAGGATGTACAAAACAGAAATCCTTCTACTACATGCTACTCTGAGAAGACCTCAGCTGGAATGTCACTTCTAGTTTTGAGCACCAGATTTCAGGATACAAATGGGTCACCTAAAGAAAGATCCTCTTCAGCAGAAGAGAATGATCAGAGATCCTTAACAATCTATGAGGAGTTTAATCTAGAAACAAGAAGCTGTGAAATTATATTCAAGTAGTGGACTTGCAGAGAGGAAGGAAATAAACTGCCCTCCGCATCCTCTGTGCAAATATAGGTTACATAGGATTTTTATCCACACATCAAAAAAACCAAAGAGTGAAGCCCTAGATTTCCTCGAGGTCATTCAGCCTCCACTACAGGCTTTTAAGAACAGATAAAGCATCTCTAAGGAAGTAACAGTGGTATAATGGAGCCATAGGAGAGAGGTGAGGGAGTACTACGCTTCCAGATCCCATGGAGCCCTTTTTTGTGCTTACATGAACGGACAGAGCTTTGAGGAAGAAACATTTCATTGAAAGGTTCAACAGAGTCTGAGGCAACCACCTACAGCTATAGCTTCCTATCCCTTTAACTCTCTAGGCCTTAAGTTTTCACAGGTAAACTACCATTTCACAAAATTCATTAGATCAACACTATCCCTGTACCTTAAAGGACTAAGCTTGAATAGATGGACTCAATACAGAAGCAAACAGTTCTGTGACCTGTGTTACACAGGTCAGGTAGGCCTAAACATTTCCTTCATTTACACTGCTAAGACATACATTTCTGATAACTAGGAGCCAAAATTTGGCTGACCAAGTGAGAGTGTCTAGTTTATATGAGAAGGCAGCTTGTACTGAGAATCTGACCAAGGAAAGATGAATACCCTGTATACATAAAGAACTCTGTGAATATAAAGAAGATATCTTCTTTACATTCACTTCAACAAAAGAAATTAGGCCCTATAAGCAAAAAAAAAGAATTTCCAGGTCAACCTAGAATCTTCAGGCATCTTCCAGTTCCTCCGTTAATAATCAAGATAAAAATATTTTAAAATTGTGATGCGAGTTTTCACTTTCTCTCTCGTCACACAAGATACAAAAAAGAATATTGGCAATTTATAAGCAAAATTCTTACCGCATTTCAACATGCAACATTGGTCTCACTTCTGTACGATTAAATAGACTATTTACACACAATACATATATATCTTTCCCTCTGTATGCACATGCATTGGTCCTAGCCTAGGCATCAAAGGCCACATGTGAGTTCTCTGGGTCAAATCTTGTTCAAGCAATTCCAGTCTGAATGTGTGTTTTCCTTTGGATAGCTTAGGATCTCATCTCAGTTCTTCCGAATATCAGCATAGACCACAGACTCTGACTTGTTAATCTTGTCGCTGTGCTGTCCTCCGGAGTGATCTAACTGCGCGTAAATGACTGGGCCCTGGGAACAGAATAAAAAAGCACAATCAGTATTTTTCAGAATAGGCCATACTGCCCCTCGCTTCTGCCAGGGCTGCAGCAAGACCAAAGCTAAAGCAAAACCACAGAGCTTTTATGACTGCTAACGGCACTTTGAAGCAGGTGGAATGAACCCTCACCTACAAATGAGCTCTAGTCTGCCACCTTTCTCCTATCAGGAGCATGCCAAACAGCACCATTTCCTCCCTTTAATGCTGTTACGGCTGCTTGCTTCTTACAAAAAGCAAAATCTAGAATCCTTTGTTCTGAAAAGCAGCAATTCTTACATGCTGTGGAGCGAAGATATATGGCATAGTCAGATGCATGCCAGATTTAGTATTTTTCAGGAGGAACTGTACTACAGATTTACCAGTAGACAGCAGAGTATACTTCCCATACTGCCACTCAAGTCCTGTAAATCCCAGCACAGCTGTACCACTCAGATAATGAGGGAGAGAACAAACCTGCAGCCACCTTATGACACCAGTCACTGCCCAAGCAAGTGATGGGATCAAGACTTACACAGCAGTGAGCCAGAAAATACTGAAACAGTGCAGTAATGCAGAATTCTTACCTGACTTTTGAGCCAACCCAGGTAGCGAGCACCTCCACAGATACACTGGGCAGGCATGGCTGCACACCTTTGTTATATTTACTGGGGTGCAGTGGAGGATATTACAGCACCATCTTTCAGCAGAGCATGCAAACACGCCAGCGCCTTCCTAAAACACCACGTCCTCCAAAACACAGCCCACAGGAAAAGCAAACTGCAGCTATTCGAGATGGGCTGAGGACAGGACTGCAGCCTATAAAGAGCAGGTACCCAACAAGACAGGTGGGACCTTTATGGAACAGTCTGACATGCAGCTCCCATTCTGCATGCCCCAACTGACATAAGCACAGAGCAGAAGATTGCGACCACCTACCAGGTGATCTCAGCAGAGAGACCACACACCTACACACACACACACACCCCCGTGCAGGAGGGAAAGCGACTATCTTATTTGGGAGTGGCTGGGGGAAATTACGAGGAGAGATCTTTTAGTTTGGTTGCAGACTTTTTAGCAGTTTTTGCTTCAAAATCATTTCATCCATTTAACTCTGTTTCTGCTTCCCTCATGTCCCAGGAAGAAGTAGCCTTCACAAGCATTTCTCTTACCCCCTTCTCCGCAGTACTTTTGGTATCCTGCCAAATTAGAAAACGTCTCTATGGAATTGACCCAGAAATCCTTCCATCTATCTTCCAATGCAATTAGGGGCCAGAGATGAAAAGAGACCTTCTGTACAGAAAATTAAGTCCTTGAAGGACTATAGGTACACTTTTGCACAGCTGTTTTCCCCCCAACACAATGGCAAAGCACGCACCTGATAGATACCTTGTTATCTTTCAGAAGCAGTTTAAATCCAAATTTTCTTCCTTCTGGGTAAAGTATTTCCCAAGTGATAAAGAGTAGAGGAAGGAGATGGACAGAAGGATGAAAACTTGCAAGCAGATATAGAACGCTGAATATAAATAACAGACTGAGAAAATGCTCAAAAAAGACACTGATGTCTTAGAAAATTCTGGATTTCAAGTCTCATTAGAGCCACTTTTTTTCTTCTTTTCCTGCTATTGGCTCTCATGTTGTTCTGGTCTCCAACATTGTATCAGGATTACATTACTAATTCCAGTTAGAGTGCAGTGTCCATATAAACTTCAAGGCAAAGTGACCATAAGCTTTATTTGTAAGCAATTCTGGAAGTCTCACCTGCCTGAGGCCATAGGTCAAGGGTATGATAAATTCAGCTTGAGAGTACTTCCTATCAGTTAAAAAAAAAAAAACATCTACAACTGCATAAAGTACTCACTATGACATTTCAAGTTTTGTTCAAGTAATTCTGATGGGTCAATTTTCCACCACAGGAGTTCACTCAGGATCTTATCACTATTCTAATTTTATGCCAGGTTAAATATAGTTATTTTGCTGCAACCAGCATGTTAGGTGGTGGTGGAGAGACTGACTGATGTGATCACCTGGTCCAATCCAAGCTATCATTGTCTCAATGTGTTCACTATCACCTAAAAAAGTGGTAGATTAGCTAACACAGAGAAAAAGAGGACCGAGGATTTATTATAATGCTCCATCTATTTCATTTGCTGCCAACTGATTTTCTAGCTGATTATAATCAGCGCCAGGGCCATTTTTTTTCCTGCATTTGATACCTCCAGTGATCTGAATCTTTGTAAAGACTCTTCTTCCACAAGTAAAAGCTTCAAAAAAGTCTAAACAATTCAGAACTTTCACCTGATCCCAAATAAGCTCATTCTGACTCTTCGGAACCAGAAGACAGACCAGGACTGCTATATAAAACCCAGCATTTCCCTAAGCCTTGCAATTTTTCCATTCAGAACTGAAGGCAAAAGAGTAGCAGGTGTACCGATACCTTGCTAAGCGTTTGTCAGCAGAGTCATGAATTGCGAGTTACAGCAAAGAAAAAGGAATTACAAAGTTAGACCATCATGGTCTAACAGTGGTCTACAGTATTTTCAAATTTTTTAGAATCTGAAAGATGTTGCAACTGCCACAGATTCCAGCTCCAGGAAATTTATCTGAAATTTAAATCAAGATTCTTGTCCCTATGAACTGCTCCTTCCCAGGGTCCTGGGGTCCAGTTCAAAGCCTGGAACAGAGCTCGAACATAGCCTGTTCAGGTATGTCTTAAACCAGAAAGAGCAAAGCCAGAGATCTGCACTTAAGTTAATGTAGCTTTAGTGCTCCCCTCTTCTACACTGACAGACCTACCTGCTTAGGATCTCTACACCATACTACTCTGTACATCAGAAATGCACTTCTATGGACGTTACCCTTTAAGATCAGTGGTCCTTCAGCCTGCCCAGAAATGAATACTCAGCTACCTGCAAAGCACAAAGAGAAATGACAGCCACCTTGGAGTTGGCATATCTTGGGACAGCACACATCTGCCCCCCAGTTTGCCTGCTGCAACCCAGATTACTAGCTAAACAAGGGCATCCATGTGGGAAACACATATAATTCTTGCCTTCACTGGAAATGCTTTTCTCACTCATCCAAATAACAGTCACGGTAGAATAAGAGTCACTACGGAATGATGGCATGGAGAAGACAGACCACAAACAAATTTGACAGGACAGAACATACCTGCTGAGAAGGAAGACACAGTGAACACAAGTGGAGTTGTTGCAACCAGCTGAACATTCACATAAGCAGATATGCATACTTTCAGCACTCTGGGGGACGCCAGCACACATCCTAGCAAGTAACAGGCTACAAGGAAGTCCACAGGCCTTTACTGTTTGACTGCAGCACTGACTGTGTGAACCACTGGTCTAAAACTGCCAGGCAATCCAAGACACAAAAGTGTGCCTGAATCAGGAAGCAGCCTGCAACAGCTTCTGGGAACTGCTAGGAATCTGAATATCAGCATTCCACCTACACCATGGCTCAAAAGCTTGAATACTACAACTGATTTCTTGATTACCAAGGAATATCAGGTTTTACTTATATGTGATGCTAGATTTCAAGTATGTTAATTTGCATGTTGATATCACCCCTTTTTTTTCAAAAACAATGGCTAGAAGTTAAAAATATAAGTGTAATCAATTGAAATTTAGTTTACTCACTGATTTGAACCATCTGTTCAAAATCTCATCTACCCTGATTTTATTGTGGATCTTTTTAAAGAAAAGTAAATATGTTTACTTGCTGTTCTGTAAAGATGGGACAAATGCTTAACAGAAGGTAGAGGAACCACTTGCTGCTACAAATGGTTGCCAAGAAAAGTAAATCCAGACAAAGCACTCTTTGCATGACGAAAGAGATTAAAAACCTAAAAAACTAAACTAAAACTAAACAAAACTAAAGCCATTTGCCCTATTTTTCCTTTGAGGTCATGAGTGTTCACACTTTGGGTTTTTCTTTAGGAATTTACCTGCGGGAAGATCCTGGAGGACTCTGTCAAGGAATAAGCAGACTGGAGTGACTCCAGAAGGGCAAAAGCATGCTGATTCTGAGCTATCTTTACAAAGTTTAGATTTACTTTGACATGTTCCTTCCAGTACATTGAGACCCAGAACACTGGGGACACGGAAGGTTGAGGACATAGCAAGTTTTCACACCAAAACATTATAGACAAGATAAAAGTATTTTTGCTTTCAAGATGTAAGTGCAGAACAGCAAAACTCTTCTTCCATCTAGCTCTCAGAGCACTTGCATGTACTGCTCGTACCATGACAGTAATTAGATAAAACATCTTGGTCTTTTGCCCTAGGGAAGTTGACTCCAACAGCTACTGCAACATATATCCCACACACAAGCTTTTTTTCTTCTTCCCCACCCCTCCCACCCCCCCGAGGTGGGGGGCTGGAATCACCTGTCTCATTCACCCATTCTAGAAGCGCCTCCCATGAACTAGAAAAGACGAGCTTCATCTAGGCCTTATAGGCAGGCTGCTGCTAGTAGATCCACGCCAGACAAAATCTGAACTATTTTTAAATCTTATAACTTGAGTATATTGCCTTTATGTTCAGAGAATAACTATTCTCTGAAGTCAGTAGGTACCTTTGTGGGCCTATGTGCTAAAATTCTGGAAATACTGCACCTGCTAAGAACAAGGTGCATTTCAAAACCAGATTGGAAGTCCAACAGAGTAGGGGCTTTGACTTTATCCAGCTCACTGTCAGCACTGTATTTTTTTCTTGTAGTGTTAACACATTAACATGCATCTCCCTTATTTTGTCAGGAGAAATTAAGAAACCAGGTAGTAACTCTGATTTAGAAACCCATCAGTTCACACACTATTCTGCAGCTACTTGCTAAAAGGTGGCTAATTAAGAAAAAGTCCATTTTGGACTTAAACTCACGCAGGATCCATACCTCCACAGGAAAATTGCTGGGAATACACAAATCAAGAGGTAAGCAACAGCTTACAAATAAGGAAATCCTGTATGCTGTTAACACGTAATCATATATTGCATAGAATCCCTCTCTGAATCATGCTCTCTCCCCTCTGACTAATTTCCCATGGGATGTTAAGTCTGGATAAGAGCCACCTTTTTCCTTCAAAGTCAGCAGAACTTTGCCAACAGCAGCAAGCACAAGACAAAGCATGGCAATTTCAAGCCCACAGAAGTTGGGTGGCTCAGCAGAGGAGGGCTCTCAGCAGCAAGAGTCATCTTCGAACTGATCATCACTGGTCAGTGTTTGCACTGTGCTGGCTCATTTCCTTGGGAAGGAAGTACATGCCACAGAGCATGCACCTTCACAGTGAAGAGAGAGTAAATAAAATTCCTCCCTGTTACAATCCTAGAACAGATTATGCAGCTTTATGGGGTGATTATACATCTAGTATATAATGTTGTCTCTACAGTAAACAGCTACCCACTGCCCACTCCTCATCCTTGCCAGGTTCTCATCCTTGCACTTCACTACCACTTGTGTATTTTAACACACAAGATCAGAACCATCTTTTTTTATACATTAGTACAAATAGTATCAAGATGCTATTCGTTCAACTGCACTAAGCCTTCTACGAAAGAGTTCACCAGTCCCAGCTTACTGCGCATCCCTTGTTCGGAGCAGACACTTTTAACGCCCAGCCCTCATCACCTTAACAGACAGCACCTAATTCACGTGTCCCACCCTGCCTTTATCTTTTCCATACCTTCTCCCCCATGCTCTGGGAGGATCCTGCTTCAGGAAGCAGCAGGAAGCAGTTTACCTGGTGTGATCTGGCGGGCACGCTGTTTACCAGACCCTCTGTGTCGGAGGGCGACTTCTGCGGAGCCTGCTTAACCGGTGACATCAAGCTCTCAGATGTACTGCAGCTGACGAGGTGGCAGAGCAGAGTTTGCACGACAATGTTCAAGAGGCACAAAAAAAAAAAAAAAAAAAAAAAGAACAAAAACAAAAAACGAGTGATGGCAAGATGAATGTGGCAGATTATGCCAAAGTAAAAATGAACATAATGGATTCTGAAATAAACACATATAATTCTCCATCTCTCCCCAGATGTTTCTCTATCCTTCCTCCCAGAGTCTCACTGGTAAGCAACATGAAGGAACAACTATTAACATTGGACAGCAGCTCCTCCAAAACCCCATGTTCCCTAGACATTCCTATTCAACCCAACCTGCTAAAACCATACGTGTTTTCTTCCCTGAGGCTTCACACTCAGTTAACAGTGGTAAACAGCAATTATCTAACTATAAGCTATACAGTCCCAGCCACTGAGGCAAGTGTTATACCAGTGCTACAGTTAGAGCAAACACTTGCAAGAGCCACCAGCCCTCCATACCAGAAAGGTACTTCCTACCAAACTCCACATTAGTTCCCTTGCTTTTGGTCAGGCTACGATCCCAAAATAATTCTGCCCACTCAAAACAGACACTAGTCTCCAGAGCAATTACTTTAAGAGTCACACGTGACATGTAAGCTATATGCCCTGATATAGCTACTTGAATATCTCATCAGGCAAATCTTGTTTTTCAAACAAGAAAACTGTCTTGTGGTGGGAACCAACACCCCTAAAAGAAGGTTGCTTCTTTCCATCTGCTTAAAGCAGGACTGAAAAGAAAACAAGCCTGTGGCAGACAGAGAAATGACTACCACAGAGCTAAGTATATGAGCAAATGCCCTTAAACCTAACGTTAGTAGCTTCCGGGCAATGCAGTAATGGGTCTCTAAATGCTAGGTCTACCTCCTTGTACCCAAGCACCCAGGAAAGAAAACTAGCCACCTCCTTGACAGCAGACACAGGAGTTCCCTTTGCTACCACAACCCTCTGACCACTGGGCATCCTTTTGCCCCAGTCTTTGTAAACAGACAGTGTACAAAGCAAGTACAGAAACAAACAAATGAGGACAGTGACATTAAGCAGACCACCTCCTCACAGGGCAATCATTTTTTATCCTTTGGTAAGTCTAACCATAGAAGCCTTAGCTCCTCATACGTATAGCAGTAAGAAAAAAAAAAAAATAACACCCCCAGCCATCACAGCAAGGGGCTTCTACTGTCTCAAAGTAGCTCTTCCTTTACCAAAATGATGTAATCATTGTTTGCTTTATTCACAAAATTCCTCATATCTACACTATCTAAAAGTCATAATTCAGGTTTAAGCAACTAATGCACTTAGATCACTGCAAGTTTTCAAACACCTGAGCTGTCTCAGCCAGAGGAACACCTATAAGGAATTTACTTTTATTTTGACACAAAAAGGGCTTTGCATTTCCTGTGCTTTAGCCAATGCACTGGCAAGTTCACTTGTTGGAAGAGATGGAGGGACACCATCTGGGATAAGCAGCAATCCCACCCCAGTTAGACATGAGACAATGAAACCCAAGCACCCAGTGAAATGTACCATCCCTTTGCCAACAGATTCCAGCACAAATTACAGTGAAGTTATGTTAGTGGAGAGCTAGCTGGTTAGTCAGCAAAGGAAGAGGAAACATGTACACATACACACAGGTATTAACAGCAACCACCAACTTGATTAGTTACCATGGTGTCTAGTGGGACTGGAAGAGAAGACCCAGCCCTGCTACATTCCCAATCTGGCGTCTATATCAGGATCTCTGTAAGGAGAGGAAGGTAAGCAGGATCCGATCCCAGCACACCAAGGCAGAAAGAAAAAAACAAAACAAAACAAAACAACAAAAAAAACACCGAAGTCAGAGCATGAACAGAGACTGTGGCCATGCAGGGGTCCTGGATGCCGCGCAGCGCCCCAGCCCACCTCAGTTCAAGGCGGAATGGTTATCTAAGAGTAAGTGCATCTCACCACGACCACCACCACCACACAGTGGGTTAGAGTCATGTAGAAGACAGTCCGTAAGTTTGGAGGGGGGTCACAGCATACTTGGTTTCTCTTTACACGTCATGCAGAGCTGGCATGGTCAGTGAAAGCAGTATTTAAACTTCAGAGATTACTTTCCCAAGAGAGTAGTTAAATCTACTACAAGAAATTACAGTGCATAAACTACTGCTCCAGGCTCAGCACCAGCATGTGTCCTTCAGCAGGAAGACACTGGAGAGCAGGTCACTGGGAAGCAAGGCAAGCAGACCACCTCACGCACACTGCTGGTGCATGACACTGCAGGCTTCTTTTCAGTTCTTAGCGGAAGGACACATGCGGAAAGGGAAAAACAGGCTTTCCACACAATTTTGAGCACGCACAGCCGCCTTTGCTATATTTAGCCTTACCATCGGGCAATAGCCAACTCACTTTCTCTAAGCTCTCCAACTGGGAAAGGACAGGGCAAAGTTCAATTCAGAAATCCCCACAAGTTTATTTTTGGAGTTATTTTCTTTTATGCCACAGGCAACCCAAAGAACCTGCAGGAAGCAGGAATATTTGTTGGGGAAAGAACAGAAGAAAGTCATAAGTTTGGGGTTTGTTTCTAAGACTACATATATAATTTTCATTCTTTCTTATAGAAGTGAATTACCAGCTAATTAGAGAGGAGAAAAAAGGAAGCGCCTCCCCCACTAGCACCAAGCTCCATCACCACAGGACTGTTAGTTCTTGTTGCTTTTTCATATGCCCAGTCAAAGATCTGTGCTTCACTTTGGAGTTATCCTCCTAACACTAAAAACCTTGCAGGGATGGTAACAGTTAACCAAAAACAGACAGTGAATGAGAATGGATGCAGAGTGGCTACTTCTTCCTTACTTTGAAGTGTGTTGATGAATGGGGTTTTGGGAAGTATACTCCAGGCTCAGGAGCCAGACACTGGCAACCGAAAAATCCAGTCTTAATCTCAACGTAGAGCATTCCTTAAAAAGTGCATGTGTGGCACTTTTCCTTTGGGGGTTGGGGGTGGTAGGGGGAAGCAGGGCTGGAGGGAAGGGAAGGGGAACAGACCAGAGCTAGGGGATCTTGGATTAAATGTTCTTAGGGCATATATGCTTTTGGCTGGGGATCACCTCCAAGATTTAGTGATTTTCAGGTGCAACTCATGGTCAGTAGGTCTTTTCAAGCACAGTACAAAGATAATCATTATAGGCAGATGACCAGTGTTCCACGTGGCCATACCCTATCTCTAGCCATGGTTGCCAAGACTTGGCTGAAACAACTCCTACCCCACTCTAAGCCCTCCCTCTGATCCTGCTGCTGTTCCTCACATCATCCACAGGTGAGGAGGGAGATCTCTTACCCAGAGTATCGTTTTTTAGAGTTGTTCTTTCTGATGACAAGACACACGACAATAGAGATGAGCGGTGAGAGACCTGTAACCGTACCGATGACTATCCCTGCCACCATGGCAATGGGGAACGCAGGCAGGCTGTCTGGGGAGAGAAGAGAGAAAACATTCAACTCTTCTGCATTCCCTGATTAACAGAAGTGAACACCACAAATGCTCTTGACCTCAGATTCATTTAGAGCAGAAGGCACTAATGTAATATCCAGGAATTATAACATGCAGTCTCAGTGGTAGTGATAGCAGGCAGCCAGCAGAATAACATATGAACAAAGCACACACCAAGAGTGTTCTTAATGTCACCGTCCTTCAGAAAGGAGTTTATCCTGAACCAAGAATTTTTACATGTCAGGGAACACAAGTGACAACAAGGACAACCCTGTCTCATTTTGTATCTGAAGGGGAAAAAGAAGTTATATTCATCTGGCAATTCCCAGCAAGGTCAACAGGAAGAGGCAGGCATACCTGAAAGCAGATTTGAACATAGCGCATTGCTAACCACCTAAGAGTGCTGAAGGCTGGGTCTTCTCTGGGTAGCATGCAACAGACAGCCTAGTTACTACCCATGATCACTCTTAAAAGTCTTTACACGTGATTCTGGTGTCTCAAAATACATCTCTACACATTTTTATAGTCTTTCTTCCCCTTCTTAAGTCAGGATCATTGTACAATACTAGAAATACGCTTATAGGAACACAGTGTTGCCTTGCTCACGTTTTCCCCAATATAATTTTGGGGGAAGGTAGGCCAAGAAAGAGCAGCCAGAAACAAAAGCCAATCAGACAATGAGCACAAAAGACTTCCAAGATAAGGAATACATATACTACCATTACAGCTTTTCCCAGTAAGAAACGAAGTCCCTCCCCTGCCCCCGCATCGTGTTTAATGCAAGGAACATCTTAGTCCAGAGGGTTTCTTTCAAGACTCCATGCTACACTAGCTACTTGCACCAAATACAAGTGAATCAGCGTAAGATCCAACAGGTAAAACATCTTATATAGAAAAATCTTTCTCAGATACCTGTATCTGATCATCACAGAATCGTTGAGGTTGGAAGGGACATCTTGAGATTGTCTAGTCCAACGCCCCTGCTCAAGCAGGGTCAACCAGCACAGTTTGCTCAATACTCCGTCCAGTTTGGTTTTGACTATCTCTAAGGATGGGAGACTCCATAACCTCTCTGGGCAACCTATTCCAGTGTTCAACTACAGTAAAAATGTGTTTTCTTATGCTCAGACAGAATTTCCTGTGTTTCAATTTATGCCCATTGTCTCTTGTCCTGTCACTAGACACCACTGAAGAGCCTGGCTCAGTCTTCTCTAGATCCTATCAATGTACATAAAAACCTGGTGAGAGGATCCCCCTGAGCCTTTCTTCTCTTTTGCAGGCTAGACAACCCCAGATGTCTCAGCTTCTCCTCGTATGAAAGGTGGTCCAGTCCCTTAATCATCTTAGTCATCCTTTGCTGGACTCTTTCCAGCAAGGACCACAGACCATACTTACATAAAGCATTCCCAGCAAGTTTGCAGTCTGTAGACCAAGCCCATTTTGACCTACCTATCTAGAAGGGAGCAGCACAACACAGCACCCTGAAGCAGGGGCATCATACTAAGAAAACAGGGCTTACATTTAGTACTGTTCATTTTCAGTTCAGTGACTTTCAGGAGAAGGGCTACCTGATCTCCAGCTGTTTCACTGATCATACCATCCTTTGGCCGAATATCGCATCAGCAGCTTTCCCAGCTCTCCAGTGTTAGATGCCAATTCATAACAGCATGGTAATCCAGACTCTTAGTAAGAAATTAAAGATGAAGACATGAGTGCCACAATTTAGAGGAAGACATCCCTTCTTTCCAGAACCTTTTCGCAGCCCAGAGGTCCATCTGCTGTTAAGGAAGAGAGTCCTACAAATGGTAATACTTTTCAGGTACATAAGACTGAGATTGTGTTTAAGCCCCATGCAAAGATAAACAAATTTATTTTGAGGCATATGTGGTGGGTTAACCGTGGCTGGACGCCAGGTGCCCACCAAAGCCGCTCTATCACTCCTTCTCCTCAACTGGACAGGGGAGAGAAAACGTAACGAAAGGCTCATGGGTCAAGATAAGGACAGGGAGAGATCACTCAGCAGTTACCATCACAGGCAAAACACACTCAACTTGGGGAAATTAGCTTAATTTATTAACAATCCAATCAGAGTAGGGTAATTAGAAATAAAACCAAGTCTTAAAACACCTTCCCCACACCCCTCCCTTCTTCCCAGGCTTAACTTCACTCCCGATTTTCTCTACCTCCTCCCCCTGAGCAGCACAGGGGGACAGGGAACGGGGGCTGCGGTCAGTTCACCACATGTCGTTTCTGCTGCTCCTTCCTCCTCAGGGGGAGGACTCCTCACACTCTTCCCCTGCTCCAGTGTGGGGTTCCTCCCATGGGAAACAGTCCTCCACACACTTCTCCAACGTGGGTCCATCCTACGGGCTACAGTTCTTCACAAACAGCTCCAGCGCGGGTCCCTTCCACCAAGTGTAGTCCTTCAGGAACAGACTGCTCCAACGTGGGTCCCCCACGGGGTCACAAGTCCTGCCAGCAAACCTGCTTCAGCATGGGCTCCTCTCTCCACGGGTCCACAGGTCCTGCCAGGAGCCTGCTCCAGCGTGGGCTTCCCACAGGGTCACAGCCTCCTTCAGGCATCCACCTGCTCCGGCGTGGGATCCTGCATGGGCTGCAGGTGGATATCTGCTCCACCATGGACCTCCACGGGCTGCACGGGCACAGCCTGCCTCACCATGGTCTTTACCACAGGCTGCAGGGTAATCTCCGCTCCAGCACCTGGAGCACCTCCTCCCCCTTCTTCACTGACCTTGGTGTCTGCAGAGTTGTTTCCCTCACATATTCTCATTGCTCTCTCTCCTGGCTGCTGTTGCGCAGGTTTTTGTTCCCCCGTTCTTAAATATGTTATCCCAGAGGCGCTACCACCGTCACTCATGGCTTGGCCTTGGCCAGCAGCAGGTCCATCCTGGAGCTGGCTGGCGTTGGCTCTATCAGACATGGGGGAAGCTTCTAGCAGCTTCTCACAGAAGCCACCCCTGAGGCCCGCCCGCTACCAAAACCTTGCCATGCAAGCCCAACACAGCATATAAGAAGTAGGATTTCCCTAGTTTCTGTGCTTTTTCACCTTTCCAAGTGCAGGAATAACTGTCTGCAAAAGCATCAAAACAGACATGTATTTCTGTGAGCAGACCAGCTGTTGCCTTGTACACAAGAAAAAAAAACCAGACACACTTTTTCAGAGCAAGAAAGTAAGCAGCAATCCCGAACTATAGTGCAGAGTGTCTGCTGAAAGAGTGATATTAAAAATTTGATAGTTTGTAATTTCTTTGACTCAGGTGGGTTTTTTTGGTTGGTTGAATTTGAGTAAAGCGCAGCAGTTATGTTCTGTTGACAGAGGTTTTTAAGACCGTATTAAAAAATGCAACTGTTTGCACATGAAACTAGAGTCTGGCTTTATTGCCTCTCAGAACATGGTCCAACAGACTATGAAAAGCTCACACAATTTTACGACCACATAGTTCAGCTGAAGAATGTCTCCCCCCCATGTTTTTCTTATATTTTTCAGCATTCCACAGTTATATGAATTCCTCATAAGTACTTGCAGAGCAGCCAATGACTTCATTGTAACAGACAGTCCAAGCTACATAACCAAACACCAGCTCTGAAAGCTAACATTTAAGTTAATAGCTTAACACAAGCCAAAAATCCAGCCTTTCAAAGAACACTTCACTAAATATCACCGTAATCCAAAGCAACTTCCATTTTCACTGAAAGTATGTTAGTATCAGTTTTATGAAATAGGCAGGAAACTGAAGTTTTCCATTGCTGCTAAGTATAAAGATTTTCATACAACAATTCTAATTTATCCCCCATGAGAGTTCAGATCAAAGATGGACTACGTCCATATAACACAAGCTGTCTTGAACACGGTGTTAAGTAGCTTCCTATTACACGTAGGGGCAGCCTAATGTAAGCCCTTGGAATTCCCTATAAATTTCTGTCATTTAGGCTTTGAACAGTAGTCCTTTCCAGATTGAGATGCACTAGTGAAAGACCCGTCTTGCTTCTCATCCCTGCCAGTAGGATTCTTCCAATGTAGTTGATGGAGCTGTTTGGGCAAACACCATGTAGATCTCTGCAGTGAAAATCAGCTGAGTTAGCTTGGCTTGGCAATTTTAAACAGTTAAGCCAACCTGGAACTTATTAAAAGTTTAATCCAAAATCTAAGGCTAACCAAGCATCTATGAGATCATTTAAATGTGTAAAGTATGTATGTGGCTTTGAACAGTTTACAACACCAGAAATATGATTCAGAACAATAAAATGTATACATAGCAGAAAAAAAAAATATCAGCGAGAGTCAACATGTACTTATTTCAACTGAAAAAATTTCTCCAGCTCAGTTCAGGATAAATTACAACCTATTACAAGAGCAGTGCTTTCAGGTAAAGTCAGAATGCAAGACAACATTACCACTATAGCCTGAAAACCTGTTTTCAAGGTCTTCCTAAGAATTTGAAGACAATTGTTGCAGCATTTTTCTGATGGCAAGAAGTATTGCCAAATACAGGGTTCCCTTCAGAAACAGTGAAATTCTCTTGTCCAGATGCTCCACCTATGGGGAAGCTGGCTTGCAAGTCTGTTCAAAGATATCAGCTGAATTAGCGTACTGAAGTCAGTCTTCATTTGCTTAACCTGAGTTAAAATCTGAAGAGGCTTTGCCAAGACAGCCTGACTTTGCCAAACCAGCAGTTGCTTTACTGCTTCTTTATAGAGACTATCAATACATTGTGAGAAAATAAACTGACACTATTTTATATAGACTTCCAACTTCCAAGAAACAGAAAGTTCTAAGTGATGGTGGGACCTCCGGAGGTCCCATCCAACTCCAACTGCTCTGTGAAGAGAAGAGTTAGATATAGACCTTGCCTACGTAAGTACATGTAGTGACCTCATGAGCAGGGGTACACACCTGTTATAGCAGCAGTATCATTCTAATTGGAGCATATACGTAGGTATCTTCCCTAACGTATTAAAATCTAATGGAATAGCTGTATCAGCACTGCCATTCATGAATTCAACATTTATTCTTGTCCTTATTAAATATGAACTTGGAAATCCGATCACTGTAGGAACCACTTCATTGTAGGAACAGTCACACTTTGGCTGACCTCCAGCTTAGCTAGAACAATCAAACGTTTTGGATGGCCAAGGGAAATAAAGAGCCAAATTGACATACAGAATATAAGTGCTCTCGAACTGTGATCATCGTTACCAAATGCAAACCAGAAGCCTTGAACGACTGCAAGTAGCCAGCCCTTGCTGCTTATAAGGGTCACCATGGATACTGTAAGAACATCTGAATAAAAGAGACTGAATGCACATCCAACACAAATACCTTCGCATGGAAGATGGTAGTATTTCACTGTCTGTCAGCATGTGCTCGGGCCAGATTATTAGTTTTGTTTTCCAGTATATATACTGGATGGGTTCCAAAAAGAAGAGTCTGCCACTTTCTCTCCTTGCTCCCCAGATTTCAAAAGTCATCCTACCCCTTGATGTAGCATAATACAGAAAAAAAATTCATAGGACTTTGAAATGAGAAGATGGGTTTTCATCAAGGCTTCCATCAGCTTTTGCTAATACTTGTTGAAAGCATAGGAATTAGTGGGTATAGAGGAAAAGGGTATGACATTCAGTTTTTTTAAACAGCTGACAGAATATCAGTTCTATTATTAGGACCTGGAAGAAGAGAATTAAAAAGATAGTTGTTCCCTCCAGGCTACTCCCCCACCCCCAAGAAAAGTNGGGGGGGGGGGGGGGGGGGGGGGGGGGGGAGGAAAGAAAAAAAAAATCATATAGGGTGAATACCTTTCTCCACAACTCTAACTCGGATTTCTCCTGGTTTGACAACAATGTCAGGTGGGTTCTTGACATCGCAAATATAAGTGCCGTTGTCCCGAAACTGCATGTTTGATATACTGATAGAAGCATCTTTCTTGTTAAGATCTCCAGCCCAAGTGATCCTGTCTTTAAATGGTATGTCCTTTCCAGGGTATGGTTTTCCATTAAAGTAATAGAAAAACTGTAGTCAAGGAAAAGAAGATATAAGAACAATCCAATTAGAGATTACAGAGCTATGATGCTTCTCTCACTATTACAACATTCTCCCAGAATCCACTGTATCATACACACCTAGCATTTGAGATTTTTTTCCTCCTGCTTCACCACTTTAGTTTGGCTTGCTGCCTCTTGATTACATAACCATGCTATGGCTTATACCTCAATCATACCACCACAACACACTGCAAGTTTTGGTTTTCTGTTGGTTTTGTTTTGTTTTGTTGTTGGACTGTTTGGGGTTTTTTTCCTGTTTTTGGGGACATGGGGTTTCACAGACAAGGAGGTGGGGGAAAAAGGCTGGCATCCTGGGAATAATTAAAGGATAGAACAGTTCTGGATCACAGCCATCTGTCTTTCAGGCACAGGAAGCCTTCTGCATCCTAGTAGGAAAAGGATACCAAGTTTCCTATCTCATGTTTTGCTGTGTGTTACTTGCAACTACAGCACAGCTAAACTAACATGCAATGCCCTCCTTCCCTCCACCCCCAAAAAAATCCCATGAGCAATTTAGAGCGTGCCTAGATGTTTTCCAGAAACCTTCACAGTGACTAAATATAACTGTTTCCCAGTTTTTAGGTGACTAAGTTGCACATTGGCCCTGAACTCCCTCGACATGACCAAAAATCCTTGAAGAATGAATCTGTTTAGTACAGTCTGAGGATAAACTGTGTATCTCCTCGCTATACCTGACCCAAATTGGAATTTACAGCAGTAGAAGTGCATAGACTTCTACAGGACAACTCTGCTTTCAAACATATGGGATGTTTGAACACTGGCCATAACCCTAAGAAAGGGATCAAGGCTGTATTGCAGGATCACGTTCATTCTTAATTTCACATTCTGAGTGACAGCAAGACAAACTTAACTCAAGCAAGAGTCAACCCGAACTCTCTTCAGCTGAGTCTCCAGAGCATGGTTAAAGAAATTTAAGACAATATTCCAGCTTCCTCTTTCTACAGCCTTCTTTACAAAGCAGCCTCTCTGCCACAGAACAGACTGGCTACAAGCCAGTCCTCTTTCCATTCAAGTCATCTCCCATCTCTTTTCCTGTTCCTACCCTTGATCTGAGGCTTGCCATTCCAATATCCTCTCTCTCAGACCCGCGCTCTGCATAGCAGGCCTGATCATTTGGCAGCACAAATCTTATCCAGATCAGGTATGCGCACATGACCATCTGCTGTGCTGCAGTCAATCTGACACTTATTTGTTGTCTACAGGCTAGCGTAAATCCAACAAACTATCTCATCTGGTAGGAAGTCTGCTAGCACAGAGTCATCTGTCAACATTTTGGAGGAGATCTGCATCAGTCCGCAGCATTTCCAGCTGGATTATAACCTTTAGCACAGAGGCACTGCATTACCACACCCCTGTGCATGGGGGGAGTCATCCGACTGGAAGTCTACAAGGCAAGAGGCAGATTCCTCAGCTCTCTAGCTGTCCTCACCTGGGGGAGGAGAAATCACAAAGTAAAATATGTCCTGAAACACAAGCTAAGTGACTCAAGCCATTCCATGCCTACGATTAAGTGATTTAACAGGAGACTTCTTTTGAAACCTAAAGCTGATTGGTTTAGACTGGTTTAAGCCGACTGTGAAACTCTGCTGTCATCAGATGTTTCATTCACACAGAGATATCTCTATAACTGGGCATGTGGAGGGGGAAGGGGACAAGCAGGGGAAGCTTTCAGTCAAGTCAGCCTCACCACATGGCCACAAGGTTGCAAGTACTGATTCTAAAGAGGCACAGAACCATCCTTTTCAGGAGAAGCATGGACTTAGCTTAGCCATAAGCTGATCATGAGATTGATCTTTCAAATTAATGCCCTCCAAGCCATGTAATTTACATGACTTGGGTTCATAAAAAAAAAAAAAAAATCTTCCCTCTATACCTCCCCCAGTCCCTCAAAAGAAACAGGGAATTAACATCAGATTATGCTGGGTCACTTCTCCTCAAAGATAATTTGCTTTCTCTCAGTTGTTCTGATAACTACACCCAGCTAGAATGTCTAAATTGACTTCACTTCCAAAAAAATGTTATGTCCTGAAGTTGTATTTCTACAATAAGGGGTTTGGACAGTGATGCAGAAAGGGAAGGGCAAAACAGGATATATGGTGGATATTTCTATGGGGAGCAGAAAACATACAAACAGATGGCTTCTTTTCACCCATCCTGTTCAACATTGGCAGGAAATATGCCCTACTTCCTTAAGCTTTTGCCCAGCTACTGCTTTGGCTTCCCAAAGAGAAGAGCTCCCTTTTCAAAACTAAATATTTATTCACTGAGAGTTCAGAAGCTGATTCTTCAGAGCTCTATATATTGGAGCAAGATGCTCACACACTGTTTTGGATCACCTCTGTTCTGAGCATCGAAGGACTCCTAGAGTTTAAATGATCTCATGTCTGCAGCAGAGGGAAGAAGACAAACACTAACAGGCTGAGGAACCTGCTGTCCCCACATCTTCGCTGCTGCCCCAGAGTCCCTTGTTCTGCTTCCTCTAAATTTTCACTCAGGGCAAGGAATAAGAGGGAAGCAGAAGTGTCAGAGAGCTCAGACTCAGATGTGCACAGCTTACGCGACAGAGGAAGAAGACAGCTAACAACCTACCGAAGCCACTTCTTTGAAGGTTCACACCCAAAGGATCTGAGCACACTTAGGATCAACAAACAGGAAATGAGTGATGGCAATTATTATTAGCCTAAGTTGCTTGCTAGTCTGATTTTTTACTTGTCAAATAACTAAAATATGAGGACATAACTACTTCCTGATTTGAGCAATTCAATTCTGTTCTGAAACCAGGGAGACTGGTCTTATTTTAAACCCTTTCAAATAGAGGCTATACAGTACACAAGCAGAAAATAACCAACATACATGACACACAATGTAACATGGTAATAGTGGTAATTCAAAGTCTGTGACCGCTATCATTCAGTGCACAGCTCTGCAGCTCATTTCAAGTGCAAGAGGATATAGAACTTAGGAGAAGATTCCTAGATGCTCATCTACTTCATACATACTGCTACCACACCAACAGCTCTCTCCTCTGACTAACAAAGTACCAGCATATTTTACAGTCTCTGCACACTCCAGTCTTTGCAGAGATCTAACATGCATGCGCTAACATGGCAATAGTTTGAAACAACTCTAAAAAAGCCCCCCTAAGATCACAGTGATGGAGACAAGACACATGGAAGGAGGCTCCAATCCATATTTGCCTGCTCTTCAGAACCAACTAGAAGACCTCTGCACACTTATCACAGCCTCCCCTCCCAGGTTTGTTCCCCTACAGCCATTCCTTACTGAGATACGAGTTGCGGCTCCCTCCGGTTGAAAACTCCAAGAAACAGATGCTGCGCTGCTGATCACTTCCACAGAGGTAAATGTGCATGGAAGCTTTGCGTCTGTCCCATTCTCCACAAATATCTCCTCCGGTGTGTTGACTTCTACTGCTGATACTTTGACTGTATGGGAAAGGTAAAGAGAAGAAAGAAGGAGAACAAGCTGCATCAGTGCTGTTTCAAGAATCAGGAAGTTGAAGTGGTAACTGTTCATATCACATTGCCTGTAAGGAGAAAAGAGAAGAGACAGCAACAACTCCTACACCAAGTGTGTGCACAGACATTGCATTATACCTGCAATACAAACAAGTACAGAGCAAGCCAGTTCACTTCTCTTTCCTTGTATTATCTGTTACAGGATGTTTTCCATCCACAGGTGTTTCCTCTACAACAGTTTGTGGAAGTCAATTCTATGCTGCAAAGGAGGAGTTTAAAACTCTTTCCTACTAGCTGCCAGCAAACATTGTAATAAATAAGCCCCATCAGAGGAACTAATGTCTTGGACCCAGCTATTGCTGTTTCCTCTCTGGCTCACATCTTGTTTCCCATCTCCAGCTTTTCTCAGCTGCAGGTAGAACAAAAGCTTACCTCCTGAAAGCTGAGGAGTAAACCTCTCTGGCTCCCAGTTACGCCATCTGCTTCTGCTCCCTCTCATGCTTCAAGGTCTTCATGTGCAAGACCTCATAAATAATCACTCAGCTATAGTTCAGAAGCATGAGAGTAGTTTAATTTTTTTCTACCATGACACTTATGCACAGTCAAAACAGGAAGCAGACCACAACCACCCCCCAAATGTAAAGTAATCAAGGTTAATATTGTGCCTGTACTGGTAGTTTTCCTACACAGTAAGTGAAATTCAACCTGATTTGGAAAATCTGTTGAGCATATTCTTTACCTGGCACGTTTTAAACTGCAAAGACATTGTCCCTACCCAGATTTAAGCAAAGATACATCTGTACATACATTGAAGTTTATGTTAAGAAACAAAGCGTGATCTTGTAACATCACAAAAGAACGTCTTTCAGCGTTTGTGTTACATCCATGTGAAAGCAAAAATCTTGTAAAATCACTGTGGGTTGGTGCGCATGTGACATGTGCCCCTGGTAACACAAATGTAAGTTTTGATTTTTATTAAACCATGGTTTTCGGCATACAGATGGTACTAGTAATCGGCTTCTGATCACATGATTCTGTTTCTGGGCTACAGTATCTTAAATTCAAGGGTTTTCCTCCCTTATTAGAAGAGGAAAGCAAGCCTTCCTGCTTCTTGGAATTGGTTGGATGGTTGCATCCAGAGGGTAGTGGTCAACAGCTAAATGTCCAGATGGAGATCGGTGACAAGCGCTGTCCCTCAGGGGTCTGTATTGGGACCAGTACTGTTTAATATCTTCATCAATGACATAGGCAGTGGGATCGAGTGCACCCTCAGCAAGTTTGTAGATGACATCAAGCTCAGTGGTGCAGTTGACATATCTGAGGGACGGGATGCCATCCAGAGGGACCTGGACAAGGTCAAGACGTGGGCCCATGTGAACCTCATGAGGTTCGAGAAGGCCAAGTGCAAGGTCCTGCACCTGGGTCAGGGCAACTCCCGGTACCAATACAGGCTATGGGATGAAGGGATTGAGAGCAGCCAGGCCGAGAAGGACTGCGGGGGTACTGGTGGATGAAAAGCTGGACGTGAGACAACAATGTGAGCTCGCAGCCCAGAAGGCCAACCATATCCTGGGCTACATCAAAAGCAGTATGGTCAGCAGGTCGAGGGAGGTGATTCTGCCCCTCCACTCCTCTCTGGTGAGACACCACCTGCAGTACTGCATCCAGCTCTGGAGCCCTTAGCACAGGAAAGACATGGACTCCCCATGGAATGGGTCCAGAGGAGGGCCATGAAGATGATCAGAGGGATGGAACACCTCTCCTACGAGGACAGGCTGAGAGAGTTGGGCTTGTTCAGCCTGGAGAAGAGAAGGCTCTGGGGAGACCTTACTGCAGCCATTCAATACTTAAAGGGGTTTTATAAGAAAGATGGTGACAAACTTTTTAGCAGGGTCTGTTGAGATAGGACAAGAGGTAATGGTTTTAAACTAAAGGAGGGTAAATTTAGACTAGATATAAGGATGAAATTTTTTACTATGAGGGTGGTGAAACATGGAACAGGTTGCCCAGAGAGGTGGCAGATGCCCCGTCCCTGGAAACATTCAAGGTCAGGTTGGACAGGGCTCTGAGCAACCTGATCTAGCTGAAGATGTCCCTGCTCATTGCAGGGGGGGTTGGACTAGATGATCTTTAAAGGTCCATTCCAACTCAAACTATTCTATGATTCTATGATTCTTCAGTATCTTAGCTGATTTATTTCTCAACTTTGAATAAACTAGCCCTTGAAGTAGGCAAACTGAAGAGAAAGACTCCAGTCAAAGACAGTTTAAAAAAAAAAAAAAAAAAACCACACACCTATGGTAGTCCTTAAATCATGGGGTTTATGCTTTTAGTCACTGAGAGCTACCAGCTCAGCAGCCTTCAAAAGTTAGACAGCAAGCTTCTTTCAAGTGATATGACCATCCTAAGGTGTAGATTTGCCATAAACCAGGTTATTTTATTGGAGCTTAAAATTAAGCAAAGCCCATGCTCCATAGAGAATTTTAGAAACCATCTTTTACATACGTGACTTTAAGTCTCGTTCCCCAAGAAAACAAAGCTCATGTGAGCTGTGCCACTTCCCGTCTTCCTCCCTCGCCCCAAGACTACCAAGTCTATTGGGCAACTCCAGCTGACTGACTGCGGCACAGGGCCACAAACACAGCATGTAGCAGCAGCTGGCCCTGCAGTACAGACCGCCTGCGAGCTCTGGAAGCTGTCGTTCAGTCAATGAAATGGCCGAACAATGAAAGAGATGAAAAAACCCTGGCCATCTGGGTACACCCAACAATGTGCATGGCTTTGTAGGAACCACTGTCTCTCACCCAACCAGGACGGCAAACCAGGGGAAGGCAGAGCACATGCCCAGGGGACATGGAATGAGCATGCAAGCACTGCAGGGGTGGGAGAATTAAGCATACCAGTTTACTGACAATAACCAAAACCAGAGGAAACCACCATTCATTCACTTTGCCATTTAGAGTCCATGCTGTTCACTTCTCAAACTCACTAACTCCTCAGTCCCATCAGGTTATCCCTGATCCCTCAGACTCCCCTGTCATCATTGCTCTCATTTCAAATGAGTGAAAGAGAAACAGCACCCAAAGGGAGGGGGATTTTCATCAAGACGTTGTATCAGAGCTTCCTTTCTCTTGTACATACTCTGACTATGGGCCAAAAAATATTATTTTGTAAAACAATTACCAAATATTTATTTGGAACATACAAAGGCTTTTAGCAATTCAATGAAATGAACTCAGAGCTGCTGTGCTTTATGTATTTTTTCCAGCTAATGGAGTAGAAAAGAAAAAAAACTAAAATCCATTGTTTTGAGTCCAAGCCACAGAACAAGCCTCCCTTTCAAGCATAAAACAAGCAAGATGCCCTCAGCATTTGTGTAGGAGGGAAAGAGTCTGCACAGACATTGTCTGCTTGTACATGGTACCGAGAACTCCTTGCCACACACAGGCAGTGGGTAGCACAGATCTGCTTAATCTAAAGAAGTCACTGTTATAACTCACTAGCAACCCATGAGAGAACTGTAGCGAAGCAAAAGAAAAAAAAGATGCAACTTCTCCCTGCAGTCTGGGAAGGAAGGAACTATGTAATCTTGTGCAGATATTTCCAGCAAGCTTAATTTTCATATCTCCTATTGTTACCTCAACTTCATGTTTTTCTTTGCTCATTCTCTCCCTCCAGCCTAAAAATAGTCCCTCACTTTACTTGCTCTTTCAGTGTGCACCGCTTCAAAAAAATTTTTCCTGGCTCTGTTGTCTTACAGCATGAGACATAAGCTCCTCAAATCTTAATGTGATTGCTTGGAAGCGGTAGAGAGGCCATAATATGACATTTATTCACCCTTAGCCCTCTACTCCCATACTTTCACTGATATGGTGGCAGTTCCCACTACCTTGAACTCTTTGGCCTCCTCTGCCATAATAAAATCCACATGGATCATCTCCAGCTCTAGCTCTTTTCCTTCTCTTTCCAGATTTGCCAGGATTACATCCTCCTTCCAGCTCCTCCATCTATTTAAATACTTCAGTTGGAGAAAGTTGAACTTTGAGTCATATTCCAGTCACACTTACCCACTGCTCCATTCCTCAAGCTTACTCAGCCTTAGTTCCTCTCAAGAGGAAAAAATTTATGACAGGAGACTGTCTGAGAGAGAAGAGAGCTTTAGGAACGGAAGGTCTGCAAGGTACACAGGGCAAAGATAAACATTTGCTCTTCTCCCATAGATCCTCCTTGATTCCATCACCCTGTCCAACTGCCCGTAGCCCCAATACTTCCCTCTGAATATCTCTTCTAGCCTCCAATTGCTTTAATTCTTCTTTCAATTAGAAAGATGCTTCTGTTTTTCTCACCTACCATCAAAATCATTGGAAAAAAAACCACCTATGCCTCTTCAGCCATTTCTTTTTCATCTCTAGTGTTGTCGGAGCAGTTTTACTCCAATTACATCAACTCTCACCAGCTAAATTTTCAGCCCCCACACTTCAATGAAAAGACTCCATCCTCATCTTCTCAGCCAATCCTCCTATTCTTGAAATAGGACATGACACTCATACTCTTCCTAACTTACTAATCTTATTCCTGTAACGTACTTACTAATCTTTTCTTATTGTTCCCATCATGGATCTTCATTCTTCGTCAATGCTCTCTCTGTTCTCAGGTCTCTCTCTCCTTAGTATCTTGTCTCAAGGATCTCATCTGCAAAACCAGTTCAGCTCCCATCACCCCACTGACTACTCAGATCTGTGTCTCTGTTCAGGATCTGTCTCCTTATGTTCAAAGAACAGTCTCAGTCCAACATCTTTGTCAATGCTAAGTTGTCAGCTCACACTAAATGGGACTAAAACAGAGCTCATGTACTCTTAATGTCACCCTTGGAGCAGTTTGGTTACCAGGAACTGCGGTACTTACTGGTCTGTTACTGACCAGGAACTGACTATAGAAAATGTAGTACTCAACATACGCATGCCCAGAGCAAGCATTATTCTTTATACAGCATCGCCACCTAATCAACTTTATTAACACTGTTTTAACTTATTTGCTGCGAATGAACAAGACCTTCCTGACTCTGAAGGTGTAGCTCTCCAGTAGCTTAAGCAGATCTGAAGATGCAGAGCTTCTCAATTTCGTCATACTAACACCAGCACATCTGCCAGGTTACACAAAACTAGTGAAAAAGCTACCGGTTTTCAGACAGTTCAGCCCAGGCACTGTGCCATCACTGATACTCTTAAGAGTGGCAACGATATACTGCTCTGAAATCACCCCTGTGGAAGAAGCCACGGTTACCAAGCAGCAAAGTATACGTAGATAAGGTCATTCAGAATTGACAGCAGACAAGCATTCATAACCACAAAAGTTTGCACCTAGTTAGTTAACCAAATTGTGGTTAACTCTTCAGCTTTCAGTGAGATTAAGAGCAGTCAAGCTTACTGGCTTCACCAGAGCAACATGGCAGACTGCAGCATTGCACTGCTAAGTAAATTTAACTGGTATCTTTGAAATGGGGTACACTTTGATCAAAAAACTCTTAGAGAAGATGGCCAGTGGCTGCCTACAGCACACTGATGGGAGTCCTCCTCACAGGTGTCCTCTCCAGGACATCTTTGGCCAGGTCAGCTGAGACTCACCAAGTCACATGTGCTGGCAACTTAATCTGCACAGGAGACACAGCCTATGTGACTGGCTATCTTACGGGTCAACGTCCGGATTCTTCCCCTCGTCCGCTACCACTAACTGCTTACATTCAAAGCTATATCCTCGATTAAACACAATAACATACAAATTATGGTCCACTGCCCAGAAACAAGTTACACGGTCGCGAGTTGACATAACAAGGTTATACAGGGTTACAGAGATTCACTTATGCATGCCACAGTCATTTAAATGACACCAAGCATCCAAGCACTCATCCCTGTTTCAGTATTAAGAGTCCCCACTCTACTAGGCAAAGGTTGAAAATTTGGTTTGGTAGCACATCACAAGGAAATCGTTCCTTGCACTGAAGGTTTACACTAATTAACACACAGCTATTTAAAATTTATTTGTAGACCATAGTCTCCATGGAGATCTTGGATCCCATGAAAAAGTTCTGTTAATTAAGGCTATGAACACACCAAAATAAACTCGATACCCCCGGATCCAACTCAGCTTGATCACTAGGAGTCCTAACAAACCAAGAATGCAAACAACTAACACTGTAATCACGGGCATCTTATTTCTACAAGCACAAACACAGCCTAAGCAGAAACTTTTATCAGATCACTAAATACTGGATGCTTACAGCTGCTACAGTTCCCATCCTACATGGGGAAAAAACATTACACTCCCTTCCTCTTGAAATGGCTAGTCATCAGTTTATTAATTAATACAAGCAACTTGCTTCATTTATCTTAAAGATGCCTGGTAACATAGTCATTTATATAATTTATAAATAAAGTCTCTTATGGATGAAAGATCAGGAAATAACCAGAAAGTCTGATGAAAGAAAGATTAAAAAGATTCAGACTGTTACAGGTAACAAGTTGATGACAGAGTTGCAGATCAGGAAAATGGAAAGAAATGCATTCATCCAACAGAGTCTGAGCAGTTCACATTTAAAGGTCTCGATAAAACAACAGGAAAGCCACTGTATCAATATGTTCATTACGGTTTCCCCACCAGCCCAGAAGTTTCATCAGAAAGGAGGATGTGGGATTTTCTAATGACTAGGGGTCATAAGCGACAAAACCAATATACACTTGTGAAACAGTGTTTTCATTAAGAAATACTCTCAAGCGTGTTGTGAAACATCGAAGTCTACTGTTGACATCACTCTCAACTACAGTTGCATGACATTTAGTTCTTTCTCCTTCAAAGCACAATTTCCCCGTACAATCAGCATAAAACAGCAGCTAGACCCCTACAAAATGGTTCAAAAAACCAGCACGAAGTTATAGTCCCCTACCGCAATTATATCCACTTATGTCCCCTTAGGCCATCATTTCTTCACTGTAGATAAAACAGCTGGTGGAGAAATCCTAGCTTTCATGGTCTTAATAGACAGGAGTAGACATGCCCAAATCATTCCTCTGAAACTCCACGTTAAAGCATCCAGATGCTGGATTGAATTTCCACACAAAGAATTCATTGACATCATTTAGCCTTAACATGGAATTGAAATCCATGCCGGCCATTCTACCCAGGAGCAAACCATGCTGTATTTCATGAGGACAACACACAAGTATTAAGGAGCCACATACATCAGTGTAACAAAAAATAGACTGTCTGACCATCTCCACAGCAGAAATCCATCGTGGTGTTATCTGGTCTGAAGTCTTTTTAGGTGTATATACATAAAAACACATATATACATATATATTCCTACATATATAGAATCATAAAGGTTGGAAAAGACCTCTAAGATCACTGAGTCCAACCATCAAAAATACGTTCTTGCATGTCATTGTGGTGGGTTGACCTGGGCTGGCTGCCAGATGCCCACCCAGCCGCTCTCTCACTATCCCTTCCCAAACAGGACAGGAGGAGAAAATACGATGAAAATGCTCATGGCTAGAGATAAGGGCAGGGAGATCACTTACCAATTACTGTCCCAGGCAAAACAGACTTGACTTGGGGAAAAATAATTTAATTTATTGCCAACTAAAATAGAGTTGGATGGTGCGAAACAAAGACAAAAACCAAAATACCTTTCCCCCACCCCTTTTTCTCCCCCAGCTCACTTTCATTCCTTCATTCCCAACTCCTCTACTTCCTTCCCACTCCCAGGCAGCCGGGGGCAATGGAGGGTTGTGGTCAGTCCATAATAGCTCTTCGCTCCTCACACCTTTCCCTGCTCCAGTATGGGTTCTTCCCATAAGCTTGCAGTCCTTCAGGAGAACCTACTCCAGCCTGGGATCATCCATGGGCCACAGTGTGGATATCTGCTCCAGCGTGGTACTGTCCACATGCTGCAGGGGAATACCTGCTCCACCGTGGTCTCTCCCAAAACTTCCAGGGGCTGCAGGGGAATCTCTGCCCCAGTGCCTGGAGCACCTTTTCCCCTCCTCCTTCTCTCACCTTGGGGTTTGCAGTGTTGTTCCTCACACTTTTTCACTCCTCACTGCCTGTGTGGTGCTTTCTGGTGCTTTGTCCTTTCTTAAACGTTATCACAGAGGTGCCACCAGCTTGGCTGAGGGGCTCAGCTGTGCCCTGCGGTGGGTTCAGTGGAGCTGGCTGGAACTGGCTGTGTCAGGCACGAGGCAGCCCCAGCCTCTCTCCTCACGGAGACTGTTCCTGCAGCCCACCACCACCAAAACCTTGACGTCTACACCCCGTACATTCACGTATGACACAAAGCAACATCAGCTACAGAAATGATGACTAGACAAAGTCACACCAACCAATCTTGACATCTAAGTTTCCAAGCAACTAAAACTAAATTCCACTACCTCAAAGGAGGACAGAAGAGTTTAGTTTCACTCTCAAATGCCAGTCACCAGAACAGCTTTTTGCTGCTGCCACAACACCTCCCCAGCTTGCCAATCTCATCAAGTAATTCAGGCTGCTGAAGGAAAGGGAGCTTCCTGTCTTCACTAACACAGCCGGTCCTGCAGCACCCTACCAGCTCTATGAAACAGAAAGAAAAGCTGCTGACATCTAGCCCATGAACACCTACCACGTCCTGCTGCCTTGCTGCTGGGAGCGTTCATCCCCCAAGCACAGACAAGCTCAGAAGAGCATCTGCTAACACAACATTCACTTTCTCTTGGCCTCTTTGCACATTCAGCTAAGCTCTGCCTGACTCAACGATGAGGGAAAAAAAATAGCATCTTGCCACCCCAAGTGAAAGGAAAACAGTTTCACTGAGAAGCCTTAAGCAGGCTGTGGCAAAGCTGTCAAACCAGTCAATAATACCCATGTATCTCAGCCCTGCATACCTCCATGCACCTACTTTGACGGAACTTAAAGACAGGTCTTCAGAGTCACTAAGCTTTGGTACCACCTTCTGCTCTCATGCTATAGAGTCAGTTTTTCAAGTGGTCTCCTCCACGTGACGCAGAGCTACTCATTGTTCTACCAAGGGGCAGCAGAAGAACCTAGGCTGAGATTTACTTCCAAAGCCCACACTTTTAACCAGAAACGAGGAACAAGCACGAGAAACAACAAAGAACATCTGAGCTCCCTTGCCAGCCAGGCCACAGATTTCTTGTTCGATCCCAAGGAAATCATTTTACTGGTGTATCACTCTCTCAACCTGGAATGCATAAAATTGAGATGCTTATAAAGGTGCTGAGATCCATGAACAAGCATTATAGTTGCACTGCTTCATGTGCCAATTACAGAGTCAGTCATATGTCAGGTTTGGGCAGATGCTTATTTAGTCTCGAGGCCAATAACATCTAGCCCTGTTCTAGTAACTTTTCCTTGGGGATCACCAAACAATACTTCCCTGCCCTGCCTATGCTGGAGACTGGGACACCAATCAGCAGCTCAGGTACTTTCCAAACCAGACATCATATTTTTCCATCCAACAGCCTTTAAGTGGTTTTCCTTCCATGACCAAGTAAGTTTACAAGGGTTCATATTCAAGTAAACAGTTCTTGTTGACAAAGTCAAACCATAACAGTGGAAAACCCAAAGGGGCAAGTTTAGTAAACCCATTCAAAGTGCAAAGGGTAACTGGAACAGCTGATGGCAGCTGTTCTACCTCTAATCTTGCAATAATAACTATAGGCACTAACAAACACAGTAGATTACTCCCTGGGCACAAGGGAAGATTCCAGAAAATGGGAATTAAGATTAAAGAAGGGCTACACAGAACAAAAAGATAAAGAGTACATCTTAGAAGAGTCTCCTTGAATCTCCTTGAAACACACCAAGTTTTTCCCCCACAGAAAAGGATATCATTAAGCTTGCTTAATTAAAGAACTGAGAGAAGCTGGGTACACATACTCAACACGTGGCAGAGAGTGAAGAAAGCATCCCACCACCACAAATATTTCCTAGAATTACTATAGCAACCCTCTAAAACTGTCACAATATCTACTAAAGAAATGAGAGTATTAAGGATCAGAAGTTGTAGACAAAAAAACCTAAACAAACAACAACAACAACAAAAAAAGAAAAAACCAAGGTATGGACAGTAGAGATGGACACGTCACTGGCTGGAACAAAAGCTTCCCTCTAGGTCAGCGCTGGCTGACTGGTACTATTTCAAGTGAAACTGTGTTAGAAATACCAGTCATGTTGCCAACTGCAGCATCTTTTTGACAAAATCTAGTATTAGCAGCATGGAAACTACCAATTTCCAAAACAAACTAGGCAGTAGAATTTAGGATGTGGATACGCAAATTTCAAGAGGAGATACGGTGCAAAAGGCTACATATCAAACACACATAAGCAGCTGCCCTTTTTTCCCCCCTTTTACAATAATCAATCCACAAAGTTGCAATCAACTCAGTGACAACAAATCTATATACACCAAGTAATGTTTGCAGAAGGCGCACTTTGAACCATCTAAGGTATTAGTAGCATTTCAGTACCAGTTGCTCCCAGCTGTCATCATTCCTGACCCAGCATCATGTCCATCTCTCACCAAGTATTCGTATTTCCACCAGCCTGAAAGGTGAACACAGGGTTTTTTCCTGTGTATGGAGGGACCCAATTAAAACCTGTTAAATAAAATCCCATCACTTAACAGAGCAAGGAGATAGAGACAGCTGCAATTACGTCATCCAAGTCATTACCCTTCTCACCTAACAGGGTACTCAGTCACAGGGTCAATCTGTTCTGGCGTGACTAGAGACTTACTTTCAGCAGTTCAAGCAAGTCCAAAGCTCCCTGAGGACCAGATCCCTTACTGCTCCACTGACTGCTGAGCGCCTGCAGCCAGCTCTGGCACCTCGCTCACAGCAATCTTACACTTACTTGCTAACCAAACTTGCTAACTTACTTGCTGAGCAAACTCATAACTAGCTATAACCTGCAGTAGCACAACCACAAAACCAAAAGAAAAAGCCCATGCTATGTATTTCAAAGCATTGTTTCACAAGAATTTGTCAGTGATGGTGCCAATTTAAATAGCTCCCATGCCCACTTATAACATAATGCGATGAATCTGACCAGGAACTAATCCATGTTCAAAACAGCCCTCTTTCCGTTGTTTTCTTTTAAATCAGACCAACACCCTAACCCAGTCCACTGTACACCACATTTGTACAACAACTGAGCAAAGTTAGGAAGCACTGAGTAGGAGCTGCTTCAGCTGGCTCTTCCCAGGAACGCTTGTCTTTTGCGAAGTGTTTATGGCCTCCCTTGTAGCATATTCTACATCACTTCCCCAGTTTAGACACATAAGGTCATTTCTAGAACCATCCCTTTGATTAGAGCAGCACCTTCACCCATGCCTGTACTGACTTTGTCAAGCAGCAAGGTATGCAGCACCTCCACGCAGGCATCATCTCAACACCTTCCACACTGAAAGAGTCAAGCAACCCTGTAAGACCTCTATCAGAAAACTTAAAGACATAGTAATCAGTCAGATTTTTAAAATCCAGCTGCACATATGGCTTTATACAATTTATTACCAAGAGGGAGCCTTGTTCACCATCTTTCACTTGCACGCATTACAAAAACAAGTTACTGAAAAGCATAACAGATGGCTTCCAGCCAACTGAAGATAAACACCTCCGGCACTGGCCATTTCGCCTACCTGGACTTCACGTGCCCTGATTTACCTCCGCCTCTTGAAGTGAAAGTACTTAGGAAAGTGCCAGCAGCCACCACCCACATAACTGCTGCACTGCCCAGAGTTTAACCCACCCTTAAGGATCAGAACCTCAATCTGATTTTAAACACTGACGGTAGGGTGTAACCAACGTTTCAGGGCAAGCTCCCTTAACACCCCTTAACATCACGTGTGTAAAGCATCAGCAAATGGACTGCAAAGCATCTTCTTCCGCCAGGTTGGAGGTAAGACAGTTCATGAGAACAACTAGCCTTCCTGTTTTCCTTACGCACTTTAAGCCAAAACCTCGCAGCAGCACCAACTGGAAAGTGCCAACTCAACAGCTAAACAAAAATGCAGGAGCTGAAAGGCACAGCAGCTAACCCCAGTGGGCAGCTCAGCCAGAACCCAGCCGCTCACTCACTCCCCCCACCAGGATGGGGGAGAGAATCGGAAGGGTAAAAGTGAGAAAACTTGTGGGTTGAGATAAATACAGTTTAACAGGTAAAGCAAAAGCTTTCATTCACTGCTTTCTATCAGCAGGCAGGTGTTCAGCCATTTCCAGGAAAGCAGGGCTCCATCAGGTGTAACAGTGACTTGGAAAGACAAATGCCGTAACTCTGAACAGCCCCTGCTTCCTCCTTCTTCCCCCCCAGCTTTTATTGCTGAGCACAACGCCCTGTGGTCTGGGATATCCCTTAGGTCAGCTGGGGGCAGCTGTCCCAGCTGTGTCCCCTCCCAACTCCTCGTGCACCCCCAGCCTCCTCACTGGTGGGACAGGGTGAGAAGCAGAAAAGGCCTTGGCGCTGTGTAAGCCAATATAAAACAAGTAATCAATGTAAAACATCGGTGTGTTATCAAGGCTGTTTTCCAAACAACATCCAAAACATAGCACCATACAAGCTACTGTGAAGAAAATTAACTCTATCCCAGCCAAAAAGAGTACCAACATAGTTACTTGATATAAACATCTTCACAATTAAAAAAACCTTGGCTTATTCAGGACAAGTAACAGAATGATCCTGCCACTTTAAAGTTAAAAGAGATGGGAAAAAAAAAATAAAAAAAACAATAATCAGTGGAACTAGGGGAAATCACCTCATCTTTCAACCAGCTCAGACAGCAAACAATACTGATGTTGCCCCTGCCTCAAGATGCATACCCACAGGATTTGTGCTATGGGTACAGCTTACGGCTAAACCTTAGTCTGAGTAAACACTTGCTTTTCTAAGTAACTGCTGTTATGAGATAAGAGTAAATCACTGAAGTTAGAGTTCTCCAAGCCTCTTCGCGAGCAGCAAAGCCAGTTCAGAACTTTTTGTCCTCTCCCTCCACAGCTTCCTCTTACACAAGACGTTAGCACCCTCTCCGTTGTGCTAATCACTACATGCAGGGTCACACTAACCCAGATCAGCAAAGTAATGAAGATAAATAAATGACACACACAAAAAAAAAGACAGACACAAAAAAAAAAAAAGACAGGAAAAAAAAGACAGATACAAAGAAAGACACAAAAAAATCAGACACACAAAAAAAAAGACAGACACAAACTGTAAGGATGTAAATGTTTTCATACACAGAGCTTCCAGCTTTCTGATGTATTCCTAGGATATCCTGAGTAAGCATTCAATAGTTTAATTTTTTTTTTTTTTGCATACAAGGCTGTTTATTTTGTTAATTTATCAGTTAATTACATGCAGGTGGTAGAAAGAGCCATGTATGCCATACATGATCAAACCACATCACATCATACCACGCCCCGAGAACTCCCACTACAGGTGCTAATAATAAGTTTTAGATAGATGACTTGATGATGACCTATATACCACCTCTCTAGCAAAATAATAATTCCTTAGAAACTATTCAGATTAAAATCTTTCAAGTCAAACAGTACAAAACGTCTGCCTTGTAAAACTAGGTTTCATTTCTTTGGTCTTCCATGTAGACTGAAGGTACCCTGTATGGTACACAGGATATTCACCATCTACTGCTATCAGTCAGGATAAGATCCATCCACAGACAGACAGTGGAACTGCTGCTTAATGCAATCAATCGCAATTCAGATAACAAGGAAGAGAGCCATGCGCATTCTTATTTACATAGAGGTAGAGGGCAGTTGGATGGCTGGGGTCATGAAGAACATAGCCATTTTACAAAGTGGCACTAAGCCACATTTTATCACCAAAATATTAAGCTACAGTCTTTTCAACATATTCAAGAACTTCTTGCTGCTGCAAGCGAGCTGATCTGAGCAGCAGTCCCACCCTCAACCCAACCAGCAGAGAGAAGAGTTTATCCACCTCATCACCTTTTCCCTTTGCAGAACCTGCTTAGTGCTGTGGGCAAGGAAGTCTTCCTACTTGCAGCATCAGTGGGCTCAGCTTAAAAGAACTAACAGCTTCTGACGGGGTGAATATAGCAATTCTGACTAAGCCTGGCACAAACACGAAGTGAGCGTTGCAACCCTGACTCACACTGTTATTTTCATGAAACATTTCAAGCAGCAACTGAAATGTGCAGGTGAGCTCAAAGCAGTAATAGGCACTTGGGCTATTTAACATCCCAATATTCCTCTGCTTGTTACTGACCTCTGTTTATGTGCACATGTATGTGAGTGTGCATAAAAGGGGTAGTAGGAGAAGGAAAGAAAAAGATCAGGCTTTGTTGGCATCAAAAAGAATAGTAGAAATATCAGTAATATCCTTTCCGGTAATGTCTAGACATTCTTCAAGTCTTTCAGAAGCAAACAGGCACCACCCCCATCTTAAACACAGACACAACATCCCTTTAAGCGATACTTACATGGCTTACGAATTCAGGATTGCAAAATAATCCATTTTCTTGATACTCTTGACTAGTTGTTCAAGGCTCACCCACCCATACAAGAGATTATACCTAGATTAACTACTTAGGCCACAAACGTCCACAGGATCACAAACAGTACATTTCACAATGATCCTTCATTCTTAGAAGTAAACGAAGCAATCGGGTTTTCAGATGACTGAGTGTAAACAAGCCAGATGAACTTCTAATGCACGCACACAGGTGCATACAAGAAAATAAGCTTAAAACCCGTTATCTGTACTTAGCTGTGAAGCAACAGTTACCTGCTTGGCTTGGCAAAGCAGACTGTGATGTTAAACCAGGCCTGTACAACACAGCCCCCCAAGTAATATTTCTGTCTCACTGCAGGTTACTGGCCAAAGGAAACAGGTCTGCCATCAAGAATATGAACAGGCACAAGAGGAGCCACAAGCCACGGCAGCTAAGCTATGCAGCACATTACCCAGCCACACATCAAATCCGAGCAACTGAGCGGTAACAGCCTTCTGAAAATGCCGCTTCTGCCCTTGCCCTTTTGCTTGGCAGTTTTTGATTTCTGAACCTCTCACTAGGTGAAAATCCAGCATGAGGAAAGGGGAACAGAAAGAGGGTCCTTGAAAAACAGCCGGAACTGGAATGACACATGCAAGCCAAACAGCAGAGCATTTATTACAAGGGACTCCTTACAACCCCAAACTCTAGAGAAGATCACCATTTCCCTACCAATTGCCAAGCTACTTTGCATATGCAAAAGAGGTGAAGAGCCTGCACTCTGGTCATTTATTCCCATGCAAAGATGTGCCAACTCCACACATGGACAAAAAAAAAAAAAAAGAGCCTTTTCAAAGCAGACAGGAGGATTAAGGATGTGCAGTATAAGCACAGAGAGAAGAAGCCAACGTGGGAATAACTTCTGATTTGGAGTTAGAAAAAAATCAACAGTTGTAGGGATGGGAACAGAAACACAGGTCAACACAGATAAGAGACTGATTTTAACACCCATTCATTCCTTTAAGTTGCAATCTCACTTTTTAGATAGTCTCCACCCTAGGGAGGGTCTCTTCCAAAAGAGTATCTTGTAGCTTTGCTTAGTTTTAAGACACTATATTTGGTTACATACCTCAGTCTTTGTAGAATGATCTACTACTGCCAGCTACCCATAGCATTACTGTAGTTGTACCTTTTGTTGTGGTCAGGGGAAATACGCTTCCTTCTTCTCTTGTCTCCATATTTATTTTCAAATAACTTAGTTTTACTGTAAGCTATGTATATATTTTATCTGCCTACTTGATTCTAAATATTAAGGCTGTCTCTGAAGATATACAGCAGGCCTTAGCAATCTCTACTTACGTTTATTGCAAAACGCAGTAATCTTAAACAAATCCAAACACTGCTATTTGGAAATAAGAAGTTTTAAGTTTCTTACCACTCGGCACAGTTCCTTATTAAATCTCTTTCCAGGTGGACTTACAGTTTTCCAGACGTATGAACTGAGAAGGCATCAGGCTTATTTAATGGTTCCTATCGAAATACTTTGCAAAGTTTTACCCAGTAAGCAAGTATTGCCAACCAAAAACACCTTCAGGTGCCGTACCATCACTGTCCACGCCTAGTATTTACACACGCTGAGCTACCTTGGGAAACGTGTACGATCTTTTCATTTCAGAATGATACGTGAAACGTAGAACCTTTTGCCCTGTAAGGATATAAGCCACAGCCAAGTTAAGGGTTACCCTTGCCACTTCTACCGCTCCGTAGCCTCATACTTACTCTCCCTCTATACGAGCCATCAGCACGTCACTTTGGCAGACGTAATTACTCCCCCACCCAAATACTTCACCACTGACCAAATCAAAGGTGTTTTCCAAGTCATTTACCACAACTCTGGCGTCCCCACTTGCCGGTCACCTCCACACCGCGCTGTGCCTTTCCTCAACAAAGACGACTCGCGTCCTCTGACTTAATAACCAAACGAGAAAAACCCGGCAAGTGCGGCTACGGGGCCGCCACGCATGACGCCCGTGGCACCACCGGGCCC